>CM061055.1:21285917-21755671 GCA_030762865.1 Paraleonurus japonicus | reverse complement strand
AAACATGAGGAATTCTACCTTTCCATAACTCATATGGTGTCTTTCCATATTCTTTGGTCAGCAAGCTTCGATTCTCGAGTATAGCATGTTGTATTCACAGCCCTCCGCCCAAAACCTCGAGGAACATTATATTCTCGCTAGCATTGTTCGGGCAGCTTCCTTGAGTGTTCTGCTTTCTCCTCTCAAAGAATACCATTTTCTTTGTGGAGTGCGGGCGCGCAGACGTTTCATGTTGAATTCCAGCTTCTTTGCAATATGTCGCTATGTGAGAGTTTAAGAACTCGGTTCCTTTGTCACTTCTAATCCTTACAACACTTTCTCCTTTTTCGTTTTTGTAATCTCTTGAGTTCCGTAATCTTGTGATGGTTTCATTCTTCTTGAACATAAATATCACCCATGTGAATCTTAAATAGTCATCTACCACCACCAAAGTGTATTTTCTACCACCGAAGCTCAATGGTGATCTTGGACCAAATAGATCCATGTGAAGTAATCGTGAGTACCCTATTTGATTTTGGTACTAAAACTTCCTTGAATGAAGCCTTAGCTTGCTTTCCTTTCGACACGAGTCACAAATCGATCTTTTGAGAAAACTTCATTTGGCAAGCCTTCTACAAGAGACCTTCGGCTATCTTGTTTAGTGTTTTGAAATTTATGTGACTCAATCTCTTGTGCCATAACCACTTGTTTCAAGTACTTTTTGCTACAAGACATGTATTGCTTGGACATTTCAAATTCTCGCAACATAAACATTGCCCTTTCTCAAGCCGAGTTAAAAGCACCGATCATTTAAGCCACACAAAACAACACACAAAGAACTAGAAAACTTAAGCGAGTATCCCTTATCACAGGTGTGAGACCGAAAGCAAGTTATGCTTTAATCCTTCCACGTAGAAAACTTCCTCCACACGTACATCTTCAATGTATAGAGTCCCAACACCTTTGGTAATACCAAAGTTATTGTCTCCAAATACCACCCGTGGGCCATTTTTGTGATTTTATTGAGCTCAAGAGTTGCTTGTTTCCAGTCATATGCTTGAGCACCCACTTTGTCGATGTACCAGACAGGTATTTCCAAAGAACCTCTCTTTCATGTCCACGGCGTCCCCGCACGTTTAGTTTAGTTTTAGATACCCTTTAGGTTTGGGTCCTTGAGAGTTAGCACAATCTTTAGGAATCCATAGGAATAGATTCTTCTTATCGTGTTCAAGATCTTATCCTTCTTCCATACATATCAACATAGACAACCTCATCCTTTGGTGCCTTCTTGAATGTTTGTCTATGGGTGTCGATGTGTTCCTTCCGGAAGACTTCGACCTTCCGAGGTCCTCTAGATGGAGTGATCAGCCGTTGTGTAATGGTTCGAGAGTTTTGATGATAAGGGTACGTTCTACTTGAGCCATCAAAAGATTCATATCTCACGTGCACAGACGGCTTAGTAGATCATTTAGCAAGCTTCAAGTTTGCTTAGGTTGTGTAGTCTTCAATGAGCATCTTGTCTCCACAGAGATGGTTTTGGCTGATGTCTACTTTTTTCCGACCTTCTTTGAGGTTTCTTGAGTTGGGATTCCCCTTCTTTTGATACCTCATCGGTTGTTTAGGTTGTTGAGTATAATTACTCTTCTTCCCATTCAACCGATTTCTTTGGGGTCGCAACCTTTTTTTACCCTTATCGATGAGGTTTAGGTTTGAAACCCTTTCCTACCAAATCATTACTCTTAACATGTGTACTCTTCTTAAGCACACTTGTTTGAACCTGTGAGGATTGGGCCATGGTAAAACCAATTCCCTTTTTTACGTTAGGCGTTTGAGATGATTCAACTATAGTTTGAACTGCATGAGACGCTTTGTTCAGTTGATCCAACCTCAAACTTAAACGTTCCTCACTTGACTTTATACGCTCATGCTGTTGGAAAAGTTCATCGAACTTTGCTTGTAGAATTTTCAACTGATCAGTTTTCTCAAGATTCTCAGCAAGCAACCTTTCTACCAGCAAACCCTGTTCAGTATACTTCATTTTAAGAGTATTTAACTCTTCTGAAGTTATCTGATTAGAATCTGTTAGTGTCTCAGATGTCTTGCTAATAGATTCTTGTGTAAATCGATCAATTTCTTCTTTCAAGCTCACATTCTCCTTTTCCACACAGTTGTAAGCATTTATAGAAGTTTTGAGATCTTCCATTAACTTATCAACAAAGTTATGGTCAAACTCTTCTGCAAAAGACACACGAGAAGCAGACGAAGAGCAGGAATCAGAAAGTACCTCATCTCCTTTTGCCATAAGACACAAATCATTTGTCAAGAGAAGTCTCAAGATGATGTTGAATCACTTGAAAGAGTATCCTCCTCTTGAGCCACTAAAGCACGTTTGTCTCGCAAACTTTCATTTCCTCATCAATCTCTTTTCTTCTCTTTCTCTTGGAGTTAGATACGGACAATCATAACGAAATGTCCCGATTTATGACAATTATAGCAAGCATCACTTCTTGAAGATCTTCTTGGACTAGAGTCCCTTTTAGGAGAAAAGTCTCTTCTTCTTGGACTTTCTTCTCTTTTTCTTTTTCGGAGTCTTGAACCTCCTATCCTCCTTGGAATCTTCGATCTCTTATCTCAAGATTTGTTTCCGGGACTTGAAACCAGTTTTCTTAGAATTCTTCCAATGTCTTCTATATTTCCCAAATTTTGAATTCATTTTATCAAACTTTCTTGTCAAGAAGGCCATTTGTTCTTTCAAGCTTAAATCCTCTCCAATAGGTTCTTTTGATGGTCGATTGAAGTGACCTTGAAAGCAACTTCCTTTCCGGTAGAGTTTGAATTTCCTTCGTCCTCGTCTTCTTCTTGTTTCAAATCATATTCATGAGCTTTCAAATGTGAAAATAACTCATGATGACTTATCTGCTCGAGTTCTTTTGTATCTTTGATCACTGTGATCTTGACTCTCCATTTACTAGTTAGAGATCTCAATATTTTGTTGTTGATTTCCTTCTCAGTATAAGACTTTCCTAATGAACTTGCTTTATTGATGATATTTGTCAGTCTTAGATCCAACTGATCTATTGTCTCATCGGAGCTTCATCTTAAATGTGTCAAACGAATGTAGAATAGACGCAACTTATTTTCTTTAATTTGCTCCGAACCTTCACACATGAGTGCTAGGGTTTCCCACATCTCTTTTGCGGTCTTACATGTCTTGACTTTCTCTGTAAGCTCTCTGGTTAGAGTCTCTATGATCTCTGTCCGAGCAATTTGATCAAGATTAAATAGTTTCCTTTCATCATTTGACATTTCACTCCTTTTCTTTTCAATCTTCTCGCCGAGTAGATGCTTCGCGCTCCACCGCTCCCAGAACTTACTGGTTCAAAGTAAAACTTTATTGGTCCATCTTCAAGTGTTTCAAGCATCCTATCATGAATTGCACCAAGATGATTTTCCATGCGAAATTTCCAGTAGTCATAGTCTTCAATAGAGAACTCTGGTAGCTTTCTTTTCTTGCTCTTATGAGAACTCATTATTAGTAATAAAAATGATTATGCAATGAATGCAATGAGTTTTATGAAAACGGTTTTCAAAAAGATCATTCGGGTGACCACAACAGTCTTTCCTCAAAGACTATTGGTAACCAAAGCCGGTGGTCGGTTGAACCACCGCTCCGATACCACTTGTTGGTCCCGGACGAGATGTGCAAGGAGGTGGAAAGTCTAGAAGGGGGTTGAATAGACTTTACCACACTCAAAACTTTTTACAACTTTTCGTGAGTGAGTGTGAGGTTAGAAGACTTTGAAGTCTTCGCAGCAAGGTACTCGAGTGTGCTAAATGAGATCAGCGAGACTTCGGAAACTCAAGTCTTCGATGGTGCGGAAGCTAATCTCGTGTGTATTTGAAAAACCCTTTTAAAGAAAACCTTTGAGAAGAATACTTAACAAGATTAATGCGGAGTTTATAAAAACGATGATGAATGAGCAGTTATAATTATGAATGCAGTAAAGTCAGTAAAGGCACGAGAGATTTTTATAGTGGTTCGGATATAACGATCCTACGTCCACTCTCCCTGATTCCACAGGGGCCTTACTATCCACCAAACTCGGTCTTGTCTCCTCTAATCTCCTTGAGGATTCGACCACAGGAAGTTTAACAAGTTCCTGCCCTTGGTACAATCGATTCGATCTTTGAGTGTTTAACTCTTAGATCTAAAACAATCAACCTTTTCTCGTACTGAGATAATGAAAGGTGATTTACACTTCCTTGACCAAAAATAAATCTCTTAGAAAATTCAACGTGTTCGATCAATTTCTGGTATGAAGAGTTAAGCGTGAATTACAATGAGTGAAGGAGTTGTTCTTGATGTTTCTCGTGCGTATCTCACTTTTAAAAAATCCTTCACTTCAGTTTTTATGATTCTGAATTTGACTAGCCGTTAGGCTAATGTGTCAATCAGATCTTCAAAGAAATGGTAAGTGATCGTTGGAAGATTTGTTTGACTTTGGATAATTGATTTTCTCGATACCAATCAATTATGTCGTGATTGATCTTGATTGATAATCAAATCTTCACTTGGTGACTTGAGTATCTTAGAGTTATCTTTCGACTTTTGTTATCCCCGATGAATTTCTTGAAGTCAACTCTAGCAACTTTCAACCTTGCTCCAAAGACATCTAAAGCTTGTTTGTAGCATGGATTCCAACCTTGCTATCTTCACTTGAACCTTTCTTGTCAATGCTTCTTTTTGCGTAACTCTTATCATCTCTTCTTGATCTTCATGACGCCCTTCTAAATGACTTCGAACGAAATCTCTCTTAGATCTTTAAGTCTTCTTATCAGTAGCCTTTAGTTCTCAACCAATCTGATATGTGAGAAGGTTAAGCCTAGCAAGTTTAATCTGTACTAAGACATAAACCCTATCTAGATCATCAGCTGACTAACAGGTTCAGCTGGTCCTATTACACATAGGTTTTAAGAACATCATCAAAACATACAAATTCAAATCCTAACAGATGAGTTGTGTCCTTGAAAATTCTCTTATTTAAAATAATAGCATTTAATTAACTCTGCCTTAAAATTTTCTTTGTTTTCAAATAATCAGACTTGGAGAAATTTTCAAAGGATAAGACAAGGTCGTTTTTTACCTAGTTTGACAAAAACCCAGTCTAGAATAGGGAACTTTTATGCAAAGGAAGGTATATTTCGGCTTACGTCAGGTATACTTACTACCTCTGCATAAAGCAACCCTATTAGCCGTCAAATCTGTAGGTTAGACGGTTATCTTTTACACATTTCAAGGCGAGTTAATGCCACGCACCGGAGGTGAAGCGACTATTCCGTATAGCCATTGATATACTCCACGCGCCACAGTTAATCTACGGTAAAAAATAAATCTGATTCTGCTACGTATCAACTTCTCCAACTTTCCTCTCTCTCTTCCTTGTTTAAAAACAACCCTTCTCCGTTTCAAATTCACTTTTACAAATCTCTTTTCCGAAAGTTACTGCAAAATTCTTCACCCTTCCTAAGTTTTTGAATGGCTTCTACTTCCTCAAAAACCCCAAAACCCCCCACTTTTATATCCACTCAGAAATTTGGTTTCAAAATGAATACAAAAATCTTCAAAAATAAATTAAAGGCTGAGATGTATGTTGATTTTGATACCACACAAGATAGAGAGTCAGGAGAGATTCTCAGAGCCTCTTGAACAGCCTACTCCCACTAGTGTCCAAATTCAAACACCACCTACAGAAATAACCCACCCAACTAACCTCATCTACCCAAACTATCCCAGATCAACCCTTTCCTGAAATCATCTCTCAACCTTCCCCACAAACCTATGACTTTCTTGACTTCATCACCACAAAATACCCCTCTCCCTCTCCCCAAATCAGTCCAATCCATACCCCTATGCCAGATGGCTCGATGGACAGCTTCGAGCTCTCTCTTAGAGCAGATGGAAGAAGAAGGTTGTGTGAACTTATTCCTGAACTTCAATACAACACTGAAGTAATGAAGGAATCGGTGGAAGTGTGGTTAGTTCATCACCTGAGGGCAGGTGATCTTGAAGAGCTGAATTTGCTAACGGAAGAAGTCGGCTGGGAAAATCTGGTAAGCTGGGAAAAAGCCGTCTTGGAATCTGCTGGCATTTTATCAATCTCATATATCATGTTAGAAGAGCAGCTCCTTAACCACATCAGAAGCCAGCTAGGACTGCCGATAGCTCCAGCTGGTGTCCGACCCAGCAGCCCAGGGTCAGCATTCTCGGCCATCCTAAGTCAGATAGAGACGAGAATGGAGGAAAGATTTGCCCAAATGCTCCAATCAAAAATAGCCGACATCGTTGACTCAGTGAGTGTCACGATGGAGGACATGCTCAAGGCGTCTGAGGTAAACTCCTTGACCAGAATTTCTAAATCTGTTAAAGTATCGGTCAAGGAAGAGGTGGCTGAGGTAAAGAAGGAGGTGGAAGAGCTAAAGGCACAGGTAAGGACATACAACCAGATATTGGCTGATGAGATCTTTAGGAACCAGACCTCAGCTTCCACCTACTTTACCGTCGTCAAGTAGCAAGTTCAAGTGCTACTTGATGATGTTAAAAAGGGGGAAGATTTGGTTAGGATCCAATCTGATCTTAACCTCATCAAGCTCTCAGCCAATAATCAGTCAGATGAGCTTGCTGCCCTGAGGATGTGCGTAGAACAGATTGAGGAAGCAATCAGGGCAGATGAGCTGGCAAGAAAGGAGGCAGATCTAAAGTCGGAGAAGCTTATGGCCAAAATAAGAGAAAGGAAGGAAGAAGCAAAGGCCAAAGCGGAAGCTGAGAAAGAAAAAGACAAGGGTCTTGAGCTAGTCTCTTCTCCAGTCAGGCAAAGCTTAATGTCCAAAGCTGCTGGTGATTGGATTGTATAGGGCAAGAGCTTTTAAGACCAATCAACAAAATATCGAACCCAAGGGAGAAAGTATGCAAACGAAATTCAAGGGTAAGAGTTCTAAATGGCTAAAGTTGCAACAAGATTTAGGACTAAAATCTCTACAAAATGGCAAGAAATTAAATGGTAAGATTATGCAAACAATATATCAAACACCTAGAATGCAAGATCAAATATACTAAAATCAATGGGGGAATTGGATGCAAGGGATAATCTCCATCAAGGAATCCATGATTAACAAGCTATGATTGTATCCAAATGCAAATCAATCAAATTAGAAAGCATAAACCATCATGAAATTAATCACTCCATTAATATCACAATGCCTAATGTGAGTATCCTTAGTTCTTCCCATCTCTCAATGTAGAAGTCCCCAATTCATACAATCATGCAAAATTAAAACCCGATTAACACCTAATCACGTTAGCTCAACTCTCGCCTATTGCTAGAGTGATCAACCATTAATCAAAAGAGACAATTTTTCATGAAGCACAATTAAGAATCACAATTAGAAAGCAAGCTAATTCAATTGATCACAATTATCAACAATCATAGCATGAGGCAATCACTTCATCCCTCATTTCAATTATCCCAAGCACAAAGCTATTAGCCCATGGTGCTACAAGCAAAAGCCATGGGTAGAAAATCTAAGAAAGCAATTAACAATCTAATCAACACAAGCAATGAATTAAAGAGAGCAAAGGGTAAGAACATCACCAATTGAACTTCAATAGACAAAAATAGGAATGATTAATCTTCTTCAATGCTTCAATTCAACTCCTCTACTCCCAGATCACAGCTGAAATTTTCAATTACAATCAATCAAAATGCTAATCTAATGGACTAAAAGTAGAATCTAATCTAATTCTAACAATATATGGCAATTACAATGGAAATCAAGCTACAAAGTGCAAAATTCGCATAAGGAACCTCCTGGAAACTGCTCTAAACTGCTAGAATCAAGTTATGCTCTGTTTTGGCTTCAAATGGCTTTAAAACTGAATTTTTCGATTTTGGGCACTCCTCGACTCGAGCTTCAGGCCCTCAAGTCGAGGCCTAAAAGTCGCTAACACGTTTCTTCAAAATTCCTCCTGCCTCGAGTCGAGACTCAGCCCTCGACTCGAGGATCTTGCCATTTTCCCATCCATTGACTCGAGGCTCCTCCCTCGAGTCGAGATTCCTGCCTGTTTGAAAATCGTTTCCCTCCAGCCTGACCCTCGAGTCGAGGTCTGTGCTCCCTCGACCTGTGCTCGAGACCAGGGCAATTTTATCGAGAAGGGCTTCGGGCCCGACCCCCGTTTTCGTCTTGTATGTACGTCTCTTCATTCTAAGAATAACGGTACTCTCGGTTTGGTAAAATTCCACCGATTTACCCGCAAAACGGACGAAAAACTTCAAAATCTCACAAAGTAATTCTTTTTAGGCAAAAGAGTGATACTTTTCACATTTAGGCACAAAAATCACACTTTAGCTCACTTTTTGCACTAAAATAGGCCCTAAAAACATGTATCAATTCACTCCAATCATACCCCCAAACTTGAATTGTTGCTCGTCCTCGAGCAACGTAGAAACTAAGAACAAAGGAGTGAATTGATTGCAATTATGTCACATGGCACCATAGACGAAATAAAAGACAATCGAACTCATCAATGAACATAAGTATCAATGCAACTATCCACTAGACATCAAGATAGATCATGCTCACATAAATGCTCAATCAAATACTCAACACATTGCTCCTTCCATGGAATGTTTCACTCTTCACTCAAGTGTATCAAGGTATAAGACACTCAATCATCAAATTCATGAATAAGTACACCATATACTTGCCAAAAGACTTAATCTCAATCCAAATAACTTGTGATCAATCAAGAATCAAAGAGGTCTTTCTTCTAGGTTGTAATGTTGGCTCTTTGGAAAGGTGGGATATATATGGATAAGAGTGACTAAGTAGTAGAGACTTGAATGTAAGCTAATCAATACAAATGCACAATCTCTTCTCTTTCATCTAGCACACTCTTTCTTTTTAAACTTCAATAATCAATCCACCATTCACTTGAGCTTTCTCTTTTTACGCTCTCAAATTGAACTTTTCTTCACTTCAATGTCACTTTTTCACAATTCAATCTTTTCACAACCTTTCTTTTCTTTTATCACTTAGCACATTATCTTCCCACACTTAGCAATCAAATCACCATCATTAGCCAACATTCAAGCTCAACTAAATATAGGACAAGAAAAGCTCATAAAAATAGGCTAAAATGGTTTCAATTTCACTTGGCTTGCCAAAGAATAAGGATCATAAGGCTCAACATGGCTTACTAAGGAAATCAAATGTATTTGGTGGGGAAATA
Organism: Paraleonurus japonicus; assembly: GCA_030762865.1. Lineage (NCBI taxonomy): Eukaryota > Viridiplantae > Streptophyta > Magnoliopsida > Lamiales > Lamiaceae > Paraleonurus > Paraleonurus japonicus. Next base: position 21,746,406 of record CM061055.1, on the reverse strand, counting down.
TTTGGCAAAGTGACAAAACATATCAAACATGGCCTCTTATCACTTTCAAGTTCTAGCATACAAAGCATGAATGATGCACTCACAAAGAAATCAATCAACCGTATAAGATGCACGATTATTAAGGCACAAAAACTCACGGGCTTCACTTGAGCAATGAATTAAGCATCATCAATCACATTCATCCTTACACAATTAATCAAGAAAGTTAGCTTCAAGCTACAAATCTACTCATGATCAAATCAAAATCCAATTAATCTTGCTAATCAACACAAGTGTTCATGTACATAATCCAAGCATACTCACTACCACAAGAATAATTCTCAAAGATATATCAATGAATCCACAATTAAGCTCAAATCAAATCAAAGAATCAAGAATCATAGGGATAAGGAATCCAAAGGATCATCAAATCACAATCATCAATAGACAATAAGCTCAAATATAATTAAAAGAATCATAGCATCACTATCATCAGCAACAATCCAAAACATCAAAGTCATCACATCATCAAGTTAATCAAAAGTACAATCATCACAAATAAGAGTACAATCACCAAGAAGATAAGCATCTAAAAACTAAGGATAGGGAAGGAGGGATAGGGGATAGCCCTAGTAGTCTGACGGTGGTGGTGGAGGAGGGTAGCTCGGCCCGAAGTTCCACGAGCTCATCTGCTGTAGGAGGGCATACATGTCATTCTGAGTCTTCAGAGACTCTTCCTGCATCCTCCTAGTCTCTTCATTGAATCTACGAGACTCCTCGATCATCTGGTTCATCTCATCCTGGCGGGTCAAGCTCTCAATATGCATCCTCTGACTATCCGCCCACATCTGCTCCGTCAAAACCCACGGTCTCTGAGATGAACTCCCCGCCTCATACTCTCTACTCCTCATCTCGTCCTGCCAGTACATGTTGATCTCCGGCTGGTAATCCTCATCCATCTGTACCGGCGGCTCCTCCTGCTCCGGCTCCTCGTCATCCTCAGCCTCCTCATCGTCATCTCCTATCTCTACCTCTGCTCCCTCTGCGACACCCTCATCATCATCAGAATCAGAACCTGACTGCTGGCCTTCATTATCATCGTCGTCCCCCTCATCTCGAAGAACATCCCCATGCTCCCTCGTGTAAGCATCTATAGCATCAGTGTGACGCTGCGACCACATGCGCAGGTTGATGGTCACAAAAGCAGTGGATCCAAAAACCGTCGTCAACCTCTTATTAGGAAGAGGGAATCGGCCACCGTGGTGCTGCTGGAAACACCACGTCCTACCGATACGTTCAAGTGTCCTCATGCGTCGCATCGTATCTGTAGTAAGATCTGGACCATCTAATGCTGCGAGGTTATGAGTAGGGATCCCGAGATGCTCAGCTATCAAGGTAATCATTCCACCAAAGTTGATCTTCTTGAATTTCGTGCTCGTCGCTCTCTCAAACAAATAGCAAAGGTATGCAGCAGCATTGAATCTCACTCCATGTAAGAAGCACCACAAGACGTACAACTCTTCAGAAACCACGGCTCCTCCTTCCGATCTCGTGAATATGGTACTTGCGAGGATCTTCTCTAAGTAACGGACCACCGGGTTCCGAATGTGCGTGCTCTTAGACTTCCCAGGTACGAACTCAGGCTGGCTAGGTGCCCCCGAATCAAAAATACGCCTCCAGAACTTTTTTGCGTTGTACTCCTCCCTAATGTTGAGCAATGATCTATCGGGGTCAGTAGGCGCACCAAGGATCTCGTTGACCTCGTCCAAAGTCAATTCATATTCATTCCCCATAAGCTCAAAAGTGATTTTCCTCGCAAACTTGTTCCTCCTAGCTTTGTGGACCTTAACTGTGCAAAGGAACTCGAGAGTGAGTCCAAGATGGGTCCGAGGCATATTGGCTAGGAAGCCTCCCATGCCTACTTGCTCAAACAGTCGAGGGATATCATCCTCAATCCCCATAGATAGCATGCAGTTATGATCGACTAATCGAGTTTTGACCACTTTCTTGTGCAGCTCAGCATAAAGGATAATATGCTTCCTCCATTTATAATCATCCCACTGAATTCCCAATTCAGCGGGCATCCTGTGTGCAAAACGTATCGCCTCCTCTCTCTCTCGGATTTCCGCATCCGAATAATTATGGCCATCAACTCCCCTAAACATGGTTCCTGCACAAATAATCCCAAAAGCACAAATTAGTCCCACAATTAAAATGCAAGCTCAAAATATCACTCTAAACATGGACGAGTCAACAAAAATACATCCAAGCTTAATAAAATTCCTAGTGACTAGGCAATAAATCCTCAACAAATGGTCAATGAGTTACTAAAAGCAAATATAGTCAATAGAAGTGCTCAACTAATCCTCAAAGTATACATACTTAACTAGATGGCTTCAACAATAAACACCAAAGAATTAAGCTCATCAAATATCATGCAATTAAGCTCCTAAAAATTATATCTACAAAACATGAGCCAACTAGCAAGCATTTAGACAACTAAGCATCATCAGCAACAACTTCTATCATCACCAAACCTCATATTGACCAATTATACCAACAAATGCACTAGGAATTCCTAAAAGTATGCCCAAAATCACAATTCAAGCTAAATTCCACAAATAACCGAGCAACTCATCATATACAATCCTAAACATGCTCCTAAAATCCTCAATTAACTCAAATATTCTCAACAAAGGCTTCAATTTTTCACAATCAATCATGCATACCAAGTGTTTGACAAAATGCCCAAATGAAATTCCAATTCAAATAAATTCATGCACTTTTATCAACACCCAAGCATTAATCATTCACCAATCATGAAATTGAAAGCCAAAAGATGATGAATCACATACCTTAATTGGGATAAATCGGTTTGAAATGAGCAAACTTGAAACCCACGCACTCTCTACTAAAAACCCCAAATTGGATGCAAAAATCCCTCAAAATCTACTCTTTAATGCACTAAGATGATAATGTGATGAACTTATGGTGATTAAACGGTGAAAATTGCATGAAATAGACGGAAATAGGGTATAGACGGAGAAGGGATCGTGAACGCTGAGAAAACCCTCGAGTCGGGGTACTGAAACTGCATCTGCATTTTTATAAAAGACACCAGCCTCGAGTCGAGAGTCAGGCCTCGACTCGAGGTTCCCCAATTTTTCAAAAGCCTCGACTCGAGGTTCCTCCCTCGAGTTGAGGGATGTGCCATTTCAAAATATTTTCTAAGTGTCAATGCCTCGACTCGGGGACTATGAAAGCTCGACCTAGGGTCGAGTCCAGGGAATTTTTTACGATTCCCGGGCCCGACCCGACCCCCAAAACTCCTAAAAATGACCTCTACGTCCCTAACAAACCCAAATATGCAAGAAATTACCGTTTGTTCTCTCGATTTAAGCCCGGTCGCTCATTCGATTGAGGAGACCGGGTTCTCTTCCTTTTTGCTCATTTTCACCAACTTTTAAACTCTCCTTTCCTTCTCGATTCCTTGATTCCTTTTTCAATTCCCTCGTTTGTCAATCTTCGTAATGAGTATACCTACAAACGGCCATAACAAATCATCAATATAATCATAACTAAGGGATGCATTTCTACCCTAAATGACACACACCCCCAAACTTGAATGAAGATATGCATTCAAAATTAAGTATGGGAATGATACAAGTATGCAACCCTTAAATGATATAAACAATTAAGCTCAATATTCCAAATACACTTTATCCATCAACTAACATCTTCTCCTAAGCATGAACAATTCCCAAAAATCCAAGGCAAAAATTCCACAGAGAGGACAAAACACAAACACAAAACAAACACACCAAAGCAATAAAACAATGGGTTGCCTCCCATCTAGCGCTAGGTTTAACATCCTTTGTCGGACGGAACTCCAAGAGTTCACACTTCCCTTTCTTTGATCAAATAAGGGTCGAACTTATGCTTCACTAGATGTTCCTTTGTAAAAAGGCAACACCCCCACTTATCCTCTAGGAGTAACTTTCCTCCTTCTTTGATTTCTTTAACCGTAAGCACCTCCTTTGGTCTTTCGACTCCAAGTAGCCGAATCCAATTTGATTCACATCACACCACTTGATCTCCTACTTCAAAGCTTTCCTTCCTTTTCTCAAGTGGTGCCTTTTTCTCAATCAATACCCCCAAACTTGAGCCATGCTCAAGTTTGGTCAAATCTTTCTCACCTTCTTCCTTCTCTTGTTCACCGGGGTCAAGCAAAGGGTCCTTTATCGCTTTCTCCTTCCTACAATCATCAAGAGAAACACAAGACTTGTTAGAAATTATTTTACAAGAGGGAAGGAAATGCTCATTAACTAAAGAATTAGTAGAAGTAATAGGTGTAGAAACTTCCCTTTCAATGGAAGGGCATTCATCAACAATCTCTATGTATCCACACGCCTTCTTCTCTACCTTGCTTTGAGCAACCTCTTCCTCATGAACTCTTGTAAATGTAACTTCATCACCATTTGAACCCAACTTAAGCTCTCCTTTCTCCACATTAATCATAGCTTTGCCCGTTGCAAGGAAAGGTCGACCAAGGATGATCGGTGCCTCAAGTTCCTCCTTCATGTCTAATACAATGAAATCCACCGGGAATATGAGTTTACCAACCCTTACTAACACATCTTCAATAGTCCCAAATGGTTGAGCATATGATTGATCCGCTAATTGAAGATTGATGTTCGTAGGAATCACCTCTCCTAGATCCAATTTCTTGAACACGGACAATGGCATCACATTAATACTTGCTCCTAGATCACACAAGCCTTGAATGTTTACCTTCTCTCCAATCTCACATGGGATAATGAAGCTTCCGGGATCCTTTTTCTTTTGTGGCAGGTGTCTCTCCAAAATTTCTTTGCATTCTTCCACTAGCTTGAGCATCCTCTTCTCATCCCAACTCCTTTTCTTGGACATAATTTCTCTCAAGAACTTCTTATAGTGTGGAACTTGTTCAAGGGCCTCCAAAAGTGGGATATCGACATGCAAATTCTTGAAAATCTCTAAAAACTTACCAAACTCTTCATCAAGTTTCTTCCTCTCTAGTCTCTTTGGAAACGGAACCGGATTATCCTTCATTGGAACTCCCCATTCATTCTTCGATTTTTCTTCCTTCGTTGCATTTCCCCTCACTTTCACCTCTTCATCACTTTTCTTCTCCTCCACAACCACTCTTTCTTGTCGAACTTCTTCCTCATTCACCACCTCTTCTTCAAACTCGCCTTCTTTGAACATTTTAGGACCTTCATAGCTAGTGCCACTCCTTAGCTTGATTGCACTACAAAACTCTTTAGGGTTCGGCTCGGTAGTGGATGGATACTTTCCTTTGTTTTGTAGATGTTCCACCGTAGACGAGAGCTTTCCAACCGTAGTAGCAAGTTGCCCTACTTGATGCTCGATTGTCTTGAAACGAGTGTCCATTTGCTTCCCTATATCATCAAGCCTTGAGTCATTAGCTTCAAATTTCTTCACAATCAACCCCAAAATCTCCTTCGTGGTAGCCTTTCCTTCATTATTAGGAGCCTTTGCACCCGGATCAAATCCGGATGGAAATTGAACGACGGCTCTCGGATTGGCATATGAAAAATTTTCGTGTCTCCTCCATGTATTCCCATTAAATTGAGCTTGCGGTTTAGGTTGGTAGCTTCCTTGTGGCCTATTTTGGTAAGACATTTGGTAAGGCCTTCCTCCTTGATAATTCCCTTGAAAGTTTCCTCCTTGATAGCCTCCTTGGAATGGAGGCCTACCCATATAACTCACTTCTTCAACCGGCAATGGACTTGGACAAACATCACCATGAGGAACGGATGGACTCACACTTGCTTGGCCTTGTGAAGTAGTAAGAGCTCCCAATCGGTCCATCATAGTCATCATCATACTCTTCATACTCTCAATTTCATCAACTTGTGACACCCTATGATGTGCTCCCTGATTAACCGACACTTGGAATGAATCTTGAGCTATGTTCTCCATTATTTCATTCATTTGCCCCACGATTTTAGACCAAATCGATCCATTAGCACAAGCATTCAAAAATGACCTATCCCCATCCGTCAAACCATTGCAAAAGTACATACGGGTACCCCATGGTATTTTGTAGTGTCGGCAATGTACGTACGGTCCCGGGCGGTAATGAATTAAGCCATGCTTTTGCTCTTCCTTTCAATGTAAAGGCAAAGAGCCTCAACTTCTTCGCATCTTCGGGTACCCCATGGTATTTTGTAGTGTCGGCAATCTCAAGAAATTGTGTCATATGTTGATGTGGGCACTTATTTTCATCCCTTCCTTCAAATTGCTTCTCCCTAAGCATTTTCACTAAAGCAGGACTTATCTCAAAGTTATTAGCATCTATCCTCGGCCTTGCTATACCATCATAATACTCTCTAAGTTGTGGTTCAAAGAATTCTCTCAACGGCGTTCCTTGAGGTGGTGGCTCATTTACGGGTTGTGGTTGGGCATTTGGTATGTGAGGTGGCTCATGATATCGTGGCTCTTGATTATATGGCATATGGGGATAATATGGTGGAAATTGTTGTGGATGAGGTGGATAGTAGGGATATTGATGAGCTTGTGGAGGATAAGGATACGGATTTTGGTAGGGGTAATTTTGTGGTGGCATCCCTTGAGGGAAAGGGCCAACTTGAGCATGGAAATGGTTCCCATTACCTCCATGTTCTACTCCTCCTTCTCCTTGTCCATGTACCTCCTCAACTTGAGGATCACCCACTAGTCTCTCCTCATTTCTTTGATCTTCACCTTCCATAGCTTCCCTTCTTCTTCTTACACGATTCCTTCTCAACGTAGCCTCAATTTCCGGATTTAGTGGCAAGGGTGGAACACCACTCGATCTTGTTAGCATGCACCTACAATGCCACAAATCCAAGTATCAACTTCAAACAAACAAAATCAACAAAAACAAAAACAAAAGCAACAAATAGCAACTTCAAACAATCCTCAAATCTCACTTATAGGCGCAAAATCTAACTCCCCGGTAACGACGCCATTTGATTGGAGTGTATAGGGCAAGAGCTTTTAAGACCAATCAACAAAATATCGAACCTAAGGGAGAAAGTATGCAAACGAAATTCAAGGGTAAGAGTTTTAAATGGCTAAAGTTGCAACATGATTTAGGACTAAAATCTCTACAAAATGGCAAGAAATTAAATGGTAAGATTATGCAAACAATATATCAAACACCTAGAATGCAAGATCAAATATACTAAAATCAATGGAGGAATTGGGTGCAAGAGATAATCTCCATCAAGGAATCCATGATTAACAAGCTACGATTGTATCCAAATGCAAATCAATCAAATTAGAAAGCATAAACCATCATGAAATTAATCACTCCATTAATATCACAATGCCTAATGTGAGTATCCTTAGTTCTTCCCATCTCTCAATGTAGAAATCCCCAATTCATACAATCATGCAAAATTAAAACCCGATTAACACCTAATCACGTTAGCTCAACTCTCGCCTATTGCTAGGGTGATCAACCATTAATCAAAAGAGACAATTTTTCATGAAGCACAATTAAGAATCACAATTAGAAAGCAAGCTAATTCAATTGATCACAATTATCAACAATCATAGCATGAGGCAATCACTTCATCCCTCATTTCAATTATCCCAAGCACAAAGTTATTAGCCCATGGTGCTACAAGCAAAAGCCATGGGTAGAAAATCTAAGAAAGCAATTAACAATCTAATCAACACAAGCAATGAATTAAAGAGAGCAAAGGGTAAGAACATCACCAATTGAACTTCAATAGACAAAAATAGGAATGATTAATCTTCTTCAATGCTTCAATTCAACTCCTCTACTCCCAAATCACAGCTGAAATTTTCAATTACAATCAATCAAAATGCTAATCTAATGGACTAAAAGTAGAATCTAATCTAATTCTAACAATATATGGCAATTACAATGGAAATCAAGCTACAAAGTACAAAATTCGCCTAAGGAACCTCCTGGAAACTGCTCTAAACTGCTAGAATCAAGTTATGCTCCCTCGACCTGTGCTCGAGACCAGGGCAATTTTATCGAGAAGGGCTTCGGGCCCGACCCCCATTTTCGTCCTGTACGTTCGTCTCTTCATTCTAAGAATGACGGTACTCTCAGTTTGGCAAAATTCCACCGATTTACCTGGAAAACGGACGAAAAACTTCAAAATCTCATAAAGTAATACTTTTTAGGCAAAAGAGTGATACTTTTCACATTTAGGCACAAAAATCACACTTTAGCCCACTTTTTGCACTAAAATAGGCCCTAAAAATATGTATCAATTCACTCCAATCAGCTGGCAAGAGACCCTTGGAAAAATCGGCCGAGCATATCAACATAGAAGAAGAAAGGGACAGAAGAATAAAAGCTGAAAAAGTTTTCTATGGCCGCAGAGAGGCGAGAAGGAAGATTAAATCCGCGAAAGAGGCAGGAAGGATCTTTGATCGTGCTTCGAAGAGATGGGTTATTCCAGCAGCAGCTGGGGGTCCTCTTGGAGAAGCCAATAAGGCTTGGATAAGACCTCAGCACAGATCGGACGCTCCACCAAATATGATTGCACATCCCTCCTGGGCTAGGGAATACATGAAGTATGAAGCAAAGTGGACGTTCTTCTGGTATATCTGCAAAGGAGTCAGTGCCTCGTCTGAAGATGAAACCATAGCATGGCATGACTGGATGGAAAAAGAAAACCCAGAGCTCTACCAGAAGCTTATCTCAGAAGGAGATGAATGGTATAATGTAGACCTGGTAGCTCCGGCTTTCTCAACCATTCCAGTCAAGGTCACTAACGATGGCTCGATCGACAAAACCTGGATCAGATCAACTATCAAGTATGGTCAAAATCAGATGAAGTTGACTGATCCCAAGGACATTGCAGAGCTGAGGAACATAATCTTCGACTGGATGCATGATTGGAGTGTATAGAGTAAGAGTTATTAAGACCAATCAACAAAATATCGATACCAAGGGAAAAAGTATGCACATGAGGGCCTAGAAATACAAGTTATTAGTGACTAAAGTTGCAACAATGGTTTGGAACAAAAACAACAAAACACTAGCAAGAATACAATTAAACAACAAGCAAGCAATTGATCGAACACTTAGAATACGAGAACAAAAACAACAATAAAAGGTGAGATAGAGGTGCTAGGATTAACATCCATCAATGAATCATCAATCAACAAGCTACAATTGAATCAAATTGCAAATCAACTAAGATAGAAAGCATAAACCATCATGAATTTAATCACTCCATTAAAATCACAATGCCTAATGTGAGTATCCTTAATCTTTCCCATCTCTTAATGTAGAAATCCCCAATTCATACAATCATGCAAAATTGAATCCCGATCAATACCTAATCACGTTAGCTCAACTCTCGCCTATTGCTAGGGTGATCAACCATTAATCAAAAGAGACAATTTTACACAAAGCACAATTAAGAATCACAATTAGGAAACAAACTAATGTGAGTATCCTTAGTGCAACTAATCTCTCGATTCCGAAGCATCCAATCCACACATTCATACACAATTATCACCCGATTTATCCCGGATCACGTTAGCGCAACTCTCGTCTATAACTAGGGTGATCAAACACTAATCTAAAGAGATAATTATGCATGAAGCACAAATGAGAATCACAATTAGTAAGCAATCTACTCAATTGATCTCCAATCATCAACAATTATAGCATCATCAATCAATTCATCATCAATTTCAATTAACCCAAGCACAAGAGAGATTTAGCCCATGGTACCACAAACAATACCAATGGGGAGAAGATAGAATTGATCAAACACAAAGCAAATCACAACAATTAAGAAATTAAAGAGACAAAAGAGGAAAAACATCACCAAATGATCTTCAATTAACAAAAAGAGGAATGCTTGAGTCTTCAACACCAATCTCCAAATGAATTACAAGCTTGAATTGAAAGAAATTACAAGGATCAAATGCTAATCTATTGCTAATCTAGCAACAATCAATGGAAATCTAATCCTAAATCTAACTTCTACTCTAATCTAAGATGAAAATTGGCTTGGGGCCTGAGAAATCGCCCCAAAACCGCTACTAACTGCTATTATCAAAGTTTTTCCAAGCTGCCCTGAAATGCCCTGCTTCTCCTCTTTAAATACAAAAATTCTGGAAAACTACCCCCTCGAGTCGAGGGTCAGGCCTCGACTCGAGGTCCCTGCATTTCTTCACTCCCTCGACTCGAGGGTCATGTCTCGAGTCGAGGCTGCTACCTTTGTCTCATCCCTCGACTCGAGGGTCATGCCTCGAGTCGAGACTCCTGCTTTTCCTTTGATTTTGGTCCTTTCTGCACATCCCTCGACTCGAGGCTCATGATCCTCGACCAGAGCTCGAGTCCAGGGCACTTTTCTCGCGCGGGGCTTCGGCCCCGACCCCCGTTTTCGTCCTGTATGATCGTCTCTTCATTCTAAGCCTAGTGGTACTCTCGGATCGGCAAAATTCCACTGAATTACCTACAAAATGGACGAAAAACATCAAAATCTCACAAATAATACTTTTTAAGCAAAAGAGTGATACTTTTCACATTTAAGCACAAAAATCAACACCTTAGCTCACTTTTTGCACTAAAATAGCCCCTAAAAACATGCATCAATTCACTCCAATCATACCCCCAAACTTGAATTGTTGCTCGTCCTCGAGCAACGTAGAAACTAAGAACAAAGGAGTGAATTGATTGCAATTATGTCACATGGCACTATAGACGAAATAAAAGACAATCGAACTCATCAATGAACATAAGTATCAATGCAACTATCCACTAGCCATCAAGATGAATCATACTCAAACAAATGCTCAATCAAATACTCAACTCATTGCTCCTTCCATGGAGTGTTTCACTCTTCACTCAAGTGTATTAAGGTATAAAGCACTCAATCATCAAATTCATGAACTTGCACACCATATGCTTGCCAAAAGACTTAATCTCAATCAAAATCAATTATGATCAATCAAGAATCAAAGAGGTCTTTCTTTTAGGTTGTAATGTAGGCTCTTTGGAAAGGTGGGATGTTTTTGGATAAGAGTGACTAAGTAGTAGACACTTGAATGTAAACTAATCATTTCAATACACATCTCTTCTCTTTTCATCAAGTAACACTCTTTCTTTTGAACTTCAATGATCAATCACCACTATTCACTTGAGCTCCTTTCTTTTTTTTTAAGCTCACAAATTGAATTTTTCCTTCACTTCATTTTCACATTTTTCTTCACAATTCAATTTTTTCTTTCACAACCTTTCTTTCCTTTCTTTCAAGCATCATCACTTCATTCATCACTTAGCTCATTATCTTCCCACACTTAGCAATCAAATCACCATCATTAGCCAACATTCAAGCTCAACTAAATATAGGACAAGAAAGGCTCACACAATAGGCTAAATGGTTTCCATTTCACTTGGCTTGCCAAAGAATACGGATCATAAGGCTCAACATGGCTCACTAAGGAAATCACGTGCATTTGGTGGGAAAAATTTGGCAAAGTAACTCAACATATCAAACATGGCCTCTTATCACTTTCAAAACATCACACAAAGATCAATATCAACAAGTCTAGTGGCAAGTTCTAGCATACAAATCATGAATGATGCACTCACAAAGGATCAATCAACCGTATAAGATGTACGATTATGAAGCACAAAAGCTCACGGGCATAACTTGAGCAATGAATCAAGTATCATCAATCACATTCATCCTTACACAATTAATCAAGAAACTAGCTTCAAGCTACAAATCTACTCATGATCATATCAAAATCCCACTAGTCTTGCAAATCAAACTCAATTGCTCATGTACATAAGTCCAAGCATACTCACTACTTCATGAATGATACTAAAAAATATATCAATGAATCCACAATTAAGCTCAAAATCAATAAATCTCAAAAGCCTAGGAATAAGGAATCCAAAGAAATCATCAAGGAATAATCATCAATAGACCATCAAACTCAATAAGATCAAGATAATAACACCATCAATAAAATCATCAAAAATCCAAAACCAATCATCACAATCATCAAGTCAAGAGTACAATCACCATCAAAAGTACAAATGAAAACAAGAATCTCAGAATCTAAAGATCAAGAAGAGGGAATGAGGAATAGGGGATAGCCCTAGTAATCGGACGGCGGCGGTGGAGGAGGGTAGCTCGGCCCGAAGTTCCACGAGCTCATATGCTGTAGGAGGGCGTACATGTCATGCTGAGTCTTCAGAGACTCCTCCTGCATCCTCCTAGTCTCTTCATTAAATCTGCGGGACTCCTCAAGCATCCGGTACATCTCATCCTGCCTGGTCAGACTCTCAATGTGCATCCTTTGACTATCTGCCCACATCTCCTCAGTCAAAACCCACGGTCTCTGAGATGAACTCCCCGCCTCGTACTCTCTACTCCTCATCTCGTCCTGCCAGTACATATTAATCTCTGGCAGGTAATCCTCGTCCATCTATACTGGCGGCTCCTCTTGCTCCGGCTCCTCATCATCCTCGTCCTCAGAATCATAATCTCCGATCTCTACCTCTGCTCCCTCTGCAGCTACATCACCCTAATCATCATCAGAACCCGACTGCTGACCCCCATCGTCATCATCATCCTCATCTCTAAGCACATCCCCATGCTCTCTAGTGTAGGCATCTATCGCCTCAGTATGACGTTGTGACCACATGCGCAAGTTGATGGTCACAAAGGCCTGAGAACCGAAAACTGTCGTCAACCTCTTATTAGGTAGAGGAAATCGGCCACCATGATGCTGCTGTAGGCACCACGTCCTACCGATGCGGTCTAGCATCCTCATGCGCCGCATGGTATCAAGAGTAAGGTCAGGGCCCTCCACTGCTCTGAGGTTATGAGTCGGGATCTCAAGATGCTCAGCGATCAATGTAATCATGCCACCGAAATTAATCTTCTTGAACTTTGTGCTAGTGGCTCTCTCAAATAAATAACAAAGGTAGGCAGCCGCATTAAATCTGACTCCATGGAGAAAGCACCAAATAACGTACAGCTCCTCGGAAACCACGGCTCCTCCCTCTGATCTCGCGAATATGGTGCTCGCGAGAATCTTCTCTAGGTATCGGATGACCGGGTTCCAGATATGTGTGCTCTTAGACTTCCCTGGAATAAAATCGGGCTGATTAGGAGCCCCAGAAACTGAAATCCTCCTCCAAAATTGCTTAGCATTATACTCCTTCCTGATGTTCAACAGTGATCGGTCGGGGTCTATAGGTGCTCCAATAATCTCGTTGACCTCGTCCAGAGTCAACGAATACTCATGCCCCATGAGCTCAAATGTAATACTCCTCGGGAATTTTGTCCTCCTGGCCTTATCAACTCTCACCGTGCACAGGAACTCGAGAGTGAGTTCGATATATGTCCTAGGCCTCTTCGTCAAGAAGCCCCCCATCCCAACTTGCTCAAATAAGCGAGGAATATCCTCCTCGATCCCCATCGATATCATGCACTCGTGGTCCACTAGTCTAGTCTTGACCACCCGGTTATAGAGCTCAGAGTATAAATCAATATGAGTCCTCCACTGGTGATCATCCCACTGAATTCCGAGCTCAACGGACGTCCTGTGTGCAAATCTGATGGCATCTTCTTTCTCTCGAATCTCCGCCTCAGAGAGGTTATGTCTGTCAGCCCCTCTAGACATTATTCCTGCAAAACATTCCCAAGAGCAAAAATCAACACCACAAATACAATACGAGCTCAAATAGTATCAATCATATCATGAACGAGTCAACAAGCAATCAATATCCAATAAACAAAATCCCTAGTGACTAGCAACTAAGCCTCAACAATGGTCAATGAGTCAACTAAACAAATATACCCAATAGAAGTGCTCAAAAATTCCTCAAACATACGTATACTTACTAACATGGCCTCAACAATTAATTCACAAGTAGGCTCAACAATTAATCATGCAATTAAGCTCAATAAAATCCAAAAATCATAGGCCAATTAGCAAGTAATTAAACAAATATGCATCAACAATTCATACACTTCTGTCCTAAGAATAACTCAACTCGACCAATTGATCCAAACAATTATACTAGGAATTCCCAACTTTGCCAAAAATGCATTTTCTAGCCAAATTTCACAAAATAACCGAGCAACATCTCATATACAACCCTACGCATGTTCCTAAATCATCAATCAATCCAAATATGCTCATACAAGGCTCCAAATTCATCACAATAATCATGCTCATAAGGTGCTCGATTAAATGCCCAAATGAAATATTCCAAATTCAAGAATTTAAGCACAAATCATAACACCCATGCAATAATAATAATATAACAACAAAATTGAAGCCAAGATGATAAGAAATTACGTACCTTGTTTGTGAATTTGGCCAAAATCGGATTTGGAAGACACCCAATCAAATACAACCAAAAATCCCCAAATTTGAATCCAAAACCCTCAATATCCTATCTTTATGCAATGTAAATGATAAAATGATGAAATGATGATGATTGTATGGTGGAAATGATGCAAAACCGACGGAAATGGGGTGGGGAAGAAACTGGAAAACGGCGCTGCTAAACCCTCGAGTCGGGGTTCTGTTCTGGACCTGCGTATTTAAAAAAAACCCCTCGACTCGAGGGATCCGAAAATTTTCATGCCTCGACTCGAGGTCTCACACACGACTCGGAGGATATGCAAAAACCAGCTCCTCGACTCGAGGGATGTGTCAAATTATGAAATTTTTGCCTAAGTGTAAATCCCTCGACCCGGGGGCCATGCACTCTCGGCCCTAGGTCGAGTCCAGGGAATTTTTTACGATTCCCGGGCCCGACCCGACCCCCGAAACTCCTAAAAATAACCTTTATACCCCTAACGAACCCAAATATGCAAGAATTTACCGTGTTGGTCCCTCGATTTAAGCCCGGTCGCTCATTCGATCGAGGAGACCGGGTTCTCTTCCTTTTTGCTCATTTTCACCAACTTTTAAGCTATCCTTTCCTTCTCGATTCCTCGATTTCTTTGCAATTTTGATCCTTTTTCAATCCTCGTAGTGAGTATACCTACACACGGCCAAAATAATCATTACTAAGAGATGCATTTCTACCCTAAATGACACACACCCCCAAACTTGAATGAAGTCATGCATTCAAGTTTGGCTCCAAATACATGCAACTCATAATGATATCAACAATTAAACTAAACAATATATGAATCTCAAAGCATAGAGCATCATGTACTAAGCATAAGCAATTAAGTAGCAACAAGCCAAATCCCCCAAAAACGAACAAAAACACTGAGCTACTAAAAACACAAGAAAAGAAAATAAAACGGATGGGTTGCCTCCCATCGAGCGCTATTTTTATTGTCCTATGCCGGACTTATTCTTCACGTCCAACATCCTTCATCGGAATGGCCAAGGGTAGCGATCCTCCTTCCCATTGTATCTCGATCGTTGAGCTTCATAATCTAGGAGGTTCACCGAATAGATAGGACAACCACCAATAGATATGCAAAGTGTCCATGGTTATCCCCCTTTTTCTCTTGCCATCCTTCTCGATTCTTCTTTCCTTTCAAGGATGCCCAAACGTTTTTTCAATTCTTCCCTATAGTCAAAATACACAAGAGGCATAATTAAATCATTAGAAGCATCATTATCAATAAAATCGCAACTTGAAGAGTTAGAGGGTATAGAAATGCTCATTTCGATCTTCAAAGCTTCATTTGATGCTCTTTGATTTTCTTCCTCATTATAGCTCATGTCCATCAATGGACACTCCTCTTCCTCCTTTTTGACAAGGAAGCCTTCTACTTTTACCTCTTCGCTTGGACCCTTCTCTACATCATCTTTTCTTGTATTTTCTTCCTCCCCTTCTTCTTCTTGATTCTCCATGATAGTCATATTTTTTACTTGGCGTAGGAAATATTTGAGTTGACACTTGATAAACATGAAATGCACTCCGGTGATCTCCATGTTCCCCTCTATCCATGAGTTGACCTTTTCTTTGGTCTCATACATTTCTTCATACAAGGGAAGCATTTGATCACATCTTACATCATCTTCCTCAAATTTTTCCAACAAAAATCCAAGCATCTCTTGCAATATGGCTCTCATATCATGGAGTCTCCATTCTTCTAATTGAGGAGAAGCTTGTGGCATTGGATAATCAAACTCATGGCTTCTCCTATCATCATAGTAATCACCTCCCGATGCTCCTTGACACTCAAATCCAAGACATGGATCAAATGTTTGATCACAAGGCTCATAATATGGAAACATCTCTTGAGGTTGGGGAGGAATTTCTTCATATCTCCAATCTTCATAATTGGATGGAACTTGTTGCAATTGAGAATTATCTTCAAAGCTCATCCAATTATTGCATCCAAAATCTTCAAAATGTGGAGGATATACCATGCTCTCTTGATAATGATATTGATTCCATGCATATGAATTGTATCCCTCCATCTAGACAAGATATCAAAGTATCAAATTCCAACAAAATTAACAAAACAAACACAAACACAAAGGCAACAAATAGTCACTTCAAACAATTCCTAAGTCTCACTTAAGGCGCAAAAACTAATTCCCCAGCAACGGCGCCATTTGATTGGAGTGTATAGAGTAAGAGTTATTAAGACCAATCAACAAAATATCGAACCCAAGGGAAAAAGTATGCACATGAGGGCCTAGAAATACAAGTTATTAGTGACTAAAGTTGCAACAATGGTTTCGAACAAAAACAACAAAACACTAGCAAGAATACAATTAAACAACAAGCAAGCAATTGATCGAACACTTAGAATACGAGAACAAAAACAACAATAAAAGGTGAGATAGAGGTGCTAGGATTAACATCCATCAATGAATCATCAATCAACAAGCTACAATTGAATCAAATTGCAAATCAACTAAGATAGAAAGCATAAACCATCATGAATTTAATCACTCCATTAAAATCACAATGCCTAATGTGAGTATCCTTAGTCTTTCCCATCTCTTAATGTAGAAATCCCCAATTCATACAATCATGCAAAATTGAATCCCGATCAACACCTAATCACGTTAGCTCAACTCTCGCCTATTGCTAGGGTGATCAACCATTAATCAAAAGAGACAATTTTACACAAAGCACAATTAAGAATCACAATTAGGAAACAAACTAATGTGAGTATCCTTAGTGCAACTAATCTCTCGATTCCGAAGCATCCAATCCACACATTCATACACAATTATCACCCAATTTATCCCGGATCACGTTAGCGCAACTCTCGTCTATAGCTAGGGTGATCAAACACTAATCTAAAGAGATAATTATGCATGAAGCACAAATGAGAATCACAATTAGTAAGCAATCTACTCAATTGATCTCCAATCATCAACAATTATAGCATCATCAATCAATTCATCATCAATTTCAATTAACCCAAGCACAAGAGAGATTTAGCCCATGGTACCACAAACAATACCAATGGGGAGAAGATAGAATTGATCAAACACAAAGCAAATCACAACAATTAAGAAATTAAAGAGACAAAAGAGGAAAAACATCACCAAATGATCTTCAATTAACAAAAAGAGGAATGCTTGAGTCTTCAACACCAATCTCCAAATGAATTACAAGCTTGAATTGAAAGAAATTACAAGGATCAAATGCTAATCTATTGCTAATCTAGCAACAATCAATAGAAATCTAATCCTAAATCTAACTTCTACTCTAATCTAAGATGAAAATTGGCTTGGGGCCTGAGAAATCGCCCCAAAACCGCTACTAACTGCTATTATCAAAGTTTTTCCAAGCTGCCCTGAAATGCCCTGCTTCTCCTCTTTAAATACAAAAATTCTGGAAAACTACCCCCTCGAGTCGAGGGTCAGGCCTCGACTCGAGGTCCCTGCATTTCTTCACTCCCTCGACTCGAGGGTCATGTCTCGAGTCGAGGCTGCTACCTTTGTCTCATCCCTCGACTCGAGGGTCATGCCTCGAGTCGAGACTCCTGCTTTTCCTTCAATTTTGGTCCTTTCTGCACATCCCTCGACTCGAGGCTCATGGTTTTCGACCAGAGCTCGAGTCCAGGCCACTTTTCTCGAGCGGGGCTTCAGCCCCGACCCCCTTTTTCATCCCGTATGATCGTCTCTTCATTCTAAGCCTAGTGGTACTCTCGGATCGGCAAAATTCCACCGTATTACCTACAAAATGGATGAAAAACATCAAAATCTCACAAATAATACTTTTTAAGCAAAAGAGTGATACTTTTCACATTTAAGCACAAAAATCAACACCTTAGCTCACTTTTTGCACTAAAATAGCCCCTAAAAACATGCATCAATTCACTCCAATCAATGCAGCTCCCAGAGAAGGATAGGTGGACAGACTAGATAAGCTTCATTTTCTCTTTTACATCTTATCTGATCCATCTGTAATCTGTAAATGTGCTTCATCTAAATGAAAAATCTGAACTCTATCTGATCTATCTTGTCTTATGATTTAATTTTCGTAACTGCTTTCGGAAAACTTAAAAATATTTCTAAGTGTTAATCATCTGAGAAAACTTTCATCTCAGATTAAAATTTTCTAAAAATTTTCTAAGTCCTAAGACTTAACACTTTTAAGTACTAATCATCTGATAAAGTCATAAGACTTAAAACTCCTCATAAAACTTTTCTAAAAATATTTCTAAGTGTGAATTAAATGCTCTTATGTGAATAAATCTGAACTAAAGGCTTATGTGTTGAAATGTGCTTATCTGATTATGTTGAATAACCTTGACTAACATGAGTTGTGAGCCAGTTTTTTGTAGTTTTAACATCATCAAAAAGGGGAAAATTGTTAAATCAGAAGACGGTTTGATGAGTTAAAAGTAGCCAGATTAGAGTCAATTCATGCAAAGAAAGATGGCCAGCCAACTATATAGAAACAGCTGAGGTAGAACTCTAGCACTAGGCTAACCAGACTAGGTAGAGCTAGAAAATTCAGCTGAGGTCAAAGAAGTATAGGTCATCTAAAGATGAGCTTGAGATAGTCGCCTGTTGGAGACAATAATGAAGAGCTCAAGACGAGGTCTAGACAAGCTGAGTAGAATAAGAAAGGCAAGTCTTCACCAAGTCAGCTGCAGACGACTAGGACCAAGATCAGCTGAGGACAAGGCAATTTTCAAGAATAAGTTTGTTAAGCGGTTTTTAGTTTGTTACAACAAACTAACCGTTTCTCAGGCTTATAAATATGTTTAGGCACAGTTTCAAAAATAACTTTCAGCACTCTCTCATTCACATTATTCACAAGTTTTCTAAAAACTCACAAAAAGTTTTTAAAGCAAAATTCAAAAATTCAAAGTATTTTTAGAACACTTATTTGTATCTTCAACACTTCTGCACTGTAATCTACGAATTTCCAGAAAGATAGGCAGATTGAAGATAGGATCGAAGATAGGGATCTTCACAAATTTGTAATTGTAAAGTTGTAAGTAAGCAAGATAGTAAGTAGTCGAGGCCCTTTTTCAAGTTGAAGAAGGAGAGTGGATGTAGGATCTGTTTGATTCGAACCACTATAAGTCTTGGTGTTCTTTACTGTTTTTGTTTACATATCTTGTTATTCTTTAAACTCTCAAACAACTTCAATTTCAGAATCTTAATCAGATTGCTTTTGATCCTTAGAGGTTGAGTTAAAACTGTTTTCCGCTGCATAAGCTTTGATACTTTGAATAGTTAATCTAATCTTTGAAAAAGGATTTGAAAATCTATTCAACCCCCCCTTCTAGATATTCACTAGAAGGTTGCTAAGCTCTTTGATAATTCACTCAATCAGTGGGACCAATAGAAGGGTCTAAAGTTTTTTGTTTCCTTATGCATCTTTAGTCTTGAAAATCCATTTCCACTCAACTTGCTCCACTAAAAGTCCAGATCCTTGTTGATCTTCTTCAGCCTTCTTCGCTCCCTTTCACCGGACATCCTCTTCTCTTCCTTAATCCGCTTGATCTGGCTTTCAGACAAGTTGGATTAGTCAGCTTCCCTTTTGCCGTTTGCCTTAGATGCTTTTGGAATCACCTCAGATTAAGTAGGTTCCTCAGCTGGTTTGGCCTTTCCTTTGTCCTTGACCTCAACTTTTTCTTTCTCAACTTCCTTCATCTTGGCCAGAAGCCTTTTAGTTTTCTCCTCCTCCTCCTCCTCCTTTTTCATCCTCTCCTCGTCTTCCCTAAGGGTTTTTTCAATCTGATTCACCCTCAGCTACAAAGCTGCCAACTTATCTGCTTTCACAGACACTTCCCTCTTCACTTCTTCCAGGCTGCCAGAGAGGGTGTCCTTCATTTCTTTCTACCCTTCTTCCCCCTTTTTAACAGCATCAGACAAGTCCTTCAGTTGTGCTTTTAAAGAAGTGTATTGAGCTCGAAAGTCAGATTTGTTAAAAGCAATTTTGTTTAAGACTACCTCATTGCTCTTTACTACTTCTTCCTTCAGTTTCCTCAACTCCTCCTTCAAGCTCCTTTGCTTTTTAGCCAATGAAGTGTCAGTCAGAGTAGATAGATTATTACAATGTATACTTTTGTTATCTTCATGTTCACGATCATCGTCTTCATGACAGCCTTGACTATCTCCTTAGTCTTCTTCTTTAGGAGCATATTGAATTTGGCCTCCATTTTGTTCTCCAACTTCTTGAAGATAGACGAGAAGGCAGAAGTTGGGCTGTCATCACTATCATCATCCTTTTGAGAGGAATTTGATGAAGTGGGAGTCTCCTCAGATAGAGTTTGAGGAGGTGGGGAAAGTGTCTGGAGATTTTTCAAGAAGGCGTAGGAAGGTTTGGGAATTTGTGTTGTTTGGACTGTGGTTGGGATAGATGGTGTAGGCGTGGTAGGGATGGTTTGAGAAGTGGATGAGGATGATTCAGATAGGGTTAAGGTGTCTGTGTGTTGAGTGGGTTCAACTGGTGTCTGGACTATTTCGGGAGAGATTTGGATTTGTTGGGACTGTAGCTGTTTTAGAGGCTCCGAGGTACCAGCGAGATTACCTCTTCATTGCTAGACTTAGTGAGAGATTTTGGGGAGAGGGTAAGAGAAGATGATATACCTTCTTCTTGAATGGGAGGAAGAGAAGATCTTTCTTCCTCCGCTGCTTCTTCCTTCTCAGCCTCCATCGCGACCTCAGTTGCAATCTAGAGGACAACAGCTTCCTCCGGCAGCAGAGAGGTAGTTTCAACAGAAGGTTGATCAGTTGGTATTGATTCCATCTCCTCAGCCTATGATGACCCCTCATTAGACGATTCTGTAGTTTTGGATCTTCTCCTTTTAGGTGCCTTCACCTTTGTCCTCCTCCTTCTCTGAGAGGATCCAGAAGGTTAAGATATCTGTTCTTCAGGAGCCACCTCAGCTGGAGAAACCTTAGCTGCAATATCCTCCATAGCTGCTGGAACTGCCTCAGCTGGCTTGATGCTTGGGATAGACTGCAAGATCATTGTGAAGGATCAGAAAGTGTTTGAAGATGCAGACTTCGAAAGTTAGAGATAAAGTTTGAGAATCTGAGGATGAAGGAGGATGAAACCATCTCTTCTTACAATGAGAAGATCACTGAGATTGCAAATGAAGCTCAATCACTGGGAGATCCAATCTCAAACACCAGGTTAGTTCACAAAATTTTACGTATTGTACCGAAGCATTTTGATGCAAAAATTTATGCTATAGAAGAAGCTAAGAATATAGATACGTTGAGCCGAACTGATCTTGTGAGCATACTACGGGCATATGAGATGAATTCAACCTAGAGAGATGAGACACCAGATTCAAAGAAGTTGATTGCTTTCAAAGGAGAATCATCCTCAAGTACTGAAAAGACATCATTTGTGATTGAACTTGAGTCAGATGATGATGATGTTACCGAGCTATGTCTTGACAATCCTGACTACATTGCCTTCTTGACAACACAGTTTAAAGCTTTCTTGAAAAAGAAGTCAAGTGTGACAAGGAATAACATTCAACCAAGGATTCAAATCAACAATACTCCACAGACACCTGAGAGAAAAGGTAAAACTATTCAACCAAAGAAATTTGGTAGTGGTAGTGAAAGTTGAAGTAAAAACAGGTATGACAACTATGACCCTGATTATAGAGAGTCTGTTCAATGTAATGCATGTTTTGGATATGGTCATTATGCAAATGAATGTGTTGTTATCTTGCTTAAAAAGAAATTAAATTTTAATGCTACCTTGAGTGATGAATCTGATGAGGAGCATGAAGATCAAAAAGATGAAGAATTTGCATTTTATGGTAGAATAGACTATGATGATTCTTTAGATGATGATCTGGATTCTGATGTTAACACAGATGTTCCAACATTCGATGTAACATTAGATGAATTTGAATCAGAATCATCATTGAACTATTTTAATGGGTTTGTTAATAATTCAGGAATATTAGAACAGAATAAACCTTGTGGTTCAGAATGTAAGAAATTACTTGAGAAATGGGAATCTCAAAATGAAATCCTAAAAACTATAACGTTAGAAAATTCAAATTTAAGAGACTCATTAACCAAACTTGAATTAATCTTGACTAGGAAAGACTTGGAAATTTCTAAACTCAAAGATAGATTGAAAGATTCAACTTTAAGTTTCAAGAAATACTCCAAGAGTACTGATGTGTTAAAAGAAGCTTTAATGATTGATAAAACTGATACCACTAGTCTAGTTTATAAAAATGACAAAACTTCTATGAGCATTGAAGAACCAATAAAATTTGTTAAGGCAGGATATCAACCTAAGGTTAAATCTTCAGTTAAAACAAATGATACTGGTAAGAAGAATGTGTGTCATTATTGTTCTGGTAAGGGTCATATTCGTCCTCACTGTATTAAGAAAAATGATTTGATGGCAAAAAGAATGCTACCTTCAGTGTCACCACATCAGAAGTCATAAAAGTCCAAAAATACTAAGGTCTCCTGTAATGTTGTGTATACTTCATTGAAAACATGTGTTTCTGGTTTATGGTACTTTGATAGTGGATGCTCAAGGCACATGACTGGACAAATTAATTTCTTGTCTAACTATAAATCTTGTGATGGTGGAAATGTAACATATGGTAGAGGATCAAAAGGTAAGATTGTTGGAAAGGGAACTTTGAATGTTAAAGGATTTCCAAAATTGTCAAATGTTCTGCATGTTGAAGGATTGCTTTCTAATTTGATTAGTATTAGTCAACTATGTGATGACAATTTGCATGTCAAGTTTGATAAAAATTCATGTTATGTTTTAAATGATAATGACTGGTCATAGGTCAATTGATAATTCTTATCTCATTGGAACTAACAATGTGTGCAAGTTTACCAAAAATGATGAATTTAATTTATGGCATCAAAAACTTGGACATGTACATATTAAGAATATTCAGAAACTAATCAGAGTTAGAGCTGTGAAAGGTTTACCAAAGCTGAAATTTCACAAGACTATAGTTTATGGTCCTTGTAAAAAAGGTAAACAAGTAAGAGTGTCACACAAGATGTTGTCACACTGCACCACGACACGATGTTTTGAACTTCTTCACATGGATTTGATAGGACCTATGGAAACATAAAGTTTAGGAGGAAAAAGGTACTCTCTTGTGGTAGTTGATGATTTTTCAAGGTATACTTGGGTTGATTTTCTGAAAGATAAATCTGATACCTTTGCTGCATTCAAAATCATGTATAAAAGATTTAAAACTACTTATAATTTGAAAGTACGTAGAATTAGATCAGATCATTGTAGGGAATTTGAAAATAGTTTATTTTCTGATTTTTGTGAAAAGAAAGGTATAATCCAAGAATTTTAATCACCAAAAATTCCACAACAAAATGGAATTGCTGGAAGGAAAAACAGGATTTTACAAGAGATGGCTAGAGTAATATTACATGCTAAACATCTTTCTAAAAGGTTTTTGGCTGAGACATTAACCACTGCTTGTCACATTGTAAATAGAGTCTTTGTTAGGTCTGATAGTACAAAACCTCATATGAAATTCTGAATAACAAGAAACTAAATTTGAAATACTTTCATGTGTTTGGTTGTGTTTGTTATATCTTGAATCACAGGGATCAATTGCATAAGTTTGATTCAAAAAGTGATAAAGGATTCTTCTTAGGTTATTCTAGAAATAGTAAGGCCTATAGAATCTATAATTTGAGAACTGACACTATGCAGGAATCTGTCAATGTGGTTTTTGATGATACAACAAGTCTAGCAGGTAAAAGTGTTGAATATAATGTTACAGACCTTCTTGATACATCTAATGAACCTGGATTAGAAAATGTTACAACTGATGGTACAACATCAGGAGTCACATTATCTGAAACAGAAGATTCAGACAATTTCAAACAAGGTAAAGCACCTGCTTCCAGTATCTTAAATAGTTACCCTACTAGTCAGATTATTCCAAACCAGAAGAAAGGTAAGTTTAAGAGATGTTGTAAGGTCAGTATGTATGTCTTCCATTTATAAAAAAAATTGATGCAGAATGCTATCATTCTATTATGGAACCTAAAAATTTAACTGAAGCCTTGAAAGATGAGAATTGGATAAATGCTATGCATGAAGAACTTAATTAGTTTGAAAGAAATGAAGTATGAACATTAGTTCCTAGACCTAGTAATACTAATGTTATAGGGACTAAATGGATTTTCAAGAATAAAACTGATGAGTCTGGAAACATAGTAAGAAATAAGGCTAGGTTAGTTGCCTAAGGATACACTCAAGTTGAGGGTATAGATTTTGATGAAACATTGACACCTGTAGCTAGGATTGAATCTATCAGATTATTGTTAGCTATTGCATGTTATATCAAAATCAAATTGTTCCAAATGGATGTGAAAGCTGCATTTTTAAATGATATATTGAATGGGGAAGCATATTTCTCAACCAAAAGGATTTGAAGATCCTTAATATCCAGATCATGTCTATAAGCTTAAGAAAACATTGTATGGCATGACTTTCTTTTGCAGATTGGTTCTATTAGAGGAGAAGCGGATAGAACCTTATTTATCAAACAGGTTGGTGGAGATTTGATGATAGCACAAATCTATGTTGATGACATAGTATTTGGATCTACATCAGATAGCATGTTGAAAGACTTTGTTGAGAAAATGACTGTCACATTTGAGATGAGCATGATTGGGGACTTGAATTATTTTTTAGGTCTTCAAATCAAATAGATGAACGATGGTATTTTTATTTCACAAAGTATATATGCTAAAAACTTGGTAAAAAGGTTTGGTCTTGGGAATTCAAAGCATATGAAAATTCCTATGGGATCCACACAGAAACTGTGTAAGGACAATGTTAGACAAGATGTTGACCCAATATTATACAGATCTATGATAGGTAGTCTTCTCTATTTAACCTCAAGTAGACCTGATATTATGTACAGTGTTTATATTTGTGCTAGGTACCAAGCAAATCCCAAGGAATCACACATGAATGCTGTGAAAAGAATTATCAGATATGTTGCAGGGACTGTTGATCTTGGTATATGGTACACAAAAGACACAAACCATACATTAATTGGATATAGTGATGCTGATTGGGTAGGAGATGTTGATGATAGGAAAAGCACATGTGGTAGATTCTTTTATATGGGAAACAATTTGATTTCATGGCACAACAAAAAACAGAATTGTGTTTCTCAATCTATAGCTGAGTCAGAATATGTTGCTGTAGGAAGTTGTTGCTCACAACTTTTGTGGTTGAAAATGATGTTTGGTGATTGTGGTCCTTGATACTTATATCCTTACAATTTTTTGTGATAACACAAGTGCTATAAATATCTCTAAAAATCCTATACAACACTCTCTTACTAAGCATATAAGTATTAGACATCATTTTATAAGAGATCTTGTAGAAAATGGTATGGTGAAGTTAGACTATATTCCCACTGATAAACAACTGGCTAATCTTTTTACTAAAGCTCTTGATTTTGAGAGGTTTTCATTTCTTAGAAAATCTCTTGGTTTGTGTACAATCTGAAAATCCTGTGATGGATGTTGATGCAAATGCTACATCATTTGTGACAACATCAGGAGAAGTCGGCGAGAAAATAGATAATTTTGAGTTTTTGTCCCTTAATTAGTTAAGTCGTTTGTGAAATATACTTGAATCAAGATTATGTAACTTACAGGACACACACTTCTTAAATGCATACATTAAAATACACATTTAGATGTTTATTCTTAATCACTGAGTAACTATGGAGCATGGAGTTCGCTACTACGATGACTTTTTTTCAAAAGGTGATTAAAGTAACATCAATTTATCCATAATCCGCTGAGTAACTATGGGATACGGAGATTGCGACTACGATGTTCTCTTTTGAAAAGGTGGATCAATATGGATTCGTGTAAAAAGATATAAATAAAATGCAACATTGAAAATCAATGTTGAAGTGTGTGTGCGCCAACATTGTCTACAACATCTACTTGATTCAGTTTATTTCTATAGGTCGAATTAATTAATTATGTGATAATTCTCGAATTTTGACCTTTTCTCATGGTAACTTCCCACATCATTTTCAGTATTGTGTCGTGTTTAATTTTAATTAATTAATTTAATTTAAGTTTGAGCTTTAAGATCATATTGGACGGTTATTTTGGGCATGAGAGTATCATTATCTCCATGTTCCTTGTTTTTAGGGATCTTTGTTTATTCCTTTTAGTGGGTTAAAATCTTATAAATTGTCTTTCTCTTTTCTATTTATAGATTTCGAATTTCAGTGTCTTCCTTACTTAGAAACTTAGTTCGAGAGAGTCTACAAATTTTCAGAGAGATTTTAGCATAACACTTGTGTTCATTGCTTGATTTAGATTAAAGTTGCTATTTTAATTCCTTTAAAGTTGCTATTTTAATTCCTTCCTCAGACTCTTCGAATTCAAACCCCCTGAACCTTCTTGCATCCATGGCTGCCCAGAACACCTCGTCTGCTGATGTCACTAATGCTGCCGGACCATCGATGGCCACACCAGTTGTTCAAAACCCTGTTCCTCTGTCAGTTGTCTTCCCATTTTCCGTGAGCCCTTCAAATGTTCAAGCCACTGTTCATGATTTTCCTAACCTACCACAACCACCAACAGTAGCCGTAGGCTCAATCCAAACCGATGTTTCAAAATTTCATGCATACGATGAGAATGCTACACCTACACCTAACCCTTCAACTCAAAAACCTGCTCCTACTATTGTTCCTATGGAGACTACACCTTCTGAGCCCGCAATTCAGGTTGCTGATGATATAATCCATCAGACAATAGCTGAGATCGATGATGCGATCATGGGCCAGGCAAATGATTCCACGGACTCAGGTGTTCCTGTTGAAAAGGTGAAGAAACCTAAAAGGAAGAGAAGCCCTGCTAAGGCAAGGAGAAGGTAGAGTAGGTCTGTGATGAGGGTAATCTACTCTGAAACTGCTAAGTGGGGAAAGGTGAATGAAGAGGGAATGTCTTCCAGATCCATTCAACTGTCAGAATCAACATCTGAATCTGAAAGGGGTGGAGAGGCTGCTGGAGAACCAAGTCAAGCCTCAGAACCAGCCACTGAACCAGTTGCTGCACCCACTGCTGAACCGAGTGTCACTCCTAATGTTGACACATCATCTGACACGTCAGATTCTGAAGATAATATTCCTATCTCTGACCTGATAGAAAAATTGGAAAAGAGATCAAAGAAGAAGAATGACCCAAGTACGGGGGAGGATGATTCTGATTCTGAGTCTACTGATGATGTTGCAGGAGATGAGGCAACATCAGAGAGTCTAGGAAGTTCAGATTCTTCTGGTGGATCAAGAGAAGAAGTTGTTGAAAGTCCTGATGATAAACCAGGTAACTCACCCTCACATTCATCTAGTAGTAGTTCTGAAAGTGATGATGATCAAGATGAATACTTTGGGATTAATTCTAATAAGTTCAAGAAATTGAAAATATGACATCTTTTGCCTGAAAGAAGGATTAAACATTCTGATTTTCAGAAGTATAACTTGATTGAATTTGTTGAGGTTAAAGGTCTGTTGAAATCTGTTGAGTATACATGTCCTTATGTTGATGCTTGGATTGTTGAGTTCTACAGTAATTTAAGGAAAGGTACATGTAGAAGAAACTCTAGGAGATATGGATCTGTTAAGTTTAGGGGTAATGAAGTTTTACTGAACCCTACTTTGATAAATAACTATCTTGATACTTCTGATATTGAGGAAGATGAGATACCAAATATGGATCACATTGCCACAACAATTACTGGTGGTCAGATTAGGCTGTGGACAACCAAAATTCTATCATCTTCACTCACTAGTTTATAATCTGTAGTGCATAAACTATGTGTTTATAATTGGCTTCCCACTACCAACACTACTACTGTTACAATTGATCAAGTAATACACATGTATAGGATTGTTGTGATGAATAATTTCAATCAAGGAAGGACAATCTTTAATCACATGATGAGATTTGCTGGTAATATTGCTAAGCGAGGGATACTGCCTTATCCTGCTTTGATTGGGTTAGTGTTGAAGAATGTGGATTTTGAGAAAGAAGGAGTTGAGATATTAAGTGGTATGGTACATCCCTTAGTTATGTCCCATATGTTACTTGCTGGTAATAGGGTCATTGATCTGCCTTTGAACAATTTGGCTAGAGAAGAGCCACAAATGCCTGAAGCTGATACTGATCGACCAGCTGAAGCAGAGCTAACCCAAAATATTGCTGAAAATGTTGGTCACATGGATGACCACATTGACCTGAGAAATTCACCTGTTTACTCAATCACTGTTCACAGATCTTTTATACTTGCTCAGATTGCTAACTTGAGTGACCAGATTGATGAGTTATAGATTATGAAGATGTTTTGTGAGAGATTGCTTTATGCTCCAACAGGGGGAGTACCAGGTGCGGTTCGTGATCAAATTCATGCTCAGACTGTTGCTAATCCGAGCTCTGATCGTGCACCTGAACCTAGTAGACCTGATACCACTACTGCTGATGAAGCTAGAGTTGCTGATGCTGATGATGTTGCACCAACTGCTACAACAACCGAAGCCGAACCTGTTGCTGGAACTACAGGTGGAAATGAAGAACGAGATGCTGATTTTGAAGAAACTGTACAAGACCTCTATAGAGATCTACCTTAGGGGGAGCTTGTCTGGAAAGAGATACATTTTATTGTATTAATCAATTATTAAGGGAGAGTTGATTACTTTCTTGATAATTGTTCTTGTTTTTTGTTTTTGCTCTGAACAATTTAATTTATGCATATTTCTAAGACAATAGTTGTTTAGGACGTTTTGTGGGCACCTCTTATTTTGTGCTTTGTTGATATTTGTCTTTAGACATATGCTCTGATTATTTATTTTCCTAGTTTATTTGTTCTGAATATTTATCAGACTGTGTTTAGTTTTATTTGTTTTGAGTACTGTTATGCTCTTGATTTCTTAAAATTTGATGTGCTCTGTCTTATAAACTTCATTGATTTATATGGTTATATATATCAAGTGTGTTGTAGCAGAAATGTCAAATTAGGGGAGATTGTTGATGTCACCAAAGTTAAACATTTTTGTATCAAGAATAAAAGGGAGTTTTCTATATCAAGTGGTTACAAGCCAATAACAGTTATTAAAGGTAGTTTCTTGGCGGTTTTCCACTGAGATACACGAGCTAAACAATAGGGAATAAGTTGGAGATTTCTAGATCCATCCACAAGGATCTACGATGCTCTTGAAGGTTGTGTTCGACATCTATAAATAGATGACCAAGCTTCAAGAATAGAAAATAAGGCAATACGAGCTTATCAATCAAAAATCATAAGAGTATTGCGTGAGAAGTAATTGAGTATCATACTGTTAAGTGCGATAAGTGCATCCAGATTGATAGGGCCATTATTTCTCGTTTACTTTACATCAAATGTTGCCACATTTCATGTAACATAGATTCTGTTTAGATTGTTAGTAGACAGAATGTTCTTTAACATATCTAGATAGGTCACCTTTGACGGTGTATTGTATACATTTAGCCAGTTTTAGATCTTATACATTTGGTTTAGATCATATCGTTGTTTATTGAGAAGATTCGAATTGTGAATCGTTCTCTACTTGATTTGTATTCATTATTAACATAGTGAATCGTTTCCTAATAGATTATTATTTAAAATAATCTATGAAAAATATTATCCTTAACTCATCGAAACTAATCTCTGATCTAACAATTTCCTCCTTTTTTATGAAGTTAAAACTACAAGAAAGAAATGAACTCACAGCTGGTGTTAGTCAACGTTATTCAAGAAAAACAATTAACCACATTAGGCACATATGTAATCTTATCAACAGATTAGTTCACACAAGAGCAACATACATAATAAAATTACACTCTAAGTCTTTTTGAGAAAATATTCTAAGGCATGAAATTTTTCAAATTATAAATTACTTAGAATATTTCTTTAGTAAACTTTAAGGTTTTTGAATGAAATATTATGAACTTAGTAAACTTTGATAAGACACAGTAAATCAGATAAGTTCAATATAATTCATTCATTTACAGCAAAAATTACATTTATACATTGAGCAGATAAGATATAAAAGATAAAGAAATGAAAGATCTTATCTAGTATGCCTAACTATCAGCTTCTGGAACTGTCAGTTAATCCAAGACCCTCTTCCTCATCTCCTGCATCTCTTTGGGATCTTTGATTCCTGACTCCACCTCGGATTTCTGAATAATCTCCTTGACCCAGCCTAGGTCAATAGAGCCGTCTGCATTCCTCTTGGTGTTGGCATAATCATAGGCAGGTGCAACCAGATCAACAATAAATTATTCATTAGCTTTGTCGACCAGCCGATGATAAAGGTTTGCATCCTCCTTCTCTATCCCTTCATGCTAAGCCAAGTCTGAGTACTCAGAAGAAACAAAATGAGCCTTCAAGATATACCAGAAGTACATCCGTTTTTGCATTTAGCTTTTTCTCCATGTACTCCTTTGTGTACTTCCTGGTTGCTATCTTCAGAGGGGAAATTGATATGTGAAAAGGTCTAAAATTCATGTTTCCTTGCACATCCTTGGATTCCATTATCCACTTGCGCTCAGATTTGCTCCACGTGAAATTCAGATCCTTATTCAATTTCTTCAGCCTCATTTTTTCTCTTTCCCCGTACATTTGCTTTTCCTTCTTGATTCTCTTAATCTGTTCCTCAGAGAAGTTGGAGTAATCTGGCTCTCTCTTGCCTTTGCCTTTGCCTTTGACAGACTTTGGAACAACCTCAGCCGAAGGAGGTTCCTCAGTTATCTTGACCTTCTTTCCCTTGGCCTCAGACTTTTCCTTCTCTGCTTCTTAGAGCTTAGCAAGCAGCCTCTCTGTCTTTTCTTCCTCCTCCTTCTTCCTGTTCTCCTCATCTTCCCTCAGAGTGTCTTTGATTTGGCTAACCCTCAGCTGGAGTGCAACGAGCTCATTTGCCTTAATAACCACTGCATTCTTTGCTGTCTCCAGATCAGCTGAGAGAGAGTCCTTCATTTCTTTCTTGCACTTTTCCCCCTTTTTGACTTCATCAGAAATCTCCTTTAGCCTAGCTTCCAGAGCAGAACATTGGGCTCGATAGTCGGATTTGTCGAAGGCAATCTCGTTCAGGACTATCTCATTGCCCTTTGCTGCCTCCTCTTTTAGCTTCCTTACTTCGTCCTCCAAGGTATTTAACCTTCTAGCCAATGAAGAGATAGATAAAGTAGAAATATTACGTACAATGTTTACCTCAGCTATCTTTATATTGGCTTTCATGCTCTCTGTGACAGCCTTCACAATCCTCTTCGTCTTCTTCTTCAGCAGTTTCTCGAACCTAGCTTCCATTTTGGTTTGTAGGCTTTTGAAGATTGATGAGAATGCTGAAGACGGGCTGTCACTCTCTTCATCCTTTTGAGAGGATTCAGACGAGGAACGAGTTCCCTTAGACATGGTTCGAGGAGATGGTTAGTGTATTTGGATATCCTTAAGAAATGAATATGAGGGTTGTGGAATTTGAGTAGTTTGGACAATTGGGAAAGGTTGAGATGGGGTGGGAGAGGTGGTAGTAGGCTGTGGTGAGGATGTTGATGGTTCAGTGGGGATGGAAGTGTTTGTTAGTTGAGTGGAAGTGGGGGTGGGTTCCGATTCGATTTGGACATTTTCAGGAGAATCTTGAATTTGGGGCAACTGTGGCGAGTATACCTCATCATCGCCAGACTTGAACTGCGGAGAAAGAGTTAAGGAAGAATTTGTACCTTCTATTGGAACCACCGGATCGCCGACTCTAATTGATTATCTGATTCGGGATCACATGCATGAATACGCGGCGGAAATAAAATCATACCTATTCACCTTAATAGGTGAAGTCGAACCAGTTCTAAGGTCAGAACTGCGGATCAAGGATGAGCCACGAACCTCACGATCTTTTGAAGTATTCCTATCCCTTTCCCTTGGACGTCGAGTGGTCGACTATCTTTCAAGGAATCAGAATCTTCCTCTCTCTGATCTTACGTTTTTCTCACACACCTAGGAGGCTCTGATGTAGGGTTTATTTATAGGCTACAACAGGGACCCTAAGGAGGAATTAGGGTTGGGTCTCCTGATGGGCCTAAACATCCTGTGTTCAATCCGAACACTCAACTTAAGCCTATCAATTATAACTCGGTCCACTAAAGAGTTATAATTGAATTACCGTCCTAATCCCATATTACAATATGGGCTCCTTTATCATGTGGACGTTTATTTCCCTGTGTTTAAGATATTGAATGTCCATAAATTAATTAAGTTACTGACAACTTAAATAATTTACATCTAATTCCAAGAGTAGTACCACTCATCTTTATTATCATGTCGGATTAAATCCACCTGCAGGGTTTACATGATGATATTTATGAGCTCCTCAAGGGGACATCATCATCCTAAATAATTAGGACACGGATTCCTTCTATACAACCCACCATATAAACAGTGTTATCTCCCAATTCACCGAGCCTATTGATTTAATAAATCTCACCCATTGGCAAATTAAAGAAACAAACACTGAGTACACGTGCCTGTTATTATATAGGGATTAAGAAGACCTACATCCATAATAACAGAGGTCTTGTTCTTTTATATAGTCAGTACAAATTGAACAACCTCATATGGTCCTGCTCAATACATACAAAATGTACTAGTGTAACTTTATAGTCAAGATAGACTAATACCAAATTACACCACAACCGTTCCAATGGTTTGTCCAAATTCATCTTGGTTGTGAGCTCTTATTTATAATCTAGGGAAAAGGTACAACCAAGACCCTAAACTATTGCTCCAGGTACAAATAGGCCCTTAAAGTATGTTTGGGCTCAAATAAGCCCTCTAACTTTAATTTTTGGAACAAAGATACACTTCTATTTAAATTATTTAACACACTTGACAAATTGATTATCTTTTGACATAATTTTTATTAAAAAAATATCCCCAAATATTGAGTATAAAAAATATTCACCATTGAGAAAAAAAAATGTACAATCCAAAAGATTATTAAAAAAAAAAGTACAAAAGAGAGAAGGACCAGTAAAGAAAAAATAATGAAAGTACAAAAAAAAAAAAATAGTTTGAAAGCATTTTAATTTGTACTTATTGTACTTTCATTATTTTTTAAAAGCATTTCAATTTGTACTTATAGTTAAAAAATAAGTACAAACTATAAGTACAGATTGAAGAACTTTAATCCACACTTAGAAAATTTTGAAGTAAAACTACTTAAGTCTTAAGAATTTTTAAAGAAGAAAAAAAATTAAGTCTTAGAACTTAGAAAAAGTTTTTAGACTTAAGTAAAATTTTGCAAATATTGAGTCTGAGATGATAAATTTTCTCAGATGGTTCATACTTAGAAAAATTTTAAAGTTTCTTAAAACAATAAAGAAAACTTTTAAAACAAACAAGTCAATCAGATAAGAACCAGTCATCTCATTCATATTCAGCTCATTTACAAATTTACATATGGAACAGATAAGAAGATAAAAGATAAGAAAATTTAGGCTTATCTAATCTGTCCATCTGTCTTTCTCTGGAAGCCGCATCCAATCGAATATTCGTGTCCTCAGCTCAGCAATTTCCTTTGGATCAGTCAACTTCATTTGATTTATACCATAGTTGATAGTTGACCTGATCCACTCCTTGTCTATCGAGCCATCATCTTTCAGTTTTATCGGAATGGATGAGTAGTCTGGAGCAACCAAATCCACGTTGTACCATTCATCTCCTTTATCAAGAAGTTTCTGGTACAAGCTTGGATTTTCCTTCTCCATCCAGTCATGCCAAGCGATCGTCTCATTGTCTGATGATGCTCCAACTCCTTTGCATATGTGCCAGAAGAAGGTCCACTTGGCTTCGTACTTCATGTACTCAGCTGCCCATGAAGGATGTGCAATCATTTTCGGGGGAGCATCAGTCCTTTCTGCAGGTCTGATCCAAGCTGCTTCTGCTCCTCCTCCAGCTGATGGGACTACCCACTTCTTCTGGAACTTATAAAAAATACGGCCAACCTCCTTTGCCAACTTAATCTTCCTTCTGGCTTCCGTCCGGCCATAATACACCTTCTCAGCCTTGATCCGTCGGTCCCTTTCTGCCTCTATCCTAAGCTGCTCGGCTGATTTTTCCAGTGGCCTCTTTCCAGCAGCTTTGGACATCAGGCTCTACCACGATAGGCGACACGACCTTCTCTGCCTCCTTTTCTTTCTCTTTCTCCACCACCACCAGCTCTTTCCCTTTTCCTTTCTCAGCTTCAGCTTTGGCTCTAGCCTCCTCCTTCCTTCCTCTCTCGATCTTAGCCATGTATCTTTGATTTCAGCTCGGCTTCTTTCTTTTCTCGCCAGCTCATCCGCCCGATTGCTTCCTCAACTGATCAATTCTAATTTTTAAGGCGGTGAGCTCATCGATCGGGCTGTTTGCTGAAAGTTTGATCTGGTTAAGCTCGGCTTTCACGATCTCCACATCTTCCCCCTTTTTAACATCATCAAGTAGCATAGCAAGCTGCTCCTTGATAACAGTAAAATAGGTGGAAGCTGAGGATTGATTGACAAGGATCTCATCGGCCAGCAGCTGATTGTCAGCTTGGGTCTGGATTTTCAGCTCTCCAACCTCCTTCTTCACTTCGGCCAGCTCTTCTTTGACACACAATTTTACAGTATTGGAAATAAAAGATAAAAGGTTTACCTCAGATGCTTTTAGCATGTCTTCCATTGTTACACTGACAGAATCTACAATGTCTGTAGTCTTCATCGTTAGCATCTGAGTGAACTTATCTTCTACCCTCTTCTCCAGCTGATTCAGAATTGAAGAGAAGGTTGATCCTGGGCTGCTGGGAGGGGCGGCTGGTAAGGTTTCAGACAAGCCAAGGCGGCTTCGTAGGAAATTCAGGAGCTGCTCCTCTGATAGGATAACTGATATGGACGAGATTCCAGCGGACTCCAAAATAACCTTCTCCCAGGAGATGAAGTTGTCCCAGTCCGCAGATGATGGACCAGCCAGATCTCAATGAATTCCTTCATTACTTCAGGGTTAAACTGAAGTTCAAGAATTAACTCGGCTAACCTCCTTTTGGCATCTGATCGTAGGGAGAGCTCGAAGCTTCCTACAGATCCATCAGGTCTGGGAGTGTGTATTGGACTGATTTGGGGTGAGGGAGTGGGATATTTAGTGGAGAGAAAGTCAAGGAAATGAAAAGGTTGAGTAGAGGTGGGAGGGATATCAGGTGTGGGAGATGAGGTGGGAGGTATTTCAGGTACGGGAGATGAGGTGGGAGGTGTTTGTATTTGGATAATATCGGGAGTAGGCTGTTTCAGAGGCTCAGAAGTATCAGCCTGGGATACTTCTTCATCTCTTAGGTGGGTGGGGGATTTATCTGATGATGAGATGTTGGAAGATGTACCTGGAGAGGCTTGCCTCTCGGCAGATGCGGTTCGCTCAGAGCTGGGATCTTCCAGCACTTCCATCTCAGCCTGCACCGCTGCTGCTATCTGAAGTGTTGCAGCCTCTTCTGGTAGCAGACTAGAAGGAGTTGAGGAAGACTCCCCAACTGTGTCAGCAGCCTTGACCAGCCTTCTCCTGGTCCTCCTTCGAAGTGGTTGAGCCACTTTTGTTTCCACCCCAGCTGCTTCCTCAGCTGGCTGTGCACCTTGTGCCTCTACCTCGGCTGTCGGAATCTCAGCTTCGGGTACCTCTAATTCTGGTACCTCAGCTGGCTGCCTCTGCACCCCAGCTGCTGCTAACTCGATTCTCTGGGCCTGTACCTCATCTGATTCATCATCTGAATCCGGCAATCCACCCAACCTCTCATTCTTTGTCAACAAACCCTTTTGCTTAGAGAATTTCTTCTTGCCTTCTCTCGTCTGGACCCTCTTATTCAGCCCATCCATCAGTACTGTGATCTTATTAAACAGACTCATAGTAGACTGAGGAACCCAATCACCAACAGTAGGGTTATACACCAACCTCGCCTTCTCCTCCTTCAACCTCCTAAATAGCAGTTCGACCCAATCAACCCTTATTCCATCAAAGATAGCCCGCATACAACACAATCTAGACTTAGTAACTCCGTCATGCGAACTCTGATCACCCAGAATTGACTTAGTCACTATAGTCATCAACAACCTATACTTCCTTCTCAACATATGCTTTTTCAAATCTCTCCTTGTTCCCCTATACGTAATCCTGGCGAACAAATCAAAAGATTGTTCCCATTCCTCTTCCTTATACACTAACGGATTTACACCCTCAGCCGATGTATCCAAAATCCGAGCTACATTCTCTTTAGTATATTCCAACCTAGTACCCTCTACTGTAGTACTAAACCCGTTATCAGAAAACTCACTGTTTGCCAAAAATTCTGCGCCTATGAAATCCATTGTCTTGTTTTCTGCTGATTTTAATGAACAGAACCCTCTCAACCTTGATGCTTCCAGAAGACCTAATATCTCACTGGATTCCCTATCTTGAGTGGTTTCAAAGTCGACATACATCTCGGCTTTGAGTTTATTCTTAACTGCCTCTGTATTGATTTTGAAATTTGAAACAGATGCAGTTATATAAGTGGGAGGTTTAGGGGGTTGGGATGAAGAAGAAGCCATTTGAATAAGTTTTGTAAGAAAGGAATTTTTACAGAGGATTTTGATGAGTGAAATGTGAAAGTGAAAAATTTTAATGAAGAAGGTAAGATTTTAAACTCGGAGGAGAGAGAGGGAAAGTTTGGGAATGCAAAACGTGGCATGATCTCAAAGTTTTAATTTTAAACCATTGATTTTAAGAGGCGCGTGTAAAACATCGACGGTTTAGCGAGAAAAATGATTGAAATTCAGGCGCGTGGCCTTTACGCGTCTTGAATTGTGTAAAAAGTAACCGTTTATCCTACGGATTAGACGGCTAATAGACTTACTTTATCAGAAGTAATTAGTATACCTGACGTAAGCAATGAGGTGCCTTACTTAACACTCAGGTATTCTATTTCAGACTTGGTAAAATCAGACGTGGTCAAAAATGATCTTATCTGATATTTTTCAAAAACTTTGTCCTAGTCTGATTTTTGAAAACCACAAATGTTTAAAACTTAACACAATATTTTTAGTTTAGTTACAAAGTACAAAATACTTAAAATACACTGATTTAAGAATTTTATTTGGAAACAAGGATTTTGAGGAAAAACAAAGATGAAGGTTTTCTGAATGAAGATATTTATGAGACTAATCTGGTGTACCTGTTCCTGCAAACAAACTCATCAAACCTATTAGTAGCTGAGGTAGATCAGATAGGGTGAAGATAGTCATCTGTTTTTCAGAAAATTAGCTGACTATTGTGCCCTAGTCTGATTTACCATATGTCAGATAAGCAATTATCATGTCAGATAAGGTCAATATGACTAATCCTTGATTCTTGATTCCTAACTAGGAAATCAATGATATCAGCTACCTAATTGTCCTTTGACCCAGATCTAGTCTGATAATTCTTTCTAGACATAATAAACTAAATTGAGAGAGACAAGAATTAAAAAAAAAAAGAATTAGAGATTTACTAACGAAGCATCTAATAAACCTAATTCTACAGACAATTCTTTAAACCTCG
Source organism: Paraleonurus japonicus (assembly GCA_030762865.1). Taxonomy (NCBI): domain Eukaryota; kingdom Viridiplantae; phylum Streptophyta; class Magnoliopsida; order Lamiales; family Lamiaceae; genus Paraleonurus; species Paraleonurus japonicus. The sequence continues at coordinate 21,708,344 of CM061055.1, read as the reverse complement.
TCTCTGCCAGTGGTTTTGTCAAGATGTCTGCTCTTTGAAAATCAGTCAAGATCTTTTCAAGTCTGATATCTCCTTTTTCTACATGGTCTCGGATGAAGTGGTGTCTGATATCTACATGCTTGCATCTTGTATGTAGAACTGGGTTCTGAGTAATAGCTATGACACTATTACTATCACAAAAGATAGGTACATCTTTAGTGATAATATTATAGTCCCTTAGCTGTTGACTTATCCAGATCAGCTGTGAACAACAACTTCCAGCTGCCATATACTCAGCTTCGGTTGTGGAAGTAGCTACAGAGGTTTGTTTCTTAGACAACCATGAAATCAGCTTACTTCCAAGAAATTGGCAAGTACCAGATGTAGATTTTCTATCTATCTTACACCCACCAAAATCCGAATCTGACTATCCAGACAGCTCAAAGTTGTCATCAGCTGGATACCACAATCCAACATTTACTGTTCCTTTCAAATACTTGAGGATTTTCTTTGCTGCTTCAAGATGGCTTTTCTTAGGATTAGCTTGAAATCGAGCACAAACTCCAACTGCAAATGAAATATCAGGTCTACTAGCAGTTAAATATAATAAAGAACCAATAAGACCTCGATACTCAGTTTGATCAGTGTCTTCTCCCTTCTCGTCTGGATCCATTGAAAAATTTGTCATCATAGGTATCTTAGCTTCTCGGCTGGTACTTATTCCATATTTTTCAATAATATCTTTTGTATATTTGGCTTGGTTGATGAATATTCCCTTCTTTGTCTGCTTGACTTGAAGTCCAAGAAAATATGTCATTTCTCCCATCATGGACATTTCAAATCTGCTTTTCATAAGACTACTAAATTCTTCACATAAAGATATGTTAGTTAATCCAAATATTATATCATCAACATAAATTTGAACTAACAAAAGATCACAACCAAACTCTTTTCTAAAGAGAGTTCTATCAATTCTACCTTTAACAAAACCATTTTGAATTAAATATTCAGACAAGGTGTCATACCAAGCTCTTGGTGCTTGTTTAAGTCCATATAGAGCTTTCCTTAGTTTATAAACCTTGTCTCCTTTGACAAAACCAGGGGGTTGCTCTACATAAACTTCCTCAGCTAGGATTCCATTTGAAAATGTTGACTTAACATCCATTTGAAAAACTATGAATCTTTTAAAAGCATCATAGGCTAAAAACAATCTTATGGCTTCCAGACAAGCTACTGGTGCAAAGGTTTCATCATAATCAATACCCTCTGATTGTGAATACCCTTGAGCAACTAGTCTGGCCTTGTTTCTAACCACAATATTGTTTTCATCCTTTTTGTTTTTAAAGGCCCATTTAGTTCCAATGACTTTTTGATGATGAGGCCTTTCAACAAGCTCCCACACATCTTGTCTTTGAAACTGATTTAGTTCTTCTTGCATGGCATTAATCCAGTTGGAATCAGTTAGAGCTTCTGTAATTGATTTAGGTTCAAGTAATGACACATAGCAACTAAACATACAATCTTGATTTAGTTGGGTCCTTGTCTAGACACCAGAGTCTAAATCTCCAATTATCTGCTCAGCTGGGTGATATGACATTACTTTCTTACCTTTATCTTTTACAGTAGATGGAGTCTTGTCAGAACTATTTATTTCAGATGATTCTATGTTACCTTCTGATAACTCTACCTGATCAGCTGATGTGTCGTTGGTCGTCTGATCAGTTGGTAGATCAGCTGTTGAGGAAGTTCTTTCAGGTTCCTTTCCTTTGTCTGATTCTTCCTCTTCATCTGAATCTGATTCTTGATTGTAGAATTTTATGCTTAATCCTTTGATAGTCATCTGATCCAAATCATCTGATATCTTTGTGATGTTCCCTGTCTTATCAAACTCAAGAAAAGTTTCATCAAATACCACATGGGGTGTTTCTTCTACACACAAGGTTGTCTTATTAAAGACTCTATATGCCTTTGATATAGATGAGTATCCTAAGAATATCCCATCTGCTATCTTGGCATCAAAGGTTTTTAATTGAGATTTCCCATTGGTGTGTATGAAACATTTACAACCAAATATATGAAAATATGAAATTTTGGGAGATCTTCCCTTCCAAATTTCATAGGGAGTTTTACACTTATCCTTGACAATCAGACTTCTATTTCGAACATAGCATGCTGTATTAACTGCTTCTGCTCAAAACCTATGAGGAGTGTTGAATTCAGATAACATTGTTCTAGCTGCCTCTTTCAAGGTTCTGTTTCTTCTCTCAACAACTCCATTTTGTTGTGGAGTCCTTGCTGCAGATGTTTCCTGAGCTATGCCATTCTCAATGCAGTAGTTAGAAATCAATTTATTTAGGAATTCAGCACTTTTATCACTTCTAATTTTAACAATATTTAATCCCTTTTCATTTTGAATCTTTTTAAGAAATTCTGGAATCTTAGTCATAGTCTCATTCTTTTTGTACAAGAAAATAACCCAAGTAAATCTTGAAAAGTCATCAACAATTACTAAGGTATATTTTCTTCCACTAAAGCTAAGAGGAGTTACTGGACCAAATAGATCCATATGAAGAAGTTCCAGAATCCTTTCTGAAGAAGGACTACTTATTGTTTTAAAAGAAGCTTTGGTCTGTTTTCCTTTTTGACAAGAAACACATACATGGTTCTTTGAAAACACTTTATCAGGGAGTCCTTTAACTAAAGATTTCCTTGCTATTTTGTTAAGAGTTTTGAAGTTTAAGTGACCAAGTCGTCTGTGCCACAACCAACTTAAGTCATCTGAACTCTTAGCAACAAGACAAGTATCTTTAGGACAACTTTTGAAATAGGCAACATAAATGTTACCTTGTCTTACTCCAGCCAATAGAATATTTTCATTTAAACCATCTAATACATAGCATGCATTATGAGTAAATTTGACACAAAACCCTTTATCACAAAATTGTGAAACAGATAGTAGGTTGTGCTTCAATCCTTCCACGTAGTAAACTTCATGAACTTGAACATCTCCAATCATTAGTGTTCCTACACCTTTAGTAAGTCCATAGTTGTTATCTCCAAACATCACTCTTGGTCCATCAATGGTTTGATAGTTAGAGAGAAGTCGTCTTTCATAGGTCATGTGCTTGGAACAGCCACTATCAATGTACCAGATGACCTCAAGAATGTCTCCTCTATCAACTATCTTCTTGTCTTCCTGCAATCACAAATTTATTGTTTAGGTACCCTTTGTACTTTGGGTCCTTTCATGTTAAGTTGATTTTTAGGAATCCAGATAAAGATATCAATGTTCCTTAAAACCATAGATTGAAGCTTACATCCATATCTATCTACTAAGATAAGACTTTCAAGATCAATCTGATTTAATTGATCTTTTGAAATTGTCTTGAATCTTGGTAAAAATGGATATGATTTGCTTCTTCCATCAAAGCTATTATACCTAGGATAGATCTTTGATTTAGTCTTAGGTTTAGCCTTAGGAGTTACTTTCCTCGTCTGGTTTTTCTTTTCAGAAGAATCAGATGATGTAATTAATTCCTTTGGTTTCCAGGGACTGAATAAAGTTTCTACCTTAGGTTTAGTTGCTTTGACAAAGACTCTAGGTTTTATTAGATCATTCTTCTTACTCCTATCAAAGCCTAACCCAGTTTTATCACTAGACTTTTGTGACATATTGAAGATTTTATCTATTGTGGTTTGAGAATTATTCAGAAGTCCTAACTTGAGATTTAATTCACTGTTAGTTCTTTTATAATTCTCATTCTCAGAATAGATATTTGAAAATTTTATTTTTAAAGAACCCAATTCCTGTTCTAACTTATCTGTCTTATCAGACAAGATACTGGTGATCATCTCAGTCTGACATTCCCCCTTGAATGTACAGTCTGGTTTCTCACTTTCCTTAGTTTGATTGACCTTAGTTAGATCAGAAATTTAATTCTTTAAATTAAGATTTTCAGTCTCTATCTGTTTATAAGCAGATAGAGCAGTCTCCAAATCTTTCAAAAGTTTATCAATAAGACTGGGATCAGTTTCAGATAAGGTATCACAGTCATTATCTGATGATGAATAGTAATGTACCTCTTTAGTCATTAGACATATGTCATCATCTGTCCCAAAATCAGATGAGGATGAGGATGATAATGTCTCACGAGCTTCTTCTTTCTCAGCTAGGAGAGCTCTCTGATCAGCATACCTTCTATCTCTTTTCTTCCTCTTTTCTTCTCTCTCTCAGGGAGTGAGTTGAGGACAATCATAGCTGTAGTGACCAGGTTTGCTGCATGTATAGCATATATCTCCTTTGTCTGTTTTTGGACTACTATCTCCTCGTCTGATAGGTGACTTATGACTTCTTGACTGATCCTTCTTTTTATCATTATCTGAGCTCTTTTCATCCCTGTCTGATCTATAGTTCCTTCGACCTAATCTGTCTCTCTTGTTTCTTTTGTACTTCATCTTCAATCTTTCATACCTTTTCAACAGAAGAGTCATTTCCTCTTTTATGGACAAATCAGATGCTTTAGAGATCTTTTCAGATTCATCTTAATGAACAAATGCTACAGTCTTTCCAGATGTTGAAGATTCTACTTCATCTTCCTCGTCTTCGATTTGGATGTCATACTCTAAAGCCTTCAGATGAGAAAACAAAGTGTGGTGAGAAATTGAAGATAGATTTTGAGTGGCTTTAAGAATGTTAGCTTTCTCTCTCCATCTTTTGCTCAATGATCTCAACACTTTAATGTTGATTTCTTTCTCTGTATATGTTTATCCCAAATCAGCGGCCTTGTTTAGAAGATTAGTCAATCTAACATCCAGCTGATCAACAGACTCTCCTTCTTTCATCTTGAAAGTGTCAAAAGTATGTAAAACAGACTGCAATTTGTTTTCTTTAACCTGATCTGATCCTTCACAGATTCCAGCAAGAGTTTCCCACATTTCCTTGGCAGTCTTGCATCTTTTAACCTTTTCAATCCAATCCTTGCTCAATGTTTCAATGATTTCAGTTCTTGCAACTTGATCTAAATTGTGAATCTTCCTTTCATCACTAATGAGTTCTGAACTTTTCTTTTCCTGCCTAACTCTTGCTTCGGCTGATGTAGTACCATCACTTGTGCCACCATGATAAAACTTGATAGGTCCTTCCTCAAGAACCTCCTCCATTCTGTCATGAATTGCTTTAAGATGGTTCTCCATTCTAAACTTCCAGTAATCATATTCTTCTATGGAAAAATCAGGCAAACTGCTGGATTTCTTGTTTTTCACAGAAGACATGATAAAACAGAAAAACCACAAAACTCACAAGATCTAGTTAGTAAAACTGTTAGTGAAACTGCATATTATCAAGAACAAAAATTCAGGATCTTAGTTAAGACCTAAAATTAATATCAGAACAACTTAACACTGCTCTGATACCACTTGTTGGTCCCTGAATGTTGAGTTGATTAAAACCTTGAGATAGTCTTCTAGAACAAAATCTTGAAAGGGGGGGTTTGAATAGATTTTGTAGATTTTTCCCGAATCTTTTCAAAATCAATTCAAAGTATCAGATTAAGCACAACGGAAAATAACTTTTTAAACTCAACTTTTAACAAGATCAAAAGCAAAGCTGATATTCAGATTTTAGCTAAGATTCTGAAATTTAATCTTGAATAACAAATTGTAACTTGAACAGAAATTAAATGAAAGCAGTAGAGAACACCAGGTTTTATAGTGGTTCGGATTATAACAATCCTACATCCACTCTCCTTCTCCAAACTTTGAAGAAGGGTCTCCACTAGCTGCTTACTTACTTACAATCTTTACAACTTACAACTTGATCTTCAACTCTTCAAGAATACTAACCAAACTTCTAAAATCTAAATCTAAGAATAAGAAATGTTTTTGAAGATATGAAATGAAGTGTTCTACAAACACTTAGAAAACTCTTTTGAGAATTTTTTTTGTGAATTGAATAGAGAATGGTGTGAAAAATCAGATTGGCATAAGTGTATTAAAAAAATAAAATTTAGACCTATTTATAAGTCTGAAAAGACAGTTAGTTTGTTAGTCAGTTCTAACAAACTGAAAACTGCTCAACAAACTTAATCTTGAAAACTGCTCTTGACCTCAGCTGATTTTTCCTACTCGTCTGCAGCTGATTTGGTGAAAACTTTCCTTTCTTATTCTACTCAGCTTGTCTTGACCTCGTCTGAGCTCTTCATGATCGTCTCCTGCAGATGACTAGACTTGAGCTTGTCTTCAGATGACTTGTACACTTTTGATCTTCAGCTGACCTAATTAGGCCTTGACCCAGTCTGATCAGCTTAGTTCCGAACTCTGATCTGAGCTGTTCATCAACGTTGTCTGCTCATCTGGATTGTTCTTTTAACTTATCAAAACTCTACTTGATCTAACAGTACCTACACCTTTAGTCTGACCACAATTATTGTCTCCAAATAATACTCTTGGACCGTCAATGCTTTGGAAATTTGATAACAGCCTCTTGTTATGGGTCATATGTTGTGAACAACCACTATCAATGTACCATATGGAAGCTAAGATCTCTTCCTTGAGTGATGATCCCTGTGAATCCTGAAAAACAGATTAGTTATACGGTACCCTAGTGATCTTGGGTCCTTGAAGGTCAAGCATCACTTTAGGTAACCAGATAAAAATCTCATCTCCAAATAATAACTCAGACTTGGTTTCTCTACCAAATCTGTCTACAATTGTATCATTTTTAGATGATAACTTGTTGTATTCAGACTTAGTGATTTTCCTGAACTTAGGAAATGTGGGATAGCATCTGCTTCTCCCATCAAAAGGATTGTAATAAGAATTTCTTCTTATTTTGGTTCTTGGATTTCTCCTAGTCTGATAAGGAGTCCTCAGCTGAATCTTTGTTTTCAAGCTGGGAGATGCAGTCCTTACTTGACTAATTGGTTTCCAAGGACCAATTTTAACCTCTTTTGATTGATCAGATGCTTTCACAAATTTCCTAGGTTTCTGTACATCTGATTTATTATTTCTGTCATAACCAAGACCTGTTTTGTCATGGAATTTTTGAGATGTATTAAAGATGTGATCTATTGCTGACTGCGAATTATTAAGTTGACTAATTTTGAAGACTAGCTTCTCATTGTCTTTCTTAATTAATTCATTTTCAGCACAGATTACCTCAAACTTGTCTTTTAAAGTTTTTAATTCACTTTCTAATCTTTCAGGTAAGCTGGCTGATGTACTAGCCTCAGCCTGGGGAAAACATTCCCCCTTGAATGTTTTCTCAGTTTCTGAATAGTTCATCACATGTTTCCCTTTAATTAGAATTTGAATTTGATCCTTTAAAGCCAAATTTTCTGTCTCTAGCTGTTTATAAGCAGCCAGAGATGTCTTTAAATCTTTCAATAATCCATGAATAACAGTTTGATCATGATCAGATGCAGACTGACAGGAATCATTATCAGAAGATGAATAATAGATTACCTCTTTAGCCATGAGACAGATTTCACCATCTGATCCGAAATCAGATGAGGATGATGATGATGATGATTTCTTTGGTTCCTTTTCTTCAGCCAACAAAGCCCTTTGATCTGCAAATCTCATGTCTCTCTTTTTCCTTTTCTCTTCCCTTTCTTTAGGAGTCAGTTGAGGACAATCATAGCTGAAGTGTCCTGGCTTGTTGCATGTGTAGCAAGTATCACTCCTGTCTGATCTAGGGCTGGAAGGATTTCTTCTGACAGGTGATCTGTATCTTCTTGTCTGGCTCCTGCTTTTGTCATCATCTGTAGACTCATCTTCCTTTCTTCCTGATCTGGATCTTGATCTATCCTTACCTGCAAATCTCAATTTATTTCTTTTATACTTCATTCTTAATCTGTCATACCTTTTGGTGAGAAGAGCCATCTGCTCCTTCGGAGATAGGTCAGCTCCTACAGACTCTGTTGACATCTTGTCTTCTTTGCTGACAAAGGCAACAGACTTGGATGAGGTGCTTGACTCCATCTGTATCTTCTTGTTTGGCTCCTGCTTTTGTCATCATCTGTAGACTCATCTTTCTTTCTTCCTGATCTGGATCTTGATCTATCCTTACCTGCAAATCTCAATTTATTTCTTTTATACTTCATTCTTAATCTGTCATACCTTTTGGTGAGAAGAGCCATCTACTCCTTCGGAGATAGGTCAGCTCCTACAGACTCTGTTGACATTTTGTCTTCTTTGCTGACAAAGGCAACAGACTTGGATGAGGTGCTTGACTCCATCTCATTCTCCTCATCTTCTATTTGAATATCATATTCTAGAGCTTTAAGATGAGAGAACAAAGTATGGTGAGTAATAGAAGATAAATCTTGAGTAGCTTTAAGGATATTAGATTTCTCCCTCCATCTCTTGGTTAATGATCTCAGAATCTTGTTATTAATCTCCTTCTCTGTATAATTCTTTCCAAGGTCAGCTGCTTTGTTGAGGAGATTAGTCAACCTTACATCTAACTGATCCACAGACTCATTTTCCTTCATTTTGAATGTATCAAATGCATGCAAGACTAACTGCAGCTTGTTCTCTTTTACTTGTTTAGATCCTTCACAGACATTTGCTAGAGTCTGCCACATTTCTTTGGCAGTTTTGCATCTCTTAACCTTCTCTATCCAATCTTTGCTTAGAGTCTCAATGATTTCAGTTCGAGCTACTTGATCAAGATTGTGGATCTTCCTTTGATCATTTGTCAATTCAGAACTCTTTTTCTCTTGTCTGGTTCTGGATTCAGCTGACTCAGCTCCAGTGCTAGTGCCTCCATGATAAAATTTTATAGGTCCTTCTTCAAGAACCTCTTCCATCCTATCATGAATGGCCTTGAGGTGATTCTCCATCCTGAATTTCCAGTAATCATAATCTTCAATGGAGAATTCAGGTAGATTCCTGGACTTCTTGCTTTTTCCTGATGACATGATGAAATGAAGAAACAAAATACTCCACAAAACCTTATTAGTAACACTGTTAGTAGCAATAAGAGAATGAAGAAAATTAAGATCATTTCAGAATCTTAGTTAAGACCTAAAATCAATATCTAAACAGCTTAACACTGCTCTGATACCACTTATTGGTCCCGATTAGTTGAGTTGATTATGAAGCTTTGAGTTAACCTTCTAGGACAAAATCTAGAAGGGGAAGTTGAATAGATTTTGTAGATTTTTCAAATCTTTCAAAACTAATTCAAAGTACCAGATGTACACAGTGGAAATTCAAGATTATACTCAACTTTTAATAAGATCAAAAGCAAAACTGATATTCAAATTATAACTTTGATTCTGAAATTAATCTTTGAACTATAAAATGTAAATTGAACAGATAAGTAAATGAAAGCAGTAAAGAACACCAGATTTTATAGTGGTTCGGATTATAACAATCCTACATCCACTCTCCTTCTCCAACTTGAAGAAGGGTCTCCACTATCTACCTGCTTACTTACTTTACAATCTTACAACTTACAACTTGATCTTCAACTCTTCAAAAATGCTAGTCAAACTTCTGAAATCTAACTCTAAGAATAAGAAGTGTATTTGAAGATGTGTAATGAAGTGTTCTATAAACACTTAAAAAAAACTATGAAGAAATCTTGTGATTTGAAAGCTTGTGATTTGAGAGAATAAATTTCTGGAAAATAACTTGTGAATTCTGTATGCAGTGTTCAGTAAAAAGTATCTGAAAAAGAAGTGCCTAGACCTATTTATAAGTCTGAAAAGACAGTTAGTTTGTTAGTCAGTTTTAACAATCTGAAAACTACTTTAACAAACTTAATCTTGAAAACTACTCTAGACCTCAGCTGTCTTTGCTCTACTCGTCTGCAGCTGACTCGGTGAAGATTTGCCTTTCTTATTCTACTCAGCTTATCTTGACCTCGTCTGAGCTCTTCATGTTCGTCTCCTGCAGATGACTAGATTCAAGCTTGTCTCCAAATGACTTGTACTCTTCCAGACATCAGCTAACTAGATTGATTCTCGACCCCGTCTGATCAGCTTAGCTTACGATCTCAATCTCAGCTATTCTTCAGGTCGTCTGATCTATTGAGCTGCTTCTTTTAACTCATCAAAACTTCTTGATCCAACAACAAAGATTACAGACAATCTACAAAAGATGACTTTTAAAAGATCATATGTGAAGTTCTATGTACCAGAATTTGAATCAGAAAAGGAAGAAGAATCAGACTAAAACAAAGACAGAGATCCTAAAAGTGCTTCCAAATCAGCTGATCAGACAACTACTCTACCAGACAACCAAGAAGAAATTCCTGAAGGTAACACAAAATCAATTGAAAATGATATTTCAGACAAGTCTTCATCCTTGGTAAAAGACAAGGGTAAAAAGATAATGAATTATCATCCAGCCGAACAAATAATTGGAGATTTAAATTCTGGAGTCCAGACTAGGACACAGCTAAATCTAGATTGTATGTTCAGTTGCTATGTATCATTACTTGAACCAAAGTCAATTAATGAAGCTCTAACTGATTCCAATTTCATTAATGTCATGCAAGAAGAATTAAATAAGTTTCAAAGACGAGATGTGTGGGGGCTTGTTGAAAGGTCTCATCATCAAAAAGTCATTGAAACTAAGTGGGTCTTTAAAACAAAGGGGATGAGAACAATATTGTGGTTAGAAATAAAGCAAGACCAGTTGCACAGGGTTATTCGCAATCAGAAGGGATTGATTATGATTAAACCTTTGCACCAGTAGCTCGTCTGGAAGCCATTAGATTGTTCTTAGCCTACGTTGCGTTCAAAAGATTCACAGTTTTTCAGATGGATGTTAAATCAGCATTTCTAAATGGAACCTTAGCTGAAGAAGTTTATGTAGAGCAACCTCCAGGCTTTGTCAAAGGAGACAAGGTCTATAGGCTGAAAATGGCTCTATATGGACTTAAATAGGCTCCAAGAGCTTGGTATGACACCTTGTCTGATTATTCGATTCAAAACGGTTTTGTTAAGGGCAAAATTGATAGAATTCTTTTTCGAAAGGAATTCTATAACGATCTTTTACTAGTTCAAATATATATAGATGATATTATATTTGGATCTACTGATCTATCTTTGAGTGAAGAATTTAGTCATCTTATGAAGAACAGATTCGAAATGTCCATGATGTGAGAGATGACATATTTTCTTGGATTACAAGTCAAACAGACAAAGAAAGGGATTTTCATTAATCAACAAAGTATACGAAGGATCTTATAAGATACCTATGATGACAAACTTCTCCATGGATCTAGGCGAGAAGGGGGAAGACATTGATTCAACTGAATATAGGGGCTTAGTAGGTTTAATATTATACTTAACTGCCAGTAGACCTGATATTTCATTTGCAGTAGGTGTCTGTGCACATTTTCAAGCTAACCCGAAGAAGAGTCATCTTGAAGTAGCCAAGAAGATTCTTAAATTTTTGAAAGGTACAATAAATGTAGGACTGTGGTACCCAACTAACGATAATTTCGAGTTGTCTGGATACTCAAATTCAGATTTTGGTGGGTGTATGATAGAAAAGAAATCTAAGTCTGGAACTTGCCAAATTCTGGGAAGTAAGCTGATTTCATGGTTGTCTAAAAAACAAACCTCTGTAGCTACTTCTACTGCTGAGGCTGAGTATATGGCAGCTGGAAGTTGTTGTTCTCAACTAATATGGATCAGTCAACAGCTAAGGGATTATAACATTATCACTAGACACGTACCAATCTTTTGTGATAATAATAGTGCCATAGCTATTACCCAGAACACAGTCTTACATACTTATTGTAAACATGTTGATATAAGACATCATTTTATTCGTGATGATGTTGAAAAAGGTGATATCAGTGGAGACTAGATTTAAAGAGTTGTCTGTAGAGTTAGGATTACTTGATGCATCTTTAGTTAGTCTATAATTTACTATCTATGCAGTTTTTAAAATTCTCTCTCTCGCTTTCTTTACTATGGCTAGAAAGAAATATCAGACTTGTAAAGGATCATATAGGCAATCACAGAGCTGATATCATCATCTCCTTTATGGAATCAAGAATCAAGGATTAGTCTATTGATCTTAACTAACTTGATATTTTCTTGTCTAACATAAAGTAATTCAGACAAGTACACATTAGTCTTCTGTTTGCTTGAGACAGATGAGTATGTGTACCTTGTCTGTCTTACTTGAAATCTTACTAACGGTTTGTCTAAGTGTCTTTTGTTTTCAGAAAACTTCAAATCTATTTGATATTACAATATTCATGGTAACAGACAAGTATTACTCATCTGATGTTTGAAGTCAGACGAATACACAAACGCATCCAGACTATGAGATAGAAACAGGAAGTATTTTCAACCCTTGCATTTTTATTTATTTGCTAAAAATTATGAATATTAGTTCACATAATTAATATGTGGATATAATATCATAAATGTTTTATTTATTCAATAATGAATTCACTCAGTAGTTCTTCTAAAATTGATTTTCTGAAAAATAATTACTTTTATAGTATTTTAATATAAAGGGTTCTTATCTTTTCAATTTTCTAAAAAGTAAAAAGTAAGAAGTTACTTCTTGTCAGGGAAGTTACTATGGACCCGAAAAATTCATTAAATTTGGTTTGAAAAAAACCTGAGTGATATTCACGCGTTGAATATAGAGGCGGTTCAGCGATTTGAATCGTCAAAATATGTTATATCAGGATTAGTTTTGACGAGTTAAATGTATAGGTTAGATGAGCTCTTGTAAAGTAGGATGACCAGCTGAAATTGTGTAGATCAGCTGAAGTAGTTCATTTCACTAGTTAGACTAAGTCAGCTGAGGTCAATAAGCTTGAAGGTCATCTGAGGATAGTTTTGAAGAAGTTATCTGATTGAGAGGTTAATAAAGAGCTCAAGACAAGGTCAAAGTCAGCTGAGTAGAATAAGAAAGGCAGGCTTTCATCAAGTCAAAGTCAGACGACTAACTCAAGATCAACTCAGTTCAAGACAGTTTTAAAGAAGAGTTTGTTAAGCAGTATAAGTTTTGTTGGTCCCACTTAGTTGAGTATCTTAGAGAAAACTTGATCTAGCCTTCTAGGAAAAATCTAGAAGGGGGGGTTGAATAGATTTTTAGACTTTTGCAAATCTTTTAAAATTATTCAAAACACTCAAGTAGCACAGCGGAATTCAATTTTAAACTCAACTTGATCAAGATCAAAAGCAAACTGATATTTTAGTTTTAACTTTGATTCTGAAATTAATCTTTGATTAATAAACTGGAAATTGAAATTGACAGAAAAGTAAAGTAAAGCAATAAAGAACATCAGAGTTTATAGTGGTTCGGATTATGAATAATCCTACATCCACTCTCCTTCTCCAACTTGAAGAAGGGACCAGCTTACTACTTACTTACTTACAATCTGACTTATAACTTACAGCTTACAAAAATCCTTCAGAACTTCAAAACTCCTAACTTCTTCTCTGGAATCTAACTATTACAGTGAGTAGTGGAATTTGAAGATTACAAGGAAAGTGTTCTACAAACACTTAGAATTGATTTGAAAAACTCTTTTGAAAACTTGTGAATTTGTTGTGAAATCTGAAAATAGAGAGTAATACGCAAATCGTGATATGTGCAAAGTTAAAAGTTATTTTGAAAATGAAAATCTTGACCTATTTATAAGTCTGAAAAGACAATTAGTTTGTTAGTCAGTTCTAACAAACTTAATCTTGAAAACCGCTTGCTCCTCAGCTGATTTTAACCTACTCGTCTGTAGCTGACTTGGTGAAGACTCGCCTTTCTTATTCTACTCAGCTTGTCTTGACCTCGTCTGAGCTCTTCATAATCGTCTCCTGCAGATGACTAGGTTTGAACTTGTCTCCAGATGACTTGCAACTTTCCAGTCTTCAGTTGACTTGCTCAGTTAATGACTTAATCTGATCAGCTTAGTACTCGGACTCAGTCTCAGTTGTTCTTCATAGTCGTCTGATCATCTGAACCGACTTTTAACTCATCAAAACATTCTTGATCTAACAATTTTCCCCTTTTTTATGAAGTTAAAACCTTCAAGGAAGAGACACACTCACAGCTGAAGTTAGTTCAAAGTTTAATTAAGATTATCTGATAGGTATACTAGCACATTCTCACATTGAATCAGATTTATTCAAATTAGAACACTTAATTCACACTTAGAAAAAAAAATTTAAGAACATATTCTTAAGTCTTAAGAATTTAGACTTAGTGAAAAGTTTTAAAACTTAAATAACTTAGAAAAGTTTTAAGACTTAGAAAAATTTTAATTCCAAGATGAAAATTTTCTCAGATGATTAATACTTAGAAAATTTTAAGTTTTTCTTAAAACAAAGAAGAAAGCTTTAAAAGATAAAACAAGTAAATCACATAAGTCAAAATATATTCATTCACATATACACATTTTTACAGATAAGGAGAACTGATAAAAAGAAAGATAAGGAAAAGAAAATCCTGTCTATCAGGTTCCCCATTGGTTGGCTTCTGGAATCCTCAGCCAGGTGAAAATCCTTGCTCTGAGCTGTTTGAGATCTTCTTCATTGGTGAGCTTGGATTCCACCTTAGCTTTGGTAACTACGGTTTGTTGGTCCCGGAGAGTTGAGTTGATTAAAATCTTGAGAATGCTTTCTAGAACAAAATCTAGAAAGGGGGGTTTGAATAGATTTTGTAGATTTTTCAAATCTTAAAAATCAATCCAAAGTATCAGATTAAGCACAGCGGATTAAGAATAAATTCTCAACTTCTTATAAGATCAAAAGCAAGGTTGAAATACTGATTTTAGTTATGATTCTGAATTTAACTCTTGATGTAACACAATTGTAAAATAAACAGAAAATAAAGAAAGCAAGAAATAACACCAGGATTTATAGTGGTTCGGATTTTAAAATCCTACATCCACTCTCCTCCTTCAACTTGAAGAAGGGACTCTGCTTACCGCTTACTTTCTCACTTCCAGCTTACAGCTTACAACTTGTACAAATCTTCAAATCTTCAATCTCCTAGACTCTTCTTCTAGAGATCTAACTATTACAGTGTGTATTGAATTTTGAAGATTACTGGAAAAGTGTTCTAAAAACACTTAGAACTCTTTGAAACTCTTTAGAAATTCTTGTGAAAAGATTGTGTAATCTGAATAGTGAATTGTGAAAATCTAATATGCATAAGTGTTCTCTATCACTAAAAACGAAAAACCTAGACCTATATATAAGTCTGAAAAGTCAGTTAGTTTGTTAGTTAGTTCTAACAAACTTGAAACTGCTTAACAAACTTAAACTTGAAAACTGCTTAACACCTCGGCTGATTCTTCCTACTCGTCTGCAGCTGACTTGGTGAAGATTAGCCTTTCTTATTCTACTCAGCTTATCTTGACCTCGTCTGAGCTCTTCATATTTGTCTCCTGCAGATGACTAGACTTGAGCTTGTCTCCAGATGACTTGTCATTCCTCGTCTCCAGATGACTTGAACTAATCTTGACCTAGTCTGATCATCTTCGAACTAGAACTCAGTCTTCAGTTCTACATCATAGTCTGCTTATCTGGAACAGTCTTTTAACTCATCAAAACAATCTTGGTCTAACAATTTCCCCCTTTTTGATGAAGTTAAAACCTACAAGAAAGAGACATACTCACAGCTGAAGTTAGTTTAGAGTTTATCAAGATCAATAGATAGGTATCAAAGTACATTTTTCACATTACAACAGATTTATTCACATATAAAAACTTTAGATCTTTTAGATTTAAAAAAAACTTAGAAAACCAAATGAGTCTTCAAGACTTAGTAAAAAAAATTTTGAAAATATTTTTAAGTCTGAGAGATAAAATTCTCAGATGACTTTTTCTTAAGGAAATTTTAAGTCTTTCTTAAAACAAAATAAAACTTTAAGAAATTAATACACATAAAATGAATCAAACAAAGTATATTCACATTGAATTTACAAAGATTACAGATGAGAAGATAATAGAAAAGTAGAAATAGGGAAAAGAAAAATCCTGTTTCTATTAGGCTTCCCACTGATCTTCATCTGGTATCATCAGCCAATTGAATACCCGACTCCTAAGCTGCTTTATATCCTCCTCTTGAGTGAGTCCAGATTCAGCCTCTGCCTTCTTCAAAATACCCTTTACCCAGTCTAGGTCCAGGGATCCATCTGATTTCCTGGCAGGGATGGCATACTCAAAAGCTGGAGAGATCAGGTTGACGTTGAACTCTACATCGGCTTCTTCTAGCAGACGATGATAGAACTCAGCATCTACCTTCTCCATCCACTCATGCCAAGCTAAATCTGGATCTTGCTGAGTTGCTCCGGGGCCCTTGAGAATATACCAGAAGTATATCCACATACCCTCCAGATTCTTGTCTTTGTACTCAGCTGCATATTTCCCACAAGCCAGCTTAGGAGGAGCAGATGTGTTGTGGAATGGCCTGAACTTTCCACTGCCTTGATCTTTGATTAACCATTTGCGCTCAGCAGTGCTCCAAAAGACGTTGGAGTCTTTCTTCTTCCTCTGCTTCTTCTTTTCTTTCTTGCCAAAATATTCCATCTCTCTCTTAATCCTTTTGATCTGCTCTTCTGAGAGATTGGAATAATCAGCTTCCCTCTTACCTTTTCCTTTAGCAGCAGCCCTGGGGATGATTTCAGCTGATCTGGGCTCAGCGACTGCTACTTCTTTTCCCTTCCCCTTGGCTCCTTCAGATTCAGATCCTTTAAATCGAGCCAAGAGCTTCTCGATCTTTCCTCCTCTTCTTTCCTCCTCTTCTCTTCATCCTCTTTCAAAGCTTCCTCCAGTTGACTCACCCTCACTGGAGAGCAACCACTCATCGATTTTATCCGAGCTTCCTCCCCTGGCTGCCTCCAGATCAGTTTGTGTTGGCCTTCCCGCCCACTTCTTTTCGGTCTCCTCGACCACATTTGTGAGGGCTTGTCTCTTCTCTTCTTGACTTTTTCCCCCTTTTTAACTTCAAAGAGCCAAGTCTCGAAAGTTTTGCATCTAGAGTGTTGCACTTGACCCCGAAGTCTCGAGTGGTCTCTGACCCAACTCATTTACCACCAGCTTATTGTACCCCATAACCTCCTCCTTTAACGCCCTTAGCTCCTCCTCCATTGATTTCACTTTACCAGCCAAAGACAGAGTTAGTGACACTTATGATTTTATCGACAATGTTACCTCAACTTCCTTCATCTTTGGCTAGCATAGTGTCGATTGACTTTGACCATCCTCCTCGTCTTTCTTTCCATTTTCCTTGGAATGTAGCATTGACTTTCTTCTCGGCGAGGGATAGAATAGAGGATATGGCTGTGGTGGGGCTCGAGATCAGTGTCTTCATCCTCAGTTGAGGAGTCAGACGAGGAATGTATTTGTTCTGGTTGAGGAGATGGGAGAGGAATAGATTGTGTTTGAATAGTTGGAAGAGAGGAGTAAGATATTATTGGGATTGGAGAGGATTGGACTGTGGGGAGAGGAATTTGTTCAAATGAAGGTGGGGGTGGGATTTAGGTGGTGGTGATGATGGTAGAGGTGGGATTTGAGTTTGATTTGTTGGGATTTGGATTGTAGGCTGTTGGAGAGGCTCGAGGTACCAGCTGGGATACCCCTTCATCGCCTGTTTGGACTGGTGGAAGATCAGGCTGAGGCAAAGGCTCAGAAATGCCAGCCTGAGGCATTTCTTCATTGCCAGGTATGGAAGATAAGGAAGGAGATGTGGAAAGACTCGTACCTGCCTCTGGTATTGGGGAAAGAAACAGACTTCATCGGTTGGGGAGAAAGGAGCCTCCATCGACCAACCTCGGCTGCTATCTCGAAGGACCGGAACCTCCTCTGGTAGCGGGGGTAGATGGATCTATCGATGTTTGAGCTACCGAGACTTGGTGGATCCTTGAGAGCTCGGGGCTGCTCGTCTTGGCCTCCTCACCAAGGGAATTTCTACTTCCTCTTCTTCCTCTTCATCTCGAGGCAACCTTGGCGGGAGAGCAGAGATGAGCTTTCCCCCTTCTTCTTGTCCGAGGCTTTCACCAGCCTCCTCTCTTCCTCCTCGAAACATCCTTGGGACCACACAGCACTGCTTTCAAGAGGTTGAACTTGAGATACGACCTCAGCTGCTGCTTCATGTCCCTCTGTTTCGACCTCCACTGGGGCCACCTCAATTTGTTCAGCTGCTGGACCTGTCCCCTCAACACTGCAGCCCTTGACCCTCGATCTCTGGTTGCATCGGACTCATCATCCGAGTCCGGAACTCCTCCCGATCTGTCATCCTTTGTGAGGATGCCCTTCGCTTTGAATATTTTTTAGTGCCTATTCTCCGGTCAGCCTCCCTATTCAATCCTTCAATTAAAACAGTGATTTTATTGAAGAGACTCGATTGTCGAAGTAGGAACCCAGCCCTCTGCATTTGACTTGAAAGTCAATCGCTTCTTCTCCTCCCTGAGCTTGAACAGAAGCAAATCTACCCAATTCACTTCCACACCATCCAATATGGCTCGCATCACGCACAATCTAGGTTTGGTTAACCCATCATGTGAGCTCTGCTCACCCAGCACCGCCTTCGTAACCACCGTCATCAACAACCGAAACCTTCTTTCTCAGATTCTTCTTTAAATCCTGCGAGTCCCCCTCAGTAACTAACCCTCGCCATCATATCGAATGATTCTTCCCAACTATCCTCCTTATACGTCAATGGATTTACTCCCTCCATTGACGTGTCGAATATCCTAGCAATGTTTTGCCTGGAATAGCTCAATGTAGTCCCATCCACCGATGTATCAAACCCATCCTGGGTATCCTCCATTCTAGCCAAAAATTCTGCTCCTAACAAATCCGCCGTTCTGTTCTGCGGAGACTTCATTGAAAGGAAACCTCTGAGTCGTGAGGCTTCAAGAAGGCGAAGAATCTCTGCAGATTCTGGATCATTGGTGGTTTCAAAATCAACATACATTTCTGCTTTTAAACGGTTTTTGAAATATTCCTCATTCATTTTGAAGTGAGAAATATTTGTGGAAATGTATGTAGGTTTATAAGTTTTGGTAGTTTTTGAAGAAGATGCCATTGGAAGATTTTTGTAAATTTGTAAAGGATTTGATAAAATATGTAGGTTTTCTGAGTAAGGAAAGAAAAAGTTTTAGGGAAGAAGAAGATGTATTTATAGGGGGGAAGATTGGAAAGAGAAACCGCCATTTTTGAAAATATGAATTAATCTCAGCCATTTATTCAAAAAGTTTTTACTGAGTATTAATCAACGGTTAAAAACAAAGATAAACGATTAGGATTCAGCGCGTGAATTGTAATCGCCTTCGGAATGCGTAAATAGTTACTTTATAGACTGTTGATTTGACTGATATAGGTTACTTTATTCAGAGAAGTAAGTATCCCTGACGTCAGCCATGTGATATCTTACTTCAGCTGAAGGTTTCCTAAACAGATGGGTTTGAAAAACAGATCAGCTTAAAAACAGATAAGTTTTAGAAAGTCATCTGATAGAGTAACCTGTCTGATCTAGAAAACCAACAATTTATATGTAACTTTTTAGCATTTTTTTTTTAAACCAAGTTAAAACAAAACACAAATAGAATTAATTTTCCAAAAAAAATTTTTAAGAAACAGATCAGACTCAGGTTAAGAATAAAGAAGTTTGAATAAAAGAATGAATCAGTGTTATCTGTGACCTGTTCCTGCAAAAACATAAACTCAAAGAAAACTATCAGAAGCTAAAGGTAAATCAGATAAGATGTAAATAGTCATCTGTTTTCTTCAGAAGTTCAGCTGACTACTATGTCCTTGTCTGATTTACTCAATGTCAGATAAGTAATTATCAATTCAGATAAGGTCAATATGACTAATCCTTGATTCTTGATTCCTAAAAGGAGATCAATGATATCAGCTACCTGATTGCCCTTTGACACATATCTAGTCTGATAATTCTTTCTAGACATTAATTTAAAGAAAAGAAAAGAAATAAGAAACCAAATGCATATAATTAGAAATCAGCTAAAGATGCATCAAGTAATCCTAATTCTAAACACATTTCTTTGAACCTAGACTCAGCTAATGGTTTTGTAAGAATGTCAGCTTTTTGTGATTCAGTGGCAATTTTCTCAATTCTAATGTCATTCTTTTCAACATGATCCCTAATGAAATGATGCCTAATATCTATATGCTTGCATCTAGAATGTAAAACAGGGTTGTAAGTCATTGCTATTGCACTATTACTATCACAGTAAATAGGAACAGCTGATGTTTGAATATTATAGTCTCTAAGCTGTTGACTAATCCGAGAGGAGTTGAGAGCAACAACTTCCAGTGCCATATACTACTCTTCGGTTGTGGAGGTGGCAATGAGATGTTTGTTTCTTAGATAACCAAGAAATTAATTTGTTGCCTAAGAATTGACATGTTCGAAGTGGATTTCCTATCAATCTTACATCCTCCAAAGTCTGAATCAATAACCTGTTAGCTCAAAGTTGTCATCACCGGGTACCATAACCCTACTTGCAAAGTTCCTTTGAGATATCTAAGAATTTTCTTATGAGTCTCCAGATGAGTTTTCTTGGGATTAGACTGGAATCTTGCACATACCCCAACCTGCAAAGGCTATGTCCGGCCTACTTGCGGTGAGATAGAGAAGAGATCCAATCGGTCCACGATACTCCGTTGCATCGGTGGGTATCCCGCGCTCATCCGAATCCATTGAGAAGTTAGTTGCCATAGGTATTTTGACTTCTCTGCTAGTAATCATTCCAAATTTCTCAATCAGATCCTTAGCATACTTGTAGACTGATGTATAAATATACCCTTACTCATCTGTTTAATTTGTAAGCCTAGAAAGTATGTCAATTCTCCCATCATTGACATTTCAAACCTGTTCTTCATGAGAATGCTAAACTCTTCACATAATTTGATTAGGTGAACCAAAAATTATGTCATCTACATAAATTTGAACTAGTAAGATGTTGCCATCTACTTCCTTTCTAAACAATGTTCTATCAATCTTACCTTTAGAAAAACCATTTGAAGTCAAGAAATCGAGATAGAGTATCATACCAAGCTCGGGAGCTTGTTTCATCCATATAGAGCTTTGTTGAGTTTATAGACCTTGTTATTGATCTTAAACCCAGGAGGCTGCTCTACATAGACCTCTTCAAGTAACACACCATTAAGAAAAGCAGACTTAACATCCATTTGAAAAACTTTGAAAGACTTATATGCAAGCAAATGCCAAGAACAATCTTATTGCCTCTAATCGGCAACTGGAGCATAGGTTTCATCATAGTCTATTCCCTCGGTTGTGAATAACCTTGTGCAACCAGTCTTGCCTTATTTCGAACAATAATATTGTTCTCATCTGTTTTATTTTTAAACACCCATTTGGTGCCTATAATCTTTCTCGTGTAAGGGTCTTTCCACTAGATCCCATACATTTTGTCTTTCAAATCGATGCGATTCTTCTGCATGTTTGTTATCCGATTTGGGTCCGATAATGCTTCCTCAATAGACTTGGGTTCAAGAAGTGATACATAACAACCGAAAAGACTTTTGAGTCTAACATCATTCGTGTTCGCACACTACTAGATGGATCTCCTATAATCGATCGGATGAATGATAGCTTCTCATCCTTTTGCCTATATGAGGAGAAGTATCCTCATCTTGAGTCTCGATTGGCAACTCATCGACTCAACCTCGGTGACGTTCCCCCTTCATCGGTGACTCGTCTTTGATCGGTGATGTCAAAGGTGTCGATCTGAAGGAGTCTCGATCGAAGTTGTCTTCGATTATCGGATGGGGATTCTTCTTCATCGATTCTCGAGTCAAGAGTAGGTAGATAAATAGTTCTATGTTTAGTCTTGGATAATTCAATTTTATCTAGATTTTCAGAAATTTGATTCACTTTTTCTGAGAAAGAATACAACTCATCAAAAACAACATGAGGAGTTTCCTCCACACAAAGGGTTGTCTTGTTAAAAACTCTAAATGCCTTTGAAGTATTAGAATATCCTAAGAATATTCCATCAGCTGCTTTAGCATCAAAAGTTCTTAACTTAGATTTCCCATTGTTATGAATGAAACACTTACAACCAAAAGCTTTGAAGTATGAGATCCTTGGAATCTTACCCTTCCAAATCTCATAAGGAGTCTTACCCTTATCTTTGACAACTAAGCACTGTTCGAGTATAGCAAGGCTGTGTTGATAGCTTCACCCGAGAACCTATGAGGGGTATTATACTCACCAACATGCTTCTCGGCTGCTTCCTTCAAAGTTCTATTCCTTCTTTCAACCACTCCATTTTGTTGAGGAGTTCTTGCTGAAGATGTCTCATGAATAATTCCAAACTCATTGAAGAAATTAGATAAACAAGAATTCAAAAATTCTCGTACCCTTATCACTCCCGATTTTAATAATATTAACTCCTTCTCATTCTCGAATTTGTGCGAACAGATCGGGAATCTTGTTTATAGTCTCATTTTTCTTGAAAAGAAATATAACCCAAGTGTATCTAGAAAAGTCATCTACTACAACAAGAGTATATTTCCTTCCACTTGAAGCCGAGAGGTGTAACAGGTCCAAACAAATCCGGATGAAGGAGTTGCGGTACTCTTTCGGATGAGGAGGAGTTAATACTCTTAAATGAGTGTCTAGGCTGTTTACCTTTTTGACAAGCATCACATTTAAGATCAGTTGATAAAAGTTTTTCAGGTAATCCCTTAACAAGGTTCTTCTTAGCTTGACTTACTAAGGGTCTTGAAATTGAGATGACTAAGCCTTTTATGCCATAGCCACCGATATTTTCTCCACCCTTAGCCATCGAGACAAGTATCTTGGGAACAACTATTAAAGTTGGCCACATAGACATTACCCTGTCTGAAGCCGGTTAATAGTACCTTATCTCGAGGAATTATCCAAAATATCACATTTATCTCTTGAAAACTTTACTGAGAAAAACCTTTATCACAAAGTGAGAAACAGAGATAATGATTATGTTTCAAACCTTCAACAAAATATACCTCGAGATACCTGAATATCCTTGATAATCAAAGTACCTACACCTTTAGTCGACCATAATTATTATCACCAAATACAACTCTTGGACCATCAATACTTTGAAAATTTGATAACTTGACTTCTTGTTATGGGTCATATGTTGTGACGACCCCATTGTCAATGTACCATATTGAAGCTAAGATCTCTTCCTTAAGTGATGATCCTGTGAATCTGTAAAAGCAGATTAGTTTTGAGGTACCCTAGTGATCTTGGGTCCTTTTGGGTCAAGAATCACTTTAGATATCCAAATAAACATCTCATCTTTAGACAATAAATCAGACTCAAGTTTTCTACCAAATCTGTCTACAATTATATCATTTTTAAATGATAACTTGTTGTATTCAGATTGAGTAATTTTCTAAACTTAGGAAATGTAGGATAGCATTTGCTTCTTCCATCAAAAGAATTATAATAAGAAAATCTTCTTATTTTGGTTCTTGGATTCCTTCTAGTCTGATAGGAATTCTTTGGCTGAATTCTTGGTTTCAGACTGGAAGCTGTAGTCCTTATCTGACTAGTTGGTTTCCATGGACCAATTTTAATATCTTTTGATTGAACAGATGCTTTCACAAATTTCCTAGGATTTTGAACATCTCGATTTATTGTTCCTATCATAACCAAGTCTGTCTTATCATAAGATTTCGGGAAGTATTAAAAATATGATCTATTGCGATTGTGAATTATTAAGTCGATGATTTTGAAGACAAGCTTCTCATTGTCTTTCTTAATTAATTCATTTTCAGCACACAGACTACTTCAAATTTATCTTTTAAAGTTTTCAATTCATTTTCTAACCTTTCGGGTAAGCCGGGTGATGTACTAGCTTGATCGATGAAAACATTCCCCCTTGAATGTTTCCTCGGTCTCCGAGTTGTTCATCACCACCGCTTGCCTTTATTTAGAATTTGAATCGATCCTTTAAAATTAAATTCTCTGTCTCCAGCTGTTTATAAGCAGCTAAAGATGTTTTTAAATCTCTCAACAATTCATGTATAACAGTTTGGTCATGATCAGATGTAGACTGACAAGAATCATTATCTGAAGATGAATAGTAAATTACCTCATTAGCCATGAGACGAGATCTCATCATCGATCCAAAATCAGATGAGGATGATGAAGATGATGATGATTTCTTTGGCTCTTTTTTTCAGCCAACAAAGCTCTTTGATCTGCAAAATCTCTGTCTCTTTTCTTTCTCTTCTCTTCCCTTTCTTTAGGAGTCGGTTGAGGACAGTCATATTTGAAATGTCCTGGCTTGTTGCAAGTATAGCAAATATCACTCCTATCTGATCTGGGACTAGAAGTATTTCTTCTAACAGGTGATCTATATCTTCTTGTCTGGCTCTTGTTTTTGTCATCATCTGAAGATTTGTCTACCTTCCTATCTGATCTGGATCTTTGTCTATCTCTACCTGCAAATCTCAATTTATTTCTCTTATACTTCATTCTCAATTTATCATACCTTTTTGTAAGTAAAGCCATCTGCTCTTTCAAGGATAGATCGCTCCCTCTGACCTCTGTTGACACCTTGTCTTCTTTACTGACAAAGGCAACAGATTTGGATGAGGTGCTTGACTCCATCTCATCTTCCTCATCTTCTATCTGAATATCATACTCTAAAGCTTTAAGATGAGAAAATAAAGTATGGTGAGTAATAGAGGATAAATCTTGAGTTGCTTTAAGGATATTGGATTTTTCCCTCCATCTCTTGGTTAATGATCTCAAAATCTTGTTGTTAATCTCCTTTTCTGAATAATTCTTTCCAAGATCAGCTGCTTTGTTAAGTAGATTGGTCAACCTCATATCAAACTGATCCACAGACTCATTTTCTTTCATCTTGAATGTTTCAAATGTATGCAATACTGACTGTAGCTTGTTCTCCTTAACTTGGTCAGAACCTTCACAAACATTAGCTAAGGTTTGCCACATTTCTTTGGCTGTTTTACATCTCTTAACCTTCTCTATCCAATCTTTACTCAGAGTCTCTATGATTTCTGTTCTAGCTACTTGGTCAAGATTGTGGACCTTCCTTTCATCATTAGTCAATTCAGAACTCTTCTTCTCTTGCCTAGTTCTTGACTCACTGCCTCTGCTCCAGTCGCTGGTGCCTCCATGGAAAAACTTTATAGGACCTTCCTCAAGAACCTCTTCCATTCTATCATGAATGGCCTTTAGATGATTTTCCATCCTAAATTTCCAATAATCATACTCTTCAATTGAAAATTCAGGCAGATTCCTGGACTTATTACTTTTACCTGAAGACATGATGAAACAAAAACAAAATACTCCACAAAATCTTATTAGTAGCACTGTTAGAAATGAAAGAAAATGAAGAAAATCAAGATTATTTCAGAATCTTGTTCAAGACCTAAAATCAATATCAGAACAGCTTAACACTGCTCTGATACCACTTGTTGGTCCCGGAGAGTTGAGTTGATTAAAATCTTGAGAATGCTTTCTAGAACAAAATCTAGAAAGGGGGGTTTGAATAGATTTTGTAGATTTTTCAAATCTTAAAAATCAATCCAAAGTATCAGATTAAGCACAGCGGATTAAGAATAAATTCTCAACTTCTTATAAGATCAAAAGCAAGGTTGAAATACTGATTTTAGTTATGATTCTGAATTTAACTCTTGATGTAACACAATTGTAAAATAAACAGAAAATAAAGAAAGCAAGAAATAACACCAGGATTTATAGTGGTTCGGATTTTAAAATCCTACATCCACTCTCCTCCTTCAACTTGAAGAAGGGACTCTGCTTACCGCTTACTTTCTCACTTCCAGCTTACAGCTTACAACTTGTACAAATCTTCAAATCTTCAATCTCCTAGACTCTTCTTCTAGAGATCTAACTATTACAGTGTGTATTGAATTTTGAAGATTACTGGAAAAGTGTTCTAAAAACACTTAGAACTCTTTGAAACTCTTTAGAAATTCTTGTGAAAAGATTGTGTAATCTGAATAGTGAATTGTGAAAATCTAATATGCATAAGTGTTCTCTATCACTAAAAACGAAAAACCTAGACCTATATATAAGTCTGAAAAGTCAGTTAGTTTGTTAGTTAGTTCTAACAAACTTGAAACTGCTTAACAAACTTAAACTTGAAAACTGCTTAACACCTCGGCTGATTCTTCCTACTCGTCTGCAGCTGACTTGGTGAAGATTAGCCTTTCTTATTCTACTCAGCTTATCTTGACCTCGTCTGAGCTCTTCATATTTGTCTCCTGCAGATGACTAGACTTGAGCTTGTCTCCAGATGACTTGTCATTCCTCGTCTCCAGATGACTTGAACTAATCTTGACCTAGTCTGATCATCTTCGAACTAGAACTCAGTCTTCAGTTCTACATCATAGTCTGCTTATCTGGAACAGTCTTTTAACTCATCAAAACAATCTTGGTCTAACACGGTTTTAACCCATTCCATGTCTGGAGTGCCATCTTCATTCAGCTTAGGTGAGACGTGCTCGTAGGCTGGTGCGACAAGATCGCTGTTGAAAACTTTGCTCGCCTCATCAAGCAGTCATCCATACAGATCGACATCCTCTCTCTCCATCCATTCATGCCATTGCATGTCTTCATCAGCTGCACCAGATGGAGATGCCTTCAAGATGTACCAATAGTACATCCATCTGGCATCCAGCGCCTTCTTTTTGTATTCGCTGGTGAACTACCCAGACACCATCTTTGGAGGAGCTGACGAGCGGTGGACAGGTCGAAAATCTGCTTCATCAGCTGCTTTAGATACCCATTTCCGAGTGTCTCTGTCCCACTTTAGCTCCGCCTTTCCCAGATTCTTCAGTCTCTTCTTTTCCTGCTTCTCATACCTCTCCTTTTCAGCATGAATTCTTCTGATTTGCTCAGCTGAGAGGTTTGAGTAGTCAGGTTCTTTCCTTTTCCGCTCTGCTGGTCTGGGACTGGTTAGCTGCTCAGCTGATGATACTTTCTCGACTGCTGCTGCCTTTCCTTTACCCTTGCCCTTAGCCTCGGGTTTCTCAGTTTCCTTCATTCTGGCCAGCAGTTGTTCAGTCTTCTCCTCTTTCTCCTTTCTCTTCTTCTCTTCATCCTCTCGGATGGCCTCCTCAATCTGGGTCACCCTCAGTTGCAAGGCAGCCAGCTCATCTGAAATTGATCTTTATCTCAGCTTTAGCTGCCTCCAACTCAGCTGAGTCTGCCTTTTAGTCGAGCTTGTCTGTTATTGACATGACTCCAGTTGTGAGGGTGTCCATTCTTCCTTCAGCTCCTTCCCCCTTTTTAACTTCATTCTGAAGGGTCTGGAGCTGATCTTCCAACGAAGCACAACGAACCCGGAAGTCTGATTTATCTGTTGTGAGGGCATCAACCAGGACTTCGTTGTCTGCAGCTACTTTCTGCTTGAGCAATCTCAACTCCTCATCTAGATTGCTCAGCCGGGTACCAACAGCAGTGCCAAGGTTGGCTGATAGGTTGCAAGAGATATTTACCTCGGCAATCTGCATGTTGGCGAGCATTGTCTCGGTGACTGCTCGAATCACCTTCTTTGTCTTCTTCTCCATCATCTTCTGGACTTTATCTATGATTTGTTTATGCAGGTCCGTGAAGGCAGAAGAGATGGCGGAGATTGGACTAATCTCCTCCTCAGATTCGGATGAGAAGGAGGGGGTGGGAGAAGGTGGACTGGGGGAGCTCATGTGGATATCTCCAAAGATGTTGGAGGTATCCAAGGGTTGGGGTGCAGTGGGTTGGGAGGAAGTGGGGGCGTTTGATGGTGGTAGAGGGGGAATCTCAGGTGGGGGTGAAGATGGAGGGGGTGGTATATCAGATGAAGTGGGTGGTGGAGAAAGGGTTGATTGTGGAATGGTGGGTTGGGGAGATGGAATGGATTCAGCTTGTATTTGAGGGGGAGATGGAGATAATGGGAGTAAGGCTGGGGGTGAGATGGTAGATGTGGGGGTGGGGGAGTAGACGGATCCGGTAAGGAAGGAAAACCTATCAGATGGAGATGGGGGAGGGGAAGTGGTTTGTGTTTGAGGAAGGGAGGATGAGGTTGTGGCTTGGACTGAAGTGGGAGTAGGCTGTTTTAGAGGCTCAGAGGTGCCAGCCTGGGACACCTCTGCATCGCCAGATTGGGTTGGAGAGGGGGAGGGGGAGAATTGTACCTTACTGGGAGTAGGGGAAGGGGTCCTCTCATAGCTGATCTCCTGAACTTCCTCTGATTGGACCACCTTTGCTGCTATCTCCAAGGTGAGTCCTCTGCAGCCAGCAGACTAGGCTGATCAGCAGCAGAGGTTCCTCCTAGCTCTGAGGTTTTCACCAACCTCCTCCTCCTCTTGGCCTTCTCCTTCAGCTTCATTGGATGCGAAGCCTCAGCTGAGCTCACCGTCGGCCCCTCTACTCTTTCCTCTTCTTCTTCCTCCTCAGCTGACGGGTCCTGAACCCTGACCTCAGCTGCTCCTCCGTCATAATCAGCTGGTCCTCCAATCAGCTCATCTTTTGTTAGCAGCCCTTTCTGTTTAGTGTAGGCTCTAACTCCATCAGCCCAGTTGATTTCGGCTGTCAGCATATCCTCCAGAATCAGTGTCACTTTGTTAAACAGACTAGTGATTGACTTAGCCTGCCATTTCCCATTTACTACTTCCAGCCTCTTCCTCTCAGTCTCAAATCTGCCCAGCAGCATCCCAGCCCAGTTGGCTTGAACCCCATCGATAATCGTCCTCAGACAGCACAGCCTGGGTCTCGTCAGCCCATCATGGGAGTTCTGCTCCCCTTAAATGACCTTCATCAATATCGTCATTAATAAATGATATCTCCGTCGGAGCATTTTCTTTTTCAATTCAGACCTCCTCTCCTTCATTGAATTCCGGGCAATCATCTCGAATGATTCTACCCAATCATCTGATTTGTAGGTGAGGGGATTCACTCCTTCACTGCTTGTATCAAAAATCCTGGCCACCTCCGCCGTGGTCACCGTTAACTCTTCGCCGTAGACACGGGTTTTAAATACACCGTTTTCATATGTCCCGTTGACATAGAATTTTATACCTCTCATATCCAATGTTTTATTGGAGTTGGATTTCTTGGAACAGAATGTCCTCAATCCCGACCTCTCCAATAAATCGAGAATCTGTCTTGATTCAACATCAGTGGTTGTTTTGAAGTCGACATACATCTCCGACTTGATCTTCTTATTGTAAGTTTCTATATGTACTTCCACCATTGTTGAGGTTACTCCTAATCGTTTTTGGGTATGACTCATAGAAGAATTTGGCTAAGGGTTTTTGAAATATTTTTACAGAGTATAAGTATGGTTTTCTGAAAGTAAAAGAGCTTGATTGAAGAAGAAGATGTATTTATAGGAGGGAAAATTGGAAAGAGAAACCGCTTTAGAAAATTTGGTTTAATCTAAGCCATTTATTTAAAATGATTCACTGTGCTGAATCAACGGTTAAAAATCTGGATAAACGATTGGGATTCAGCGCGTGTGGTTCACTAATCTTTGAATTGCGTAAAAAGTTACTTTGTAGACTGTTAATTTGACAGTACTAGGTTACTTTATGCAGGGAAGTAAGTATGTCTGACGTCAGCCTAGGGTTACTTTACTTTGTATAAGGGTTTTAAAAAACAGATGGGTTTATAAAATCATCTGATAAAGTAACTCGTCTGATTTTGAAACAGCCTAGTTTTATCTTTTGGCAAACTTAAAGACTTAGTTAAAAACGTTTTATTTTAAATAAGTAGGCTCAGATTTAATTTTCTAAAGTTAGGTTTTCCAACCAATCAATCCGATAAGAGTTTTATAAGAAAACACAATGTATAGAGAGTATTCAGAAGCAAAGGTGTCTAGATGAGAAGGTTTATAACAGATGAGGTGAAACAATCTGATTTATCAATCTGATCTGTGACATATTCCTGCAAAGACATAGACTTGTAGAAAACCATTAGTAACTTGAGGTAGATCAGATAGGGTGCAGATAGTCATCTATTTTTCAAGAAATCAGCTGACTATTATGCCCTAGTCTGATTTACCGAATGTCAGATAAGTAATCATCATGTCAGATAAGGTCAATATGACGAATCCTTGATTCTTGATTCCTTAACAGAAGATCAATGATATCAGCTACCTGATTGTCCTTTGACTCATATCTAGTCTGATAATTCTTTCTAGACATAGCAAACTAAATTGAGAGAGACAAAGAAAAAAAACATAGAATTATAGATTTACTAAAGAAGCATCTAATAACCCTAATTCTATAGATAGTTTTTTAAACCTTGTCTCTGCCAGTGGCTTTGTCAAGATGTCTGATGTCACCTTTCTCTACATGGTCTCGGATGAAGTGGTGTCTGATATCTACATGCTTGCATCTAGTATGTAGGACTGACTTCTGGGTAATAGCTATGGCACTATTACTATCACAAAAGATTGGTACATCTTTGGTGATAATGTTATAGTCCCTTAACTGTTGACTTATCCAGATCAGCTGTGAACAACAACTTCCAGCTACCATATACTCAGCTTCGGTTGTGGAAGCTACAAGGGTTTGTTTCTTAGACAACCATGAAATCAGCTTACTTCCAAGAAATTGACAAGTACCAGATGTATATTTTCTATCTATCTTACACCCACCAAAGTCTGAGTCTGAGTATCCAGACAGCTCAAAGTTGTCATCAGCTGGATACCATAACCCAACATTTACAGTTCCTTTCAGATACTTAAGAATTTTGTTCGCTGCTTCAAGATTGCTTTTCTTAGGATTAGCTTGAAATCGAGCACAGACTCCAACTGCAAATGAAATATCAGGTCTGCTAGCAGTTAAATATAATAATGAACCAATTAGACCTCAATACTCAGTTAGATCAGTGTCTTCTCCCTTCTCGTCTGGATCCATTGAAAAAGTTTGTCATAATAGGTATCTTAGCTTCTCGGCTGGTACCTATTCCAAATTTTTCAATGAGATCTTTTGTATATTTAGCTTGATTGATGAATATTCCCTTCTTTGTCTGTTTGACTTGGAGTCCAAGAAAATAAGTCATCTATCCCATCATGGACATTTCAAATCTGCTTTTCATAAGATGACTAAATTCTTCACACAAAGATTTATTAGTTGATCCAAAGATAATATCATCAACATAAATCTGAACTAACAAAAGATCACAACCATATTCTTTTCTAAAAAGAGTTCTATCAATTCTACCTTTAACAAAACCATTTTGAATTAAATAATCAGATAAGGTGTCATACCATGCTCTTGGTGCTTGTTTAAGTCCATATAGAGTTTTCCTTAGTTTATAAACCTTGTCTCCTTTGACAAAACCAGGAGGTTGCTCTACATAAACTTCCTCAGCTAGGATTCCATTAAGATATGCTGACATAACATCCATTTGAAAAACTATGAATCTTTTAAAAGCAGCATAGGCTAAAAACAATCTTATGGCTTCCAAACGAGCTACTGGTGCAAAGGTTTCATCATAATCAATTCCCTCTGATTGTGAATGTTGGTCCCGATTAGTTGAGTTGACTATGAAACTTTGGGTTAACCTTCTAGGACAAAATCTAGAAGGGGGGGTTGAATAGATTTTGTAGTTTTTTCAAATCTTTCAAAATTTATTCAAAGTACCAGATGTATACAGCGGAAATTCAATATTAACCTCAAATTCAACAAGATCAAAAGCAAACTGATATTTTAGTTTTAACTTTAATCCTGAAATTAATCCTTTATTGAAAAACTGCTGGAAATTGAAACAAACAAAAAAGTAAATGAAAGCAATAAAAAACACAGAATTTATAGTGGTTCGGATTATAAAAATTCTACATCCACTCTCCTTCTTCAACTTGAAGAAGGGTCTTCACTTACTTACTTTCTTCCTTCTTGCTGACTTACTTACAATTGTGAATCTTCAGCCTTACAACGATTCTTCCTAATTTCTGAATATCTATTGCTTGAAGATGTTCTGTGAAAAGTGTTCTACAAACACTAAAACTGGAAAACGTATAAAACGTTTGTGAATGTGTACAATATTTGTGGCTCGTGAATACAAAATGTGTATATCGATGAATGCAAAGTATCAAGTATGTCTAACCTAACTTCTATCCCTATTTATAGAGATCTTCATTTGGTAGTTGTAACTTCCTTGAATTCTGTTTTGATCAGTTATAACAGTATAACTGAAACTTGTAACTTCCTCTTGGTTAGTTGAAACTGCTTCTTGAAACTTGTGTAAAATTTCTCTAACACATCATCGTCTGCTACTTGCCTCACCCTGTCTTCGTCTTCATTCGTTGTCTGGGTGATTATTTATTGTATTGAGTCTTAGCTTTCTTCTAAGTGTTGTCCTTATTTGATATCTGGTCCTCATCTGTTATCTGGTTCCCATCTGATTTTTCATCCTTGTCTGTCTTCTCGTCCTAGTCTGATTTCTCAACCTAGTCGGACTTCTCAACCTAGTCTGACTTCCTGTCCTTATCTTATTTGTACTTAGCTTTATTTACAAATACGTACTTCAGCTGTCTATACAAAATACTCAGCTGGTCATCCTATTTTACACTTTAACACATCAAAACTAAATACAACTTTTCTTATCCTAACAATTTCCCCCTTTTTGATGATGTTTAAACACAGCTCAAGAAAAGAAAACTGTTAGTACTCTTTTAAAGGATAAGAATGATACAAAGTATACAACTAAGTCACATAGTCAGATAATCAGAGCAATAGATTTAACAATCAGATGATTAGAGCAATGTACTTAATAAACAGATGATCAGAGCAATATAGTTGATCAAAGTTAAGGTCAAATACTTTGAAGACAACATATAGAATAAGATTTGAAGATTACAGATAAGTTATTGTTATGAAATTATAAACAAGTTTCTTAAAGAGAATTAGTTAAAAGATTTTTTAAAAAATCAAGTTAGTTAGAACACCAAAGTTTATGAGAGAAGTCCAATCAGATATTCAAGTATATTCACAGATTCACACACAGTACATATAGACCAGATAAGGATCACAGAAAGAGATTTAGAACTAGTCATACCACCTATCCTGCTCAGGTATCTTTAGCCAATCAAAGACTCTGTTCTTTAAAGATACTGTCTATCCTCCTTCTGCAAGATCAGCAATGGATTCGGCTTTGATAATCAGCTGCTTGATCTTTTCAAGATCTGGTCGTCCATCTCTTGTTAGTGGAGGTTCCATTTGAGAATAGGAAGGTGCGACTACGTCTACATTGAACTCTTCATGTGCAAGGTCTATCAGATTTTGATACATTTGAGGATCCCTTTCTTCCAACCAGTTGTGAAATGCTGCGTTCTCATCCAAACCCCATTTGATATTTTTGCACAAATGAAACTGGAAGACCCAATCAACTTCAAAGGGTCTCCATTTCACCTGATCTGCCATGAGTAGGATTTCTTTGGGAACCACCTCACCTCGATGGACTGGCCTGAAGACATCCCTGCCTTGCTCATCTTTTTCCTTCTGGACCCATCTCCTCAGAGATCTATCATAGAATTTACCTGCTGCTTTCTCCTGCTCACGTCTTTTCTTGTCATCCCTTCTTTTATGTTTTTCCATGTCCTCCCTCTTCCTTTTCCTGATTTTTTCTTCTTCATCAATTTCAGCCTGGGTTTTCTGGAGTTGGCTTGAAGCCTTGGCTTTCCCAGCTGCTTTGGATGAGGATGAGGGAGACTTGATTGTAAGAACAGGAGCAGGATCAACAGTGGGTGGAAGTTCGGGTTCAGGATCAGACTCGGTAGACTCAGATGCAGTTCTTCTTTTTAGTCTCCTCAGTGCTCTCTGAGACTTCTCTTTTGCTGCCTTCTTCTTCTCTTCTTCTGCTTTCAACAGCTCCTCAGACAACTCATCTATCCTCAGATTCAGGGCCATAAGCTGATCATCCTGTAACTCAACTCTTTTCTTGAGCTCACTATCTTCCCCCTTTTTAGCATCAGCAAAACGGGTGTTACAGATAGTGGCTACTTGATTTATTTGCCCAATGAGTTCCTCTCTAACTAGCCCTGTCTTCTGATCAAGCTGGTCATATCTTTTCTTTTGTCCGACCTCAGCTCGTCTGAATTCATCCTCCATGAATTTTTTCAAGATGGTTGTCTGTCTATCTTTTTCCATGGCTAGCTGCATCGATAGAATTTGAAGAAATGAAGCTTCCTTCGCTTTCCAAGACTCTCTCACCTGGTCTTCAACACTGTCACTGATTTGGCGAAATGCATCTCTGACATACTGTTTGACCCAGGCATCTTGAGAGTTCATTTCTTCAGCCACTTTCTGCTTTACTTTAACCATATTCTCTTCATGTCTGATTCCGGAGAAGTATAGATCAATCTTGGTCTTCTCATGAACTGCGGCTTCTATATTCTCCTTTATTGAAGAGGTTATGATACTTGGAACCGTCTGGAATGCATTCAGACAAGCATTCCTCAGATTTTCAACTTCAGCCTTCAGCGCTTCGACGTCGGATACAGACGTAGTCGTGGTTGACAAGATCTGCTCTTCTGAGGGAGGAAATAGAGTTAGATCTATTTCCTCAATGTCAGTTTCAGCTCGTACAGTAGCTGGAGGGGAATCTGCCAAGTAAGTCGATGTAGTTGGCACGTCTATTTCCACCTCAGCTGTTTCTTGCTCAACACCCTGCTCTGTTTGTGCCTTCTCAGCTGTATCCATCTCAGCTGGCTCATCGGCAGCTCCACCAGTTATTCCTTCCTCCACCCTTTCTTCCTCTACTTCTTTCTCAGCCATCTCATCCTTTTTCTGCTCCTCCCCCTTCTCAACTGCTTTCTCCACCTCTTCTGGGGTCTCATCTCCAAGATATACCCTTTGCAGGATATAATCAACAAATGTATTTTCTGTTAGGATATCTTGGAATGACTTGAGCTTTGCCTTCTTGAGGACTTCTTTCTCCCAGATAGCTAGGTTATTACCCCCTGCTTCTGCTATCAGAATAGCCATCTCTTCAAACGAACCCAGCCTAAGTCTTCTCATCAGATATACATCTATCAGCTCTTTCAGTAACTCAGGCTCATCCTTGAGAGTGGATTCTTGTCTAAGGATGAATTTCTTTCCAAGAATCCGTAGTGAGGTTTCAGTTGGACCCATTTCCCCAGATGGGTTGGGTAGATTTAGGAATAAGTCAGGTTCAGATGAGGTTGAGGGTAGGAAGGAAAATGGATCGAATGAAGGTTGAGTTTGTATTGGACTTTTGGAAGTGGACCGTTTTAGAGGCTCAGAGGCAGCAGTCTCATATGCCCCTTCATCGCCATGTTGGGATGTGGAGGGTTTAGGTACTCCATCCTCAGATGAGGATGAAGATGATGATGGTGATCTGGCATCTTCTCCTTCTCCTGATTCATCCTCAGACGAGACTTCCCCAGTCTCCGTCTGCCCAGATACTCTTACCGCCTCAGCTGCGACACTTCCCCCTTGGAAAGCTGTCCTCTCCTCTTCCTCCTCTGCTTCCTCCGTTTTAGCAGACGAGGATTCATCTACCAACACTGTCTTAGCCTCCTTCGTCTTGGCTTTTGAAGCCTTTTTCTTAGGAGCTGGAGCTGGAGCTGGAGCATCTCCATCTCCCTCTGAATCTGTTGGCCCATACAGCTTCTCGTCTTTGATTAGGAGCCCCTTCTGTCTTGTGTATTTCTTGACACCAACACTCCAGTCGAGGTTGTCTGTCCCCACCTTGTGCTCAAGTATGATGGTGATCCTGTCCATCATACTTGCAATTTTGGTCAGAGACCATTTCATCAGCTCGTCTGTGATTGGGGTCTTGGTGAAGTTTTTCCTCACCTCCATTATCCTTGAGTAAACCAGTCTGGCCCAGTTTATCTCAGCCCCGTCTATGATAGCCCTCAGACAGCAAATCCTTGGCTTTGTTAACCCATCGTGGCTCTGTTGCTCCCCCAAAATACACTTTGTTAGGATTAACATTAACAACATGTATTTCCTCTTCAACATCGGCCTTTTTAGATTCGCCGTCGTATTTTGATATGTTCTCCTGGCCATCATCCGGAAACTTTCCAAGTATTCCGATGATTTATATGTAAACGGATTATCACCAGTGGTGCTCAACCCAAAGATTGCTCCAATTTCAGAAATCGATAGAACCACCCTTCTCTTCTTCTCTTTTGTTCTGATTTTAGATTACAAACCTGTTTCTGTTGCTTTTGCCCTGGTTAAGAACTCGGCACACAGATCATCCACCGTCAGATTTCTCGAAGGTTTCATTGTGCAGTATCGCTTTAGTCGTCTTGATTCGAGTAGATTCAGTATTTCTCTAGTTTTGGAATCAGTTGAAACCTCCCATTCAACGTACATTTCTGACTTCGTTTTATAACGAATGGAAGTAAGATCATACTCGAACTTGGTTTTGGTTTTCTTAGAATCCGCCATTGATGAATGTAAAATGTTTAGGAGGGAAAGGAAAAGTTTGAGAAAATATGAAGGGTTTTATGTGTGCGTAAATGGAATTATGCACACGAGTTCCTATTTATATGGCAAATATAATAATAAACAATTATAAGATTAATAATTGCCTGCAAAAGTGTAAATGTAGGCTTTCGAATCGCCATTAATGCAATTATGACATTTATTTTGAAAAGTGCAGAGAATATTATTTAATATGTCGCGCGTGAGATTGAGACGGTTCATATTTCAGAAACCGCCTCCATTTCTGGCGCGTGAAGCATACTCAGTGTATTTCAAAAGTAAAATTGATAAAATTTCGGGTCCGTAGTAACTTCTCTCCTGACAGAGTTACTTATTTAAGAAAATACTTTTTAGTTAATTGGAGAGATAAAATAAAATATTATGGATTTTAGAAAACAAATTTGAACCCTTATCCTTTTATTTTGTAAAACGAAATATTTTTAACAAACTGAGTAACTTCATTTTGAATAAATGTTAAAAGAGAATCATGATATTAAATTCATATATTAATTATATGAACCTAATTTTCATAATTAAGAGTTTTTAAGAGAAACTTCCTGGACTTTCACCTCGTTTGGATTGATAGCATCACTATCTGTTTCCTGAACACTTGGATAAATAGACCTTGTCATGTATTTAGAGATGTGTACTAAACTTTCTTCTTGCTGAAATCACAGACACTTGGACAAGTCGTCAGTATCAAGGGTAAGTCAGATAAGGTGTAATAGTCATCTGATTCTGTAGAAGTCGGTTGACTATTGTGTCCTTATCTGATTTACCTATGTCAGACAAGTAACTATCAAGTCAGATAAGGTCAATATGACTAATCCTTGATTCTTGATCCCAAAATAGGAGATCAATGATATCAGCTACCTGATTGTCCTT
Organism: Paraleonurus japonicus; assembly: GCA_030762865.1. Lineage (NCBI taxonomy): Eukaryota > Viridiplantae > Streptophyta > Magnoliopsida > Lamiales > Lamiaceae > Paraleonurus > Paraleonurus japonicus. Next base: position 21,671,067 of record CM061055.1, on the reverse strand, counting down.
TGACTCATATCTAGTCTGATAATTCTTTCTAGACATAATAAACCAATTGAGAGAGACTTAAGAATAAAAACAGGGAATAAGATTATAGAATAACTAAAGAAGCATCTAATAATCCTAATTCTACAGATAGTTCTTTAAACCTTGTCTCTGCAAGTGGTTTTGTCAAGATGTCTGCTCTTTGAAAATCAGTAAGAATCTTCTCTAGTCTGATATCCCCTTTTTCGACATGGTCTCGGATGAAGTGGTGTCTTATATCTACATGCTTGCATCTTCTATGTAGGACTGGATTCTGGGTAATAGCTATGGCACTATTACTATCACAAAAGATAGGTACTTCTTTGGTGATAATGTTATAGTTCCTTAGCTGTTGACTTATCCAGATCAGCTGTGAACAACAACTTCCAGCTGCCATATACTCGGCTTCAGTTGTGGAAGTAGCTACATAGGTTTGTTTCTTAGACAACCATGAAATCAGCTTACTACCAAGAAATTGGCAAGTACCAGATGTAGATTTTCTATCTATCTTACACCCACCAAAATCTGAGTCTGAGTATCCAGACAGCTCAAAGTTGTCATCAGCTGGATACCATAATTCAACATTTACAGTTCCTTTCAGATACTTGAGAATTTTCTTTGCTGCTTCAAGATGGCTTTTCTTGAATTGGCTTGAAATCGAGCACAGACTCCTACTGCAAAAGAAACATCAGGTCTACTAGCAGTTAAATATAATAAAGAACCGATTAGACCACGATATTCAGTTTGATTTGTGTCTTCTCCCTTCTAATCTGGATCCATTGAAAATTTTGTAATCATATGTATCTTAGCTTCTCGGCTGGTACCTATTCCAAACTTGTCAATAAGATCTTTTGTATATTTGGCTTGGTTGATGAATATTCTCTTCTTTGTCTGTTTAACTTGAAGTCCAAGAAAATAAGTCATCTCACCCATCATGGACATTTCAAATCTGCTTTTCATAAGAGAACTAAATTCTTCGCACAAAGATATGTTAGTTGATCCAAATATTATATCATCAACATAAATTTGAACTAACAAAAGATCACAACCAAACTCTTTTCTAAAGAGAGTTCTATCAATTCTACCTTTAACAAAATCATTTTGAATTAAATAATCAGACAAGGTGTCATACCAAGCTCTTGGTACTTGTTTAAGTTACTTAACATCCATTTGAAAAACTATGAATCTTTTAAAAGCAGCATAGGCTAAAAACAATCTTATGGCTTCCAGACGAGCTATTGGTGCAAAGGTTTCATCATAATCAATACCCTCTGATTGTGAATAACCTTGAACAACTAGTCTGGCCTTGTTTCTAACCACAATATTGTTTTCATCCCTTTTGTTTTTAAAGACCCATTTAGTTCCAATGACTTTTTGATGATGAGGCCTATCAACAAGCTCCCACATATCTTGTCTTTGAAACTGATTTAGTTCTTCTTGCATGGTATTAATCCAGTTGGAATCAGTTAGAGCTTCTGTAATAGATTTAGGTTCAAGTAATGACACATAGCAACTGAGCATACAATCTTGATTTAGTTGAGTCCTCGTCTAGACACCAGAATATAAATCTCCGATTATCTGCTCAGCTGGGTCATATGCCAGTATTTTCTTACCTTTATCTTTTACAGTGGATGAAGTTTTGTCTGAATTATTTATTTCAGATGATTCTATATTACCTTCTGATCCCTGATCATCAGATGTACTAGTCGTCTGATTAGTTGGAAAATCAGCTGGTGAGGAAAATCTTTCAGGTTCTTTTCCTTTGTCCAATTCTTCCTCTTCATCTGAGTCTGATTCTTGATTGTAGAATTTTATGGTTGATTCTATAATAGTCATATACACAAATTCACGTAGGACCATTCATACAATAAATCATATGATTTAAGTAGGTAACAAGAAAGTTCAACGAGAGTTACCCCACCTAGTAGTTTGCACGAATTTAACGGTATTGTTCCTCCTAGTTCCAAGCCTTCTCCTACTTCACCTTCCTCTAGTCCTATAACGACAAAAATTCTACCTCTTAGTTCTTACTAATAATCTAATCTAAATGATGGTCAATGTGTGTGATTGAAAGATGCATTATAAGAAGGAGGATAAGTGACTCAAGAGTAAACCTTATAATCAATTAAAAAGAAGTATTTTCTTAGGAGTTTAAAGGCTAACACAAAAAAAAATCTGGATATTAGATTAGTTTGATGAAAACTGTCATTTCTGAAATTCTTGGCATTTTGCCGCTGATTTCGCTAAAAACGGATAAGAAACGAATATTTTACGTCCATTTGAAATTCTAGTAGCACCGTTGCAACTTATTAAAACTTTGACCAAGCATAACTGGAGCTCTATAAGTCCGATTTAAAAAAAAAAAAGGAAACTGTTCTGGAAAGGTCTCGTCACCAGCTTTCCAATGAGACCAGAATCGAAAGATTTTGATACTTGAGTGAAAAGATATAAGCTGTAGAATTTGGTCCACCTATAAGGGCATCCTTCCAACTTTGACTGAGCATAGCTATAGTTCCAAAACTCCGATTTGAAAATGGGAAAATTTTCTGGAAAGCTCTTGATAACATCTTTCTAACAAGAAAAGAATCAAAAGATTTCGACATTTGAGCAACAAGATATGAACTATAGAAGTTGGTCCGCCTATAAAGGCATCCCTCCAACTTTGACTGAGCATAGATGGAGATCCAAAACTCCGATCTGAAATCAGGAAAATGTTCTGGAAAGCTCTTGAAAACAGATTTCTAACAAGACAAGAATCAAAAGATTTCGACATTTGAGCAACAAGATATGAACTATGGAAGTTGGTCCGCCTATAAAGGCATCCCTCCAACTTTGACTGAGCATAGATGGAGATCCAAAACTCCGATCTGAAAACGGGAAAATGTTCTGGAAAGATCTTGAAAACAGCTTTCAGATGTCGCTGGCCGATCGATCATCGGACGTCAGGTTGCCAGCCGGAAACTGGGCAGAAGCTGTAGTGGTGTGTGTGTGTGAGAGGTGTGCAAGACTTGTGCTTACCTTAGAGTGAAGTGACGAAAATGTGGACAAAGGCTGCAACCTCCTATATATATACTGCCCTACAAAAACTAGGGTTCCTCTAAATAGGCCTTAAAGGGCCCTTATCTTATCATTTTGGGTTGGGTCACTCTCTTACATACTTAAAGCTTATTTTTCCAACTCAAGCCCATGATATATTTGTTATTCTCTTATGAGTTTTACTACATAATAAATAATTCAATGAGGATAATTTTATATATCATGCATTTGCACATCTTATTAATATTTCACATAATTATGTATACATATAATAATAATAATGCTAATAATAATAATAAAATAATTTTAAAAAATAAAATTCTTGTGTGTTGTTACACCCTAACCCCCTAAAAAAAAAATTCGTCCTCGAATTTGATAACATACCATTTTGCGATAGGTTGGGGTACTTTGCAAGAACTTCGCTCTCGAGTTTCCAAGTGGATTCGCCTTTATCATGATTGTTCCATTGAATCTTAACTAGGTGAATTTCACGATTACGAAGGTTTTTGATCTTGCGCTCTAGTATAGCGATGGGCAATTCCTCGTAGGATAGATCCTTCTTGACTTCAAGTTCTTCATGGTAGATTACATGGCTCGGATCAAACATATATTTCCTCAGCATGGAAATGTGGAAGACATTATGCACTCCGGATAGATCCGGTGGCAGTGCAAGACGATAAGCAACTTCCCCGACGCGTTCTAAAATTTCGTACGGTCCAATAAATCTTGGTCGTAGCTTCCCCTTTTTGCCAATGGACAACACCTTTAACGGGTGACACTTTGAGAAAAACTTTCTCTCCAACTGCAAACTCTAAATCCCTCCGTCTTTGGTCAACGTAAGATTTTTGTCTATCTTAGGCCATCTTGATCCTTTCCCTAACTTTATCTATAGCCTCGACTGTTCTCTCGAATATCTCCGGTCCTAAAATCCTTCTTTCTCCAACCTCATCCCAATACAAAGGCGATCTACATTTTCTCCCATAAAGAGCTTCATAAGGTGTCATCCCTATAGTTGATTGAAAACTGTTGTTGTATGCAAATTCCACTAAGGGCAAGTAATCCTCCCATTTTCCTCCAAAATCTAGAACACAAGCCCTAAGCATATCCTCTAATGTTTGTATAGTCCTTTCCGATTGACCATCTGTTTGTGGATGAAAAGCGGTGCTAAAGTTGAGCTTAGTTCCCATAGCCCTATGCAAGCTCTTCCAAAATTGAGACGTGAGCCTTGTGTCACGATCAGAAACTATAGATACGGGGACTCCATGAAGTTTCAATACTTCCTCAAGATATATGTGGGCTAGCTTATCCAAGCTATGAGTCATCTTAATTGGTAAGAAGTGAGCCGACTTGGTTAATCGATCAACGATAACCCAAATTGCATGGTTGCCATGTGCTGACCTTGGTAAACCAACAACGAAATCCATTGCGATGTGTTCCCACTTCCATTCTGGAATTTCAAGGGGTTGTAGGAGACCACTAGGTCGTTGATGTTCCGCTTTAACTTGGCGACAAGTTAAGCATCTTTGAACATACAATGCTATACTCCCCTTCATGTTCCTCCACCAAAACATCTTCTTTAAGTCTCGATACACATCTTTGTAGTCCCCGGGTGGGCGGTGTAAGGGGTGTTATGTGCTTCTTCTAGGATCCCTCTACGAATAACGTCATCCTTCGGGGCGCAAATTCTTCCTTCATATGACAATGCCCCATCAATGTCTATGGTGAAACCCTTTATGGCACCACTCATAACCTTATTCCTCAACTTTTCTAGAAATTCATCTTTATTTTGGGCTTCAATGATCTTTTCTCGTAACGTAGGCTTCGCTACTAAGGCCGCTATGATAGTGTTGGCACTCGTAGGTGGCGTTATGATTTCCAACTTCATCTTGCTAAATTCTTTTATAAGATGCTCTTGGGCAGTCAACAAGCAGGCTGCATTACCTTTACCCTTACGACTCAGGGCGTCGGCGACTACATTAGCCTTCCTGGGATGATACAAGATAGTACAATCATAATCCTTAACTAATTCCAACCATCTCCTTTCCCTCATGTTCAACTCTTTTTGCTCAAAGAAATACTTGAGGCTCTTATGATCAGTGTAGATCTCGCATCTCCCACCGTAAAGGTAGTGACGCCATATCTTCAAGGCATGAACCACTGCAGCAAGTTCCAAATCATGGGTCGGATAATTTTGCTCGTGGATCTTTAGTTGCCTTGAGGCGTAGGCTATTACTCTCCCATGTTATATCAAAACACAACCTAGCCCAAGTTTAGAAGCATCACTATAGATCACGAATCCTTCGGTACCATCGGGTATGGCTAAGACGGGCGCTGAAACCAACCTTCTTTTGAGTTCTTGGAAACTATTCTCACACTTTTCTGTCCACTGAAAACTCACCCCTTTCTGGGTAAGACGAGTCAAGGGTGTTGCAATCTTTGAAAAAATTTCAATGAACCTTCGATAGTACCCAGCCAAACCAAGAAAACTACGAACTTCGCTTACGTTAGTCAGTGTCCCCCAATTACTAACCGCATCCACCTTGGTTGGATCTACTTCAATACCTTTTGCTGACACGATATGACCAAGAAAAACCACTTTGTCCAACCAAAATTCACACTTCTTGAATTTGGCAAAAAGTCTCTCTTTCTGAAGAGTCTCCAATGTGATTCGTAAGTGTTCCTCGTGTTGCCTCCTATCACGAGAGTAGACTAGTATATCGTCAATGAAAACAATTACGAACCTATCAAGGAAAGGGTGGAAGACTCGATTCATGAGATCCATAAAAATTGCGGGTGCATTACTAAGCCCGAAGGGCATAACCACAAACTCATAATGCCCATATCGTTTTCTAAAAGCCGTTTTAGGTATATCTTCCTCCTTAATTTTCACTTGGTGATAACCCGAATGCAAGTCGATCTTAGAGAACACACTTGCACCTCTTAATTGGTCGAAAAGGTCTTCGATTCGTGGGAGCGGGTACTTGTTCTTTATTGTGAGTTTGTTTAACTCACGGTAGTCAATGCACATTCGAAATGTTCCATCCTTCTTCTTGACAAACAAGACTGGGGCTCCCCAAGGGGATACACTAGGTCATACAAAACCTTTGTCAAGAAGCTCTTGTAGCTGAATTTTCAACTCTTGAAGTTCCTTGGGAGCCATTCGATAAGGTGCCTTCGAGACGGGAGCAGCTCCAGGAAAGAGATCGATTGTAAACTCGACTTGTCGGTTTGGAGGTAAACCTGGCAAATCTTCGGGGAAAACATCCTTATACTCCCTCACAATTGGAACATCTTCCAGTGTTAGCTCAGGTGGCTTGGTGCCCGTCACGAGCACCAGGTAAGCTTGGACGCCTTCTCTTCTTATCAATTTAGCTGCCTTCATTGCAGATATAATTTGGGGTTGAAACGCAGATTTCACCCCAAGGAAAGTAAACTCCTCCTTCCCAGGTATCAGAAAAGATACTTCTTTCTCATGACACTTGATGGTGGCGTGGTTGGTTTGGAGCCAGTCCATGCCCAAAATCACATCAAAATCTTTCATTTCAATGACGTGCAGGTCAGCCCATAAGACTCTAACTCCAAAATTAATTTCGACATTCTTACACAATTTATCAGTTACGATAACCTTACCAGAAGGTATACTAACTTCTAAACTAGCATCTATAACAGTGAGGTCTTTATCTTTCAAACACTCATACAATTTAGCAGATATAAAAGAATGTGTGGCACCGGTATCAAAGAGCGTAAGAGCAGGTATACTTGAAATGGGTAACATACCTGCCATGGTTCCAGGTTTCTTAGCTGCTTCTCCTTTGGTCATTGCAAAACTACGAGCTTTCCCAATGTTAGGCTTCCTTGGGTTCTCTTTCCCTTTACCGGCCTCTGGGCCCTTTGCATGAGGACAATCGTGAGCATTGTGGCCTGACTCTCTGCACCGGTAACAAATTCCAGTCCCAAACAAACATTCACCCTTATGGTGCCTCCCACACTTAGGACATTTGGGGATGTCACTAGCAGTATTTAGCCCACGCTTCCCTTCAATCTTAGCTTGTTTATTTTTAGCCTGTGGTGGATTTCCCCACCTCTTCCGATTAGAAGCTTCAATAGGTTTCTTACTGGCATTATCATTCCTTATCCTAGAGGCAAACTCATGAGCTCATCCCACAAAAGAATCCTTTTCGGGATCCTCCTCGATAGGATCATCCTCGTGATCCTCACCATCTTCATCATCATCCTGAATCCATGCCGGTTCTGGCACAGCCTCTCTAGGGTCCTAATCAAAAGCCCACTCCCTATGTAGGATGGAGGTGAACTCGGGATAACTGATGATCGGTGATTCATTTGTGATATCACAGCGAACAATCTCGGAATAAAGATTTTTCACTCGTACACGCCAATTCTCGGGTAAGGTCTCAATTAGTCGCAAACAAGCTTTACTATCAGAAAAACTAGGTGACAGACGTCAGACCTCTCTCCACATATCCATCATGCGAGATATGTGAGTACCAACTGAATCCCCCTCTGCCCTAGAGTAGTTACGATATCTCCTCATAACACCTACTCTAGCCGCTACTCATCCACTCATGGACTTGCGAGCTGTCTGTCTCATACGCGCCATCGATTAGTCCTATGAGTAAGAACTCAATCTAGCCTTAGAATTATCCCAAATCCCAACTACGAAGTTACTCACACAAAATAAGAACATATTTACATCAAATATAACATCACAACTAATACACGCACAGACAAACGTACCGAATTGGAGCAGCGGACTGAAGTTGGTTGTGAGTCTCGTCTCAAAGTGCATTTAAGTAAGAACTTTCAGAAAAAATCTTATGAAAACATTAGTGAGCAAGTCTTCAGAATTGTAGACCCGCTCTGATACCACATTGTAACGACCACATTTTTTTTACGTTAAAAAATTAAGGTGGTCATCACCATAACCTCAAATAGTGAAAACTAGTGACAGCGGAAATAAATTAGTAAGTAGGGTTCACAAAGTTTTTCCTACAATTAACTAGTCAATTTGAAAGAGGCAACAAATGCTTCAAGTTCAAAAACACAATATTTAAAAAAATGATTGCACTGCGGAGATCGAGGGCTCACATCCATCTTCATTCCTCTTGTACGTTATTACCTGAAAAGGGAAGGGGTGAGTGCTGGAAAACACTCCGTGGGTTCACTCAAATACCCACTCAAACATCACACAAAATATTGTATTAAAGATCAACTACTTGAAATAATGTACACCTTGAACATAACAAATGAGAGACATATTAATCTCAAGCACAACATTTAAAAATCTCATAATAACAACTCATATTGCATTCTTCAAGTTTCAACAATCTGTTAACAATCAAGGGACATGCTCAACATCATGTAATGATAATACATAGATAATGTATACATAGTAGGTAATACACATAAGAGCACATCAATCTTGTTGGGGCACGCTTTACCCCGCTCGAGCATCTTGTTCGGGAGCTACCCGAAAGTGATCTTTCGATCAAATCTTGTACGGATTTACCCGTGATCTTAGCATAGCTATTACGGTATTATCCGCATAAAATACACCTTGTATGGTCTCAACCATGTATCATGCATCTTGTAATTTGAACGTGTATATATATGTATATATATACAAGCATTCAAGTACACATAAATCATACATCTTCACAATTGAGCATGCACACATGTCAATATTCTTGTATGCATAATCATATTCCTTAAAATGAAACATGCACACATGCAAACAAACTTGTATCCATATTCATACATTTTTACATTTAAAAGAGTATGCATATTTTCGAACTCATCACATATTCATAAAGCATGCATCTCACATTTTAGCATGCATATATATATATATATATATATATATATATCATATACACAAATTCACGTAGGACCATTCATACAATAAATCATATGATTTAAGTAGGTAACAAGAAAGTTCAACGAGAGTTACCCCACCTAGTAGTTTGCACGAATTTAACGGTATTGTTCCTCCTAGTTCCAAGCCTTCTCCTACTTCACCTTCCTCTAGTCCTATAACGACAAAAATTCTACCTCTTAGTTCTTACTAATAATCTAATCTAAATGATGGTCAATGTGTGTGATTGAAAGATGCATTATAAGAAGGAGGATAAGTGACTCAAGAGTAAACCTTATAATCAATTAAAAAGAAGTATTTTCTTAGGAGTTTAAAGGCTAACACAAAAAAAAAAATCTGGATATTAGATTAGTTTGATGAAAACTGTCATTTCTGAAATTCTTGGCATTTTGCCGCTGATTTCGCTAAAAACGGATAAGAAACGAATATTTTACGTCCATTTGAAATTCTAGTAGCACCGTTACAACTTATTAAAACTTTGACCAAGCATAACTGGAGCTCTATAAGTACGATTTAAAAAAAGGAAACTGTTCTGGAAAGGTCTCGTCACCAGCTTTCCAATGAGACCAGAATCGAAAGATTTTGATACTTGAGTGAAAAGATATAAGCTGTAGAATTTGGTCCACCTATAAGGGCATCCTTCCAAATTTGACTGAGCATAGCTATAGTTCCAAAACTCCGATTTGAAAACGGGAATATTTTCTGGAAAGCTCTTGACAACATCTTTCTAACAAGAAAAGAATCAAAAGATTTCGACATTTGAGCAACAAGATATGAACTATAGAAGTTGGTCCGCCTATAAAGGCATCCCTCCAACTTTGACTGAGCATAGATGGAGATCCAAAACTCCGATCTGAAATCAGGAAAATGTTCTGGAAAGCTCTTGAAAACAGCTTTCTAACAAGACAAGAATCAAAAGATTTTGACATTTGAGCAACAAGATATGAACTATGGAAGTTGGTCCGCCTATAAAGGCATCCCTCCAACTTTGACTGAGCATAGATGGAGATCCAAAACTCCGATCTGAAAACGGAAAAATGTTCTGGAAAGATCTTGAAAACAGCTTTCAGATGTCGCTGGCCGATCGATCATCAGATGTCAGGTTGCTGGCCGGAAACTGGGCAGAACCTGTAGTGGTGTGTGTGTGTAAGAGGTGTGCAAGACTTGTGCTTACCTTAGAGTGAAGTGACGAAAATGTGGACAAAGGCTGCAACCTCCTATATATACTGCCCTACAAAAACTAGGGTTCCTCTAAATAGGCCTTAAAGGGCCCTTATCTTATCATTTTGGGTTGGGTCACTCTCTTACATACTTAAAGCTTATTTTTCCAACTCAAGCCCATGATATATTTGTTATTCTCTTATGAGTTTTACTACATAATAAATAATTCAATGAGGATAATTTTATATATCATGCATTTGCACATCTTATTAATATTTCACATAATTATGTATACATATAATAATAATAATGCTAATAATAATAATAAAATAATTTTAAAAAATAAAATTCTTGTGTGTTGTTACACCCTACCCCCCTAAAAAAAAAATTCGTCCTCGAATTTGATAACATACCATTTTGCGATAGGTTGGGGTACTTTGCAAGAACTTCGCTCTCGAGTTCCCAAGTGGATTCGCCTTTATCATGATTGCTCCATTGAATCTTAACTAGGTGAATTTCACGATTACGAAGGTTTTTGATCTTGCGCTCTAGTATAGCGATGGGCAATTCCTCGTAGGATAGATCCTTCTTGACTTCAAGTTCTTCATGGTAGATTACATGGCTTGGATCAAACACATATTTCCTCAGCATGGAAATGTGGAAGACATTATGCACTCCGGATAGATCCGGTGGCAGTGCAAGACGATAAGCAACTTCCCCGACGCGTTCTAAAATTTCGTACGGTCCAATAAATCTTGGTCGTAGCTTCCCCTTTTTGCCAATGGACAACACCTTTAACGGGTGACACTTTGAGAAAAACTTTCTCTCCAACTGCAAACTCTAAATCCCTCCGTCTTTGGTCAACGTAATATTTTTGTCTATCTTAGGCCATCTTGATCCTTTCCCTAACTTTATCTATAGCCTCGACTGTTCTCTCGAATATCTCCGGTCCTAAAATCCTTCTTTCTCCAACCTCATCCCAATACAAAGGCGATCTACATTTTCTCCCATAAAGAGCTTCATAAGGTGCCATCCCTATAGTTGATTGAAAACTGTTGTTGTATGCAAATTCCACTAAGGGCAAGTAATCCTCCCATTTTCCTCCAAAATCTAGAACACAAGCCCTAAGCATATCCTCTAATGTTTGTATAGTCCTTTCCGATTGACCATCTGTTTGTGGATGAAAAGCGGTGCTAAAGTTGAGCTTAGTTCCCATAGCCCTATGCAAGCTCTTCCAAAATTGAGACGTGAGCCTTGTGTCACGATCAGAAACTATAGATACGGGGACTCCATGAAGTTTCAATACTTCCTCAAGATATATGTGGGCTAGCTTATCCAAGCTATGAGTCATCTTAATTGGTAAGAAGTGAGCCGACTTGGTTAATCGATCAACGATAACCCAAATTGCATGGTTGCCATGTGCTGACCTTGGTAAACCAACAACGAAATCCATTGCGATGTGTTCCCACTTCCATTCTGGAATTTCAAGGGGTTGTAGGAGACCACTAGGTCGTTGATGTTCCGCTTTAACTTGCTGACAAGTTAAGCATCTTTGAACATACAATGCTATACTCCCCTTCATGTTCCTCCACCAAAACATCTTCTTTAAGTCTCGATACATCTTTGTAGTCCCTGGGTGGGCGGTGTAAGGGGTGTTATGTGCTTCTTCTAGGATCCCTCTACGAATAACGTCATCCTTCGGGGCGCAAATTCTTCCTTCATATGACAATGCCCCATCAATGTCTATGGTGAAACCCTTTATGGCACCACTCATAACCTTATTCCTCAACTTTTCTAGAAATTCATCTTTATTTTGGGCTTCAATGATCTTTTCTCGTAACGTAGGCTTCGCTTCTAAGGCCGCTATGATAGTGTTGGCACTTGTAGGTGGCGTTATGATTTCCAACTTCATCTTGCTAAATTCTTTTATAAGATGCTCTTGGGCAGTCAACAAGCAGGCTGCATTACCTTTACCCTTACGACTCAGGGCGTCGGCGACTACATTAGCCTTCCTGGGATGATACAAGATAGTACAATCATAATCCTTAACTAATTCCAACCATCTCCTTTCCCTCATGTTCAACTCTTTTTGCTCAAAGAAATACTTGAGGCTCTTATGATCAGTGTAGATCTCGCATCTCTCACCGTAAAGGTAGTGACGCCATATCTTCAAGGCATGAACCACTGCAGCAAGTTCCAAATCATGGGTCGGATAATTTTGCTCGTGGATCTTTAGTTGCCTTGAGGCGTAGGCTATTACTCTCCCATGTTGCATCAAAACACAACCTAGCCCAAGTTTAGAAGCATCACTATAGATCACGAATCCTTCGGTACCATCGGGTATGGCTAAGACGGGCGCTGAAACCAACCTTCTTTTGAGTTCTTGGAAACTATTCTCACACTTTTCTGTCCCTTTGAAAACTCCCCTTTCCGGGTAAGACGAGTCAAGGGTGTTGCAATCTTTGAAAAAATTTCAATGAACCTTCGATAGTACCCAGCCAAACCAAGAAAACTACGAACTTCGCTTACGTTAGTCAGTGTCCCCCAATTACTAACCGTATCCACCTTGGTTGGATCTACTTCAATACCTTTTGCTGACACAATATGACCAAGAAAAACCACTTTGTCCAACTAAAATTCACACTTCTTGAATTTGGCAAAAAGTCTCTCTTTCTGAAGAGTCTCCAATGTGATTCGTAAGTGTTCCTCGTGTTGCCTCCTATCACGAGAGTAGACTAGTATATCGTCAATGAAAACAATTACGAACCTATCAAGGAAAGGGTGGAAGACTCGATTCATGAGATCCATAAAAATTGCGGGTGCATTACTAAGCCCGAAGGGCATAACCACAAACTCATAATGCCCATATCGTTTTCTAAAAGCCGTTTTAGGTATATCTTCCTCCTTAATTTTCACTTGGTGATAACCCGAATGCAAGTCGATCTTAGAGAACACACTTGCACCTCTTAATTGGTCGAAAAGGTCTTCGATTCGTGGGAGCGGGTACTTGTTCTTTATTGTGAGTTTGTTTAACTCACGGTAGTCAATGCACATTCGAAATGTTCCATCCTTCTTCTTGACAAACAAGACCAGGGCTCCCAAGGGGATACACTAGGTCATACAAAACCTTTGTCAAGAAGCTCTTGTAGCTGAATTTTCAACTCTTGAAGTTCCTTGGGAGCCATTCGATAAGGTGCCTTCGAGACGGGAGCAACTCCGGGGAAAGAGATCGATTGTAAACTCGACTTGTCGGTTTGGAGGTAAAACTGGCAAATCTTCGGGAAAACATCCTTATACTCCCTCACAATTGGAACATCTTCCGGTGTTAGCTCAGGTGGCTTGGTGCCCGTCACGAGCACCAGGTAAGCTTGGACGCCTTCTCTTCTTATCAATTTAGATGCCTTCATTGCAGATATAATTTGGGGTTGAAACGCAGATTTCACCCCAAGGAAAGTAAACTCCTCCTTCCCAGGTATCAGAAAAGATACTTCTTTCTCATGACACTTGATGGTGGCGTGGTTGGTTTGGAGCCAGTCCATGCCCAAAATCACATCAAAATCTTTCATTTCAATGACGTGCAGGTCAGCCCATAAGACTCTAACTCCAAAATTAATTTCGACATTCTTACACAATTTATCAGTTACGATAACCTTACCAGAAGGTATACTAACTTCTAAACTAGCATCTATAACAGTGAGGTCTTTATCTTTCAAACACTCATACAATTTAGCAGATATAAAAAAATGTGTGGCACCGGTATCAAAGAGCGTAAGAGCAGGTATACTTGAAATGGGTAACATACCTGCCATGGTTCCAGGTTTCTTAGCTGCTTCTCCTTTGGTCATTGCAAAACTACGAGCTTTCCCAATGTTAGGCTTCCTTGGGTTCTCTTTCCCTTTACCGGCCTCTGGGCCCTTTGCATGAGGACAATCGTGAGCATTGTGGCCTGACTCTCTGCACCGGTAACAAATTCCAGTCCCAAACAAACATTCACCCTTGTGGTGCCTCCCACACTTAGGACATTTGGGGATGTCAATAGCAATATTTAGCCCACGCTTCCCTTCAATCTTAGCTTGTTTATTTTTAGCCTGTGGTGGATTTCCCCACCTCTTCTGATTAGAAGCTTCAATAGGTTTCTTACTGGCATTATCATTCCTTATCCTAGAGGCAAACTCATGAGCTCGTCCCACAAAAGAATCCTCTTCGGGATCCTCCTCGATAGGATCATCCTCGTGATCCTCACCATCTTCATCATCATCCGGAATCCATGCCGGTTGCTCGCATGACCTCTCTAGGGTCCTGTTCAAAAGCCCACTCCCTATGTAGGATAGAGGTGAACTCGGGATAACTGATGATCGGTGATTCATTTGTGATATCATAACGAACAATCTCGGAATAAAGATTTTTCACTCGTACACGCCAATTCTCGGGTAAGGTCTCAATTAGTCGCAAACAAGCTTTACTATCAGAAAAACTAGGTGACAGACGTCGGACCTCTCTCCACATATCCATAATGCGAGATATGTGAGTACCAACTGAATCCCCCTCTGCCCTAGAGTAGTTACGGTATCTCCTCATAACACCTACTCTAGCCGCTACTCATCCACTCATGGACTTGCGAGCTGTCTGTCTCATACGCGCCATCGATTTGTCCTATGAGTAAGAACTCAATCTAGCCTTAGAATTATCCCAAATCCCAACTACGAAGTTACTCACACAAAATAAGAACATATTTACATCAAATATAACATCACAACTAATACACGCACAGACAAACGTACCGAATTGGAGCAGCGGACTGAAGTTGGTTGTGAGTCTCGTCTCAAAGTGCATTTAAGTAAGAACTTTCAGAAAAAATCTTATGAAAACATTAGTGAGCAAATAAATCATATGATTTAAGTAGGTAACAAGAAAGTTCAACGAGAGTTACCCCACCTAGTAGTTTGCACGAATTTAACAGTATTGTTCCTCCTAGTTCCAAGCCTTCTCCTACTTCACCTTCCTCTAGTCCTATAACGACAAAAATTCTACCTCTTAGTTCTTACTAATAATCTAATCTAATTGATGGTCAATGTGTGTGATTGAAAGATGCATTATAAGAAGGAGGATAAGTGACTCAAGAGTAAACCTTATAATCAATTAAAAAGAAGTATTTTCTTAGGAGTTTAAAGGCTAACACAAAAAAAAAATCTGGATATTAGATTAGTTTGATGAAAACTGTCATTTCTAAAATTCTTGGCATTTTGCTGCTGATTTCGCTAAAAACGGACAAGAAACGAATATTTTACGTCCATTTGAAATTCTAGTAGCACCGTTGCAACTTATTAAAACTTTGACCAAGTATAACTGGAGCTCTATAAGTCCGATTTAAAAAAAGGAAACTGTTCTGGAAAGGTCTCGTCACCAGCTTTCCAATGAGACCAGAATCGAAAGATTTTGATACTTGAGTGAAAAGATATAAGCTGTAGAATTTGGTCCACCTATAAGGGCATCCTTCCAACTTTGACTGAGCATAGCTATAGTTCCAAAACTCCGATTTGAAAACGGGAAAAGTTTTTGAAAAGCTCTTGACAACATCTTTCTAACAAGAAAAGAATCAAAAGATTTCGACATTTGAGCAACAAGATATGAACTATAGAAGTTGGTCCGCCTATAAAGGCATCCCTCCAACTTTGACTGAGCATATATGGAGATCCAAAACTCCGATCTGAAATCAGGAAAATGTTCTGGAAAGCTCTTGAAAACTGCTTTCTAACAAGACAAGAATCAAAAGATTTCGACATTTGATCAACAAGATATGAACTATGGAAGTTGGTCCGCCTATAAAGGCATCCCTCCAACTTTGACTGAGCATAGATGGAGATCCAAAACTTCGATCTGAAAACGGGAAAATGTTCTGGAAAGATCTTGAAAACAGCTTTCAGATGTCACTGGCTGATCGATCATCGGACGTCAGGTTGCCGGCCGGAAACTGGGCAGAAGCTGTAGTGGTGTGTGTGTGTGAGAGGTGTGCAAGACTTGTGCTTACATTAGAGTGAAGTGACGAAAATGTGGACAAAGGCTGCAACCTCCTATATATACTGCCCTACAAAAACTAGGGTTCCTCTAAATGGGCCTTAAAGGGCCCTTATCTTATCATTTTGGGTTGGGTCACTCTCTTACATACTTAAAGCTTATTTTTCCAACTCAAGCCCATGATATATTTGTTATTCTCTTATGAGTTTTACTACATAATAAATAATTCAATGAGGATAATTTTATATATCATGCATTTGCACATCTTATTAATATTTCACATAATTCTGTATACATATAATAATAATAATGCTAATAATAATAATAAAATAATTTTAAAAAATAAAATTCTTGTGTGTTGTTACAATCTAATACAAAGCATGCATTATGAGTAAATTTGACACTTAACCCCTTATCACAAAATTGTGAAACAGATAGTAAATTGTGCTTCAATCCTTCCACGTAGTAGACTTCATTTATTTGAATATCACCTATAATCAGTGTTCCTACACCTTTGGTAAGTCCATAATTGTTATCTCCAAACATTACTCTCGGTCCATCTATTGTCTGATAGTTAGAGAGAAGTCGTCTTTCATAGGTCATTTGCTTGGAACAGCCACTGTCAATGTACCAGATGACCTCAAGAATGTCTCCCCTTTCAACTATCTTCTTATCTTCCTGCAATTACAAATTTAATGCTTAGGTACCCTTTGTACTTTGGGTCCTTTCATGTTAAGTTGACTTTTAGGAATCCAGACAAAGATATCAATGTTCCTCAAAACCATAGATTGAAGTTTACATCCATGTCTATCTACTAAGATAAGACTTTCAAGATCAATCTTATTTAACTGATCTTTTGAAATTGTTTTAAATCTTGGTAAAAATGGATATATTTTACTTCTTCCATCAAAGCCATTATACCTAGGATAAGATTTTGACTTAGTCTTAGGTTTAACCTTAGGAGTTAGTTTCCTCGTCTGTTTTTTCTTTTCAGAAGTATCAGATGAGGTAATTAATTCCTTAGGTTTCCAGGGACTAAATCTAGTTTCTATCTTTGGTTTAGTTGCTTTAACAAAAACTCTAGGTTTTATTGGATCTTTTTTCTTACTCCTATCAACACCTAGTCCAGTTTTATCACTAGACTTTTGTGAAGTATTGAAGATTTTATCTATTGTGGTCTGAGTGTTATTTAGAAGTCCTAACTTGAGATTTAATTCTCTGTTAGTCTTCTTGTAACTCTCATTCTCAGAATAGATATTTGAAAATTTTATTTTCAAAGAATTCAATTCCTGTTCTAACTTATCTGTCTTATCAGACAAGGTACCAGTGATTGTCTCAGTCTGACATTCCCCCTTGAATATACAGTCTGGTTTCTCACTAACCTTTGTTTGATTGACCTTAGTCAGATCAGTTATTTGATTCTTTAAATTAAAATTTGCAGTCTCTATCTGTTTATAAGCAGATAGACCAGTCTTCAAATCTTTCAAAAGTTTCTCAATAAGACTAGGATCAGTTTCAGATAAGGTATCACAATCATTATCTAAGGATGAATAGTAATGTACCTCTTTTGCCATTAAACAGATATCGTCATCTGATCCAAAATCAAATGAGTATGAGGATGATGATGTCTCATGAACTTCTTCTTTCTCAGCCAGAAGAGCTCTCTGATCAGCATACCTTCTATCTCTCTTTTTCCTCTTTTCTTCTCTCTCTGGGAGTGAGTTGAGGGCAGTCATAACTATAGTGACCAGGCTTGTTGCATGTATAACAAATATCTCCTCTGTCTGTCTTAGGACTACTATCTCCTCGTCTGATTGGTGACTTGTGCTTCCTCGTCTGATCCTTTTTCTTATCATTGTCTGAACTCTTTTCTTCTTTATCTGATCTGTAGTTCCTTCGACTTGATCTGTCTCTCTTGTTTCTTTTGTACTTCATTCTCAGCCTTTCATATCTTTTTAACAGAAGAGACATTTCCTCCTTAATAGACAAATCAGATGCCTTGGAGATCTTTTCAGATTCATCTTGATGAACAAATGCTACAGTCTTTCCAGATGTTGAAGATTCTGCTTCATCTTCTTCATCTTCAACTTGGATATCATATTCTAATGCCTTCAGATGAGAAAATAAAGTGCGGTGTGAAATTGAAGATAGATTCTGAGTAGCTTTCAGAATATTACCTTTCTCTCTCCATCTTTTGCTTAATGACCTCAACACTTTATTGTTGATTTCTTTCTCTGTATAGGTTTTACCCAAATCAGCTGCCTTGTTCAGAAGATTAGTCAGTCTTACATCAAGTTGATCAATGGATTCTCCTTCTTTCTTCTTGAAAGTGTCAAAAACATGTAATACTGATTGCAATTTGTTTTCTTTGACCTGATCTGATCCTTCACAGATTCCAGCAAGAGTTTCCCATATTTCCTTGGCAGTCTTGCATCTTTTCACCTTTTCAATCCAATCCTTACTCAGTGTTTCAATGATCTCGGTTCTAGCAACTTGATCCAGATTATGAATCTTTCTTTCATCACTCGTGAGTTCTGAGCTTTTCTTTTCTTGCCTCACTCTTGTTTCAGCTGCTGCAGTACCATCACTTGTGCCTCCATGATAAAATTTGATAGGTCCTTCCTCAAGAACCTCCTCCATTCTATCATGAATTGCTTTGAGATGGTTCTCCATTTAAACTTCCAATAGTCATATTCTTCGATTGAGAAATCAGGTAGACTCCTTGATTTCTTGCTCTTAATAGAATACATGTTGAGAGAGAAAACCAAAACAAGCTTACAAGATCTTGTTAGTAGTACTGTTAGTGAAACAAAGAAAATGAAGATATTCAAGAACAAATTTTAGAATCTTGGTTAAGACCTAAAATTAATATCAGAACAGCTTAACACTGCTCTAATACCACTTGTTGGTCCCACTTAGTTGAGTATCTTAGAGAAAACTTGATCTAGCCTTCTAGGAAAAATCTAGAAGGGGGGTTGAATAGATTTTTTGACTTTTGCAAATCTTTTAAAATTATTCAAAACACTCAAGTAGCACAGCGGAATTCAATTTTAAACTCAACTTGATCAAGATCAAAAGCAAACTGATATTTTAGTTTTAACTTTGATTCTGAAATTAATCTTTGATTAATAAACTTGAAATTGAAATTAACAGAAAAGTAAAGTAAAGCAATAAAGAACATCATAGTTTATAGTGGTTCGGATTATGAATAATCCTACATCCACTCTCCTTCTCCAACTTGAAGAAGGGACCAGCTTACTACTTACTTACTTACAATCTGACTTACAACTTACAGCTTACAAAAATTCTTCAGAACTTCAAAACACCAAACTTCTTCTCTGGAATCTAACTATTATAGTGAGTAGTGGAATTTGAAGATTACAAAGAAAGTGTTCTACAAACACTTAGAATTGATTTGAAAAACTCTTTTGAAAACTTGTGAATTTCTTGTGAAATCTAAAAATAGAGAGTAATACGCAAATCGTGATATGTGCAAAGTTAAAAGTTATTTTGAAAATGAAAATCTAGACCTATTTATAAGTCTGAAAAAACAGTTAGTTTGTTAGTCAATTCTAACAAACTGAAAACTGCTCAACAAACTTAATCTTGAAAACCGCTTGCTCCTCAACTGATTTTAACCTACTCGTCTGTAGCTGACTTGGTGAAGACTCGCCTTTCTTATTCTACTCAGCTTGTCTTGACCTCGTCTGAGCTCTTCATAATCGTCTCCTGCAGATGACTAGGTTTGAACTTGTCTCCAGATGACTTGCAACTTTCCAGTCTTCAGCTGACTTGCTCAGTTAATGACCTAGTCTGATCAACTTAGTACTCGGACTCAGTCTCAGCTATTCTTCATAGTCGTCTGATCATCTGAACCGACTTTTAACTCATCAAAACATTCTTGATCTAACAAGTTTGTTACAACAAACTGATCCTATTACAGTTTTATAAATAGGCCTAAGCACAGTCCTTAGAAGGACTTTTGCACTTAATTCTGAAACACATTTCCATAGAGCACTCACTAGCATTTGAATTAACTCTTGTGATATTTTCTAAAGTGTTTGAAGAACACTTACTGTAATTCCTTCAAACCACAATCTACACTATAATAGTAGATTTGATAGGTAGATTGAGGATATCCAAAGATGAAGATCGTCTCAATTTATAATCTGTAATCGTCAGTAAGAAAGTCAGTAAGTGTGAAGGAAGAGACCCTTCTTCGAGGTTGAAGAAGAAGATTGGATGTAGGATCTTTAGATCTGTACCACTATAAATCACATGTTCTTTACTTTCTGCATTTAATTTTTATCGATTATCTTTTGATTTGTTAAGTTCTAATCAGATTACTTTTAGATCCTAATTGATAGATTGAGTATAAACTTATTTCCGCTGGGTACTTTGGTTTAAATTTGAGAAGTGAAGTTTGAATTGGTAATCTGAATTTTCGAAAGAAATTTAGATAATCTATTCAACCCCCCCTTCTAGATTATCTCTAGGAGGTCTGCTTAATTTCATTTAATTCTCTCAATCTAGGGACCAACAAATGGTATCAGAGCAGTGTTAAAGTTGTTCTGAATATTCCTTTTGGTCAAAAATAATTTTACAACTCAATTCTTGATATAGATCTACTTTTGAATACTCCCTGCTTGTTATTTTTGTATACTAACCATGTCTCGAAGCGACAGGAATGTCAAGAATCTTCCAAATTTTGAAATTGAAGATTATGATTACTGGAAGTTTCGAATGGAGAATCATCTGAAATTCATTCATCCTCGTATGGAAGACGTGCTTTCTGAAGGACCTATAAAGATTTTTCATTGAAGCGTCAGCGATGGTGCTAGTAGCTTAGAGACCCGTGTTCAGGTAGTGAAAAAGGTTTCTAAACTAACCAATGATGAAAGGAAGGTATATAATCTTGATCAGATGACTAGAAATGTGATAATCGTCACTCTTAGCAGAGATTGGTATGAAAAGATCAAGAAGTGTATGACTACGAAGCAAATGTGGGACACCTTAGCCAACATGTGCGAAGGCACAAATCAGTTAAAATAGAACAAGCTCCAGGCTATTCTCCATTCCTTTGATGTCTTTAAAATGAAGGAAGGCGAGTCTATTGATCAGCTAGACATGAGGATGACTAATCTGATCAATAGAGCCTCTGATTTAGGTAAAATTTACACTGAAAAAGAAATTAACAATAAAATTCTTAGATCTCTAACCAAGCGTTGGAGTGAAAGAGGGAATTTAATAAAAGCCACAAAGGATCTTTCCACCGTGAGTCATTATACCTTATTCTCTCACTTGAAGGGTTATGAGTTTGACATTCAGGTCGAGGATGAAGAGGATGAGGCCGAATCCAGTACCTCATCTAAGACGGTTGCCTTTGTCAATAAAGAAGATAAGCCAGTAGCTGAATGAAAGGGAGATGATCTCTCATTGAAAGAGCAGATGACCTTGTTAACAAAAAGGTATTATCGTCTTAAGATGAAGTATAAATGTAACAAATCAAGATTTGCAGGGAAGGACAGGTGTAGATCAAGATCTAGAAGGAAAGACGATGTGGAGTCCACAGATGATGACAGAAGAAAGAGTCAGACGAGGAAATATAAGTCTCCTGCAAAGAAAAGTCAAAGCAGTCCCAAATTAGATCGTGGTGATACTTGCTACACCTGTAACAAGCCAGGGAACTTCAGCTACGACTGTCCCCAGCTGACTCCCAAGGAAAGGGAGGAGAAGAGAAAGAAAAGGGACAGATGCTTTGCAGATCAAAGAGCTATTCTTGCTGAAGAAAGAGAAACCAGGAAGTCATCTTAATCATCCTCATTGTCTGACTTCGGATCAGATGAGAAATCAGTCTGATGGTAAAAGAGGTAGACTACTACTTTTCGTCAGATAATGAGTCTTATAATTCTGTTTCAAATAATGACCAGACTGTAATCAAAAGCCTTTTGAGGGATCTAAAAATGTCTCTGAGTGCTTATAAGCAGTTAGAGGCTGAAAATTTGATTTTGAAAGATCAAATTCAAACTCTAATCAAAGGAAATCAAGTTGTGAACTATCCTGAGTCTGTTGATACATTCAAGGGGGAATGTATACCCCAGGCTGAGGCTAGTACATCAGCTAGTCTTTCTGAAAGCTTAGAAGATGAATTGAAATCTTTAAAAGACAAATTCACAATGGTATGTAATGAGAATGAAACAATTAAGAAGACTAATGAGAAGCTAGTCTTCAAGTTGAGTCAACTTAATAATTCACAATCAGTTATAGACCACATTTCCAAAACTTCACAAAAGTCTCATGATAAGACAGGTCTGGGTTATAATAGAAATAATGAGTCAGATGATTTGAAACTTAGGATGTTTATTGTAATAACCCAAAACCCAATTATAGGATTTTATATTTAAATTTCTAAGTTTAGGGATCATTTTATTTTATTCCAATTTCATATGTGGTTTTCTTAATTTTTCTCCAACTGACGAACGGTTTTTTGACCCGAAAATCTACCGATACTTTTCGAACTCACATCCGTAATCCGGATTTGTTTAATAATGATTAATTACCAATAGTCCTTTAAAGGTGAGAAACACTCAAGAAAACCCTAAGAAAAATGTTTGTTCTCCCGTCGCGCGTTTTAATAAATTTTCGGAGCCGAAACTCGAACCGAAAAATACCGAAAATTCAACGTCGAGATCACAATACTGTATTAAAGAGTGGGCTGCCAAATTGACAGCCCAAATGCCCAAAATCAACCGACCATGTGGGAGGTTAAAGGGAGAATAGTGCAAATGGTACCTTTTTATCCAAAACAACACTCTAAATGCCATACCTAGTGTACTACCTCTCCCAAATTCCCTCCCCATCACCCAAACTGCCGTCCCTCTCCCCCTTCCTCCCTTATATAAATAGGTTGCTGCTCTCTTCATTCTTCCGCACAACAAAAAGCTTTGGGGCTCTCAAGAGGAAGAGGAAAATTCTCCAAGGGTAAGTCCCTAAACCCCCTCTTAAGTCTTACTCTTCTTCTTAAGCTTAGAAATTCAGGAAAAATATGATATGAGGCCCTAAGAACTCATTTTTACATGATATGATCTTATATGGAGTGCTTGAGTTGGAATTTTGGTGTTTGGAGTCAAAATGGTGAAGTTATACTTGAAACATGAAACTGCCGAAATCAAGCCCAAACCACTAACCCGTTTTTGTAAAATTTATTCGGACCCTTTCCACCCGTTTAAAATTCATGAGAAAATTCCTAGATGTAGTATTTGAAGTGTAGAATAACATACTAAAATTTCGTGGCCACTGGATTTTTTATACTGAGAATAAAATCATGAAATATTATGTGTCGGAAGTGATCCGAAACTGGGAGCAGTGACTCATTTCTTTTATTTCTTCCCTTTCTGATAGTTATAAAATTCTAGGAAAAATATGGGATGTTCCCCTTGATGTGTTGTAAATCATAGTCAAATATCATAACTTTTCGTTTAGTACTTTATAAGATAAAATTCATTTTCTGAGTACCTGGTCGATGTTCGACGCATAGGGTTATTCTGTGTTGCACGAATTTATTTTTCAGTTAAACTATTGTATAAATCATGGAAAAATTCATGAATGACCTTCAACCTCTTTATAAAAAGATACTTAAATTTGGTGATTTTTAAACGAGTATACAGTATGTTATGAATTTTCTCGTAAGACATGTCCAGTAACCGAGCCAAACGATTGATTGAATGTTCACGATTTTTCTGGACAGAATCCGTAAGTCAAATGGCTTGGGTCCCTGAATGAAAGTTGTTTATACTTGAGTGATGCATCACATGTTTTAATTTCATAATTTTTGGATGTTTCTTCAGAGAGTTATGGATTTTTATAAGTTAAGGTCACTGTTTTTGCCGAAACAGAAATTTAGAGTCCTTATTACAAAATGTGCTATAGTTTCGTAACTCAAATGAACTCGGACCCTTAATAAACTTTGTTCTACACTGAAAGGTGTACAACATACTAAAATTTCATAATTTTCCAATGAGTCTAAGTATTTTATTTCATTTATGCATGTATAGGTATTGTTTCTTCATTGACTGGTACTTGATTAAATTAAAATGGCCAAAACTTTTGATGAAGTACATGTTCGAATATCGAATGTTATACGTGATACTTTATGAATGCATATACTTGAGTGTCTTAAGTGTTTTCTTGAAAATGAATGGAACCGAAAGTCCCAAATTCGTGACCCACAAATTGTAGTACACTAACAAAGCCGTTAGACATAGGATTTAACCCATAGAAGCTTTTGATAAAATGAAGTACCCTTTCTTCGTTCAAATCCTTGCACCATAAGATCAAGAACCTAAGTTTCTAATGGACAAAGGAGTTGTCAAACTAAACATACGAATTGTGGTAGGTAGAGTACGGTCGGAACCAGAGACCGAGACTTTCGTACGAGAGGCCTAAACAATCAAGAAGTTAGACTTTCTCTGAAAAGTTCTCCAGGTGGGTGACACTATCTGTATAGCTAGTTAATGTTATATGGACTGTTGTCAGTTTTCCTGAATCAAACATAAACAGTTTTCTCGAAAGACGCGAACAACTCAAAAGCATGCAAATGCACAACTCCTAACTATAAGAAAATACGAGAACAAGGTTCTTTTACTTTGATTATTTGTTTTTATATGTTACATACGAGAGTTATTATCTCTATTGATCTATTGATCTGCAGAGGGCGAAGCCCTATATAAACGGGAGAAATAAGGTTGGAAGAGGGTTTGGATTGTGTGCAGAAATGCCACTAGTGCCACCTCACGGGAGCAATAAGGATGGTAGAGGGTTTGGATTGTGTGCAGAAATGCCACTAGTGCCACCTCATTTGGGACGGAGAATTACGGGTCTCGGACGTATTAACGTGCCATTCCACAATGTGATTACGGGGATCGGACGCGCTAGCGTGCCATCTCAAATGTGCTATATATATATATATATACTAACTGTCGCAAAGAAGGATGAATCTCTTAATCGAATAAAGTTGAAGGATGAAAATCTTATAATTGAAGATTACCTTGTACAAATGGGCTAAATGTCGCAATGCATAACTAAAGATAAGAGAAGAATAAAAGATTCAATTATTTCGGGTTTTCCTGTCAATCTGTGTAACATCATACAGGTTACCCACTGAGATTCCAATCTCACTCTCCCAAACTTAATATTTTCCGGTTGCGAGAATGAGGCCCAGGAGCTGCAGTAGACGACCGCTTCCCACTCTCTTTTAATTAATAAATAAATCGTCTTAGTAACTTTCAAATCTTTTGTAACGAATGCTTTACTAATTTTATGTTATTATCTCCCCCTGGGGGTTGTACTCGTCAGATGGTTTTGATCAAAGTAGATATTGATCTTTTATTTTAAAAGAGTTCCTCTTCACTAAGTAAAATGTTTCTGAAATTTTTCCGCTGCAACTTAATCGGTTGTTATTCAAAAGAAATTTTCTGGCTCAGTTTTTATGTTTCACTAAGTGACGACTCGGGTTTAAGACGTCAGACCCCGAGGGTCGACATTCTGAATTCTGGGGCGTTACAGGTGGTATCAGAGCCTATGTTAAAACCTTCGGACCAAAATGATTATCTACCTATTAATTTCAAAGTTTTACTTAGAAAATAGATAAATTTCAATCCTTATAATTTCGAACCTTAGAAAATGTTATTTGTGGGAGGTTGTCTACAACATGCAAACCGGGAACAAGCCTCAAGGTATGCAACGTCTTGCAAAATATTGAATAATAAAACCGTTACAAATGAATAACAACCAAGAAGGAACATGAAATCTCAAACAATTACTACTGAAAAGAAATGTTCTAAAGGAAAAAAATACGCTGCCTTGACTAACTTTACTTGCGCATGAACGTGAAATCTACATGTTTACTTATGCTTTCTTGTATTTTGATTTTAAGCGAGCACTCATTATTTTTCGTTTTATACGCTATTACTATTTTCTTCTTTTTCGCTTCTGACGTTAGTCCTTTCTTTCTTTTTCGATTGGGGTTTATTAGGTAGGTAGCTATGCCGATTAGACACCGCGTTCTTAGTATTCAGCAGTTTGAGAGGGAGTCTATTTTCGACTTTGTTGCACGATTTGTGGACTATCGGAGATGGGCTACCAGCGAGGGCCTCGAGCTCTCTGATCAAGCGGCTGCTGCCCTACTCAGAGATGTCGTACAGCCCAGGTGGCTAGACCGTGCTAGGGAGGTTTTTGACTCTCGTTGGGATTTCGATTGCCGCACCAGAGGCCAGATCTGCCTGACCTCTTTCATGGACGATCTAGTCGACTGCATCGACTTCGCTGCTAGGGTCGTAGAGCGGTCTAAGGTTGAGTTTGCCTGCGCCACGTTCCATAATGCTGTGGCCGATGTCCTCCGCACTGAGCGACATGCTGCTGAGCACGAGATTGCAGTGTTAGCTGCTCGGAGGAGAGAGCTCGACGATAGGACTACTGAGCTTCAGGGAGAGGTCACCCGCCTTACGGAGTGTGAGGAGGCGAGGAGGGTGACGGCGAGGACTCACCGCTCTTACGGAGTGGAGTTTTGGGAGGAGACAGGGCTTGTCGGAGGACCTGTTGAGTTGGATCCGATTGACGACTACTTTGTTTTGGAGTGATATGACGATACTAGGGAGGATGTTTGGTCCCCTGTTCGTCTCGGCACGAACGACGACGAGGCCGGGCCCAGCCGTGTTGGTGCATCATCCTCCTCTGACTGATCTAGATAGTAGGAGTAGATTAGCAGTAGGATAGTTTCCCGGTGGTAGCCGGATGATCCTAGTTTTTGTTAGCGGTCGACGTAGTTCGAACCCTTTTTGACCGAGCGAACCATAGCTTTTTTGTAAACGGTTTCGCGAAACCTGTGTAGTTGACCTTTTGCCATATGTATATTATGTTCTTACTTTAATGATATTACTTTTTTTTAAAGCCTTGCATCTTTATATTTTCGTTGGAGCCTCTTTGTCTCTCCATTTAAACTTTGAGAACTTGTCTTTCTCACTTCATCCATATATGTGTATGTGTTGTCTCATGTAGCTTGTGGGATATTCTATTCTATCCGTTATTTCTATCTTAACGTTTGGGACATGTGTTACTTGCTCTCTAACATGCAACGACGCAGCCCAACAACCGTGCTGCTGGTGACGATCAGTATGTTCCGGTTCTACCATGTGCTCTCGTGCATGATTGACTTAGTACCATGCTGTTAAATGTTTGGATTCTCTTGATTTGAATTTGAAATCATACCTATGTATCATAATTATATTCTTTTCCTTTCAGACCCTACCCTAGGATGCCACCGAAGCGAAAAACCCGCGCTAATCGAGAACCATCTGAGGGTTCTGTAGGACGCGAAGCTCTACCTGCTGCATCCGGAGCCGAGATGGCACGGGAATTCTTCAATTCCCTACAAAATTTCATGCAGCAGCAAACGCCACCACCACCTGCCCATGCGCCACCCCACCACCCCCACGTAACTCGATTGTCGAACAGTTCCGCCGACTGCAACCACCCAGGCTTAAGGGTAACGAAGGACCGATGGGAACAGAGGAGTGGATCTCTGAGATGGAATGAATTTTCCGCCATATGACATTGACTGAAGCACAAAAAGTTTCGTGTGCCCAGTTTCAATTGGCTGAGGATGCCGCTCAATGGTGGGAAGCCCATGAGCGTATTATGACTACGGGTGAAAGAGATGCTTTTACTTGGGGAGATTTCAAGCAAGCTGTTATGAGGAGGTATTTTCCCCAGGCCCTACGGGACCAGAAGGAGGTTAAGTTTGTGAACCTCAAGAAGGGAACCCTTTCCGTGACTGAGTACGAAAAACAGTTTAACAAACTATCTCGCTACGCTCCACACCTGGTGGAGGCAGATGAGAGGAAAGCGAGGAGATTCGGAAGAGGCTTAAGGCCAGAGATCGGAGGAGTCGTAGCTGGTTTGAAACTCCCGACCTATGGTGAAGTTTTTGATCGTGCCTTGATTGTATCCATCGGTCTAGGGCTTGAGTTCAAACAGACTCTACCTGCACTTTCGGTGAACAGGAATGGACCACCAAACTTCAAAAGAAACAATGGTCCGCTTCAAGGAGGAAGCAGCTTCGGACCAAGACCCCCACCGTTTTGTTCTAACTGCAGAAGGCCACACGCGGGACCATGCTCAAGGGGGGCTGGCACGTGCTTCAAGTGCCACCAACCAGGGCAAAAGGCCTATGAATGCCCCCAGGCAACAAATGGACCGCCGCCAGCCTTAAGGAACCAAGTGCGTCCACCGGCCAACAACTACCGTTTGCCGGGACCACCCAATGGCAATTTTCGTCTTCCTGGGCCACCAAGAGGAAATATCCCCGCTCAGGGACAAAGGAGGCGTGCCCAGGTGAACGCCATTATGGATGAGGAAGGTTTGGAGGACCCAACTCTCCATGAGACCATGACAGGTACATTGCTTGTACTTGGTTTACCTGCTCATGTTTTGTTTGATACTGGAGCTTCACACTCCTTTATGTCAGAAAGGTTTAAGAAAAATCTTAATTTGGAAAGTGTTGACAGATAACCCTTGAATGTCAGTATCCCATCAAGGGATGTACTAAGCATTCAAGAACAAGTAAAGGGAGTGAGTATAAATTTGGGTGAACATGAAGTAAAAACTGTTCTTCACATCCTAAGGATGAAAGATTTCGATATAATCCTAGGGATAGATTGGTTAAGGAAGAATAAAGCTGTCATAAGATGTTCAAAAAGGGAGATAGACTTTGAAACAATGAGTGGCCAGCGTTTCACCTTCAATGGGACGAAAGCCAGAACCGGAGTAAGGGGGATCTCTGCAATGAAAGCGGCAAAGCTACTACGCAGAGAGACAAACCAGGGATACTTAGTTAGCATATCAACAACGGCTGAGGATACGAACTCGCCTGCAGAAGAGCGAATCGTAAGAGAATACCCTGACGTTTTTCCAGAAGAGTTATCTGGATTACCACCAGATCACCAAGTAGAATTTACCATCGACTTAACACCCGGTGCTACACCCGTGTCGAAGTCACCATATAGGATGGCACCTAAGGAATTGCAAGAGCTAAAGGAGCAACTGCAAGAATTAGTGGACAAAAAGTACATCCGCCCATGCGTGTCACCTTGGGGAGCACCGGTACTTTTTGTGAAGAAGAAGGATGGGTCACTCAGGATGTGTATCGATTATAGAGGGTTAAACCAATTAACCATCAAGAACAAATATCCTCTCCCAAGAATTGAGGACTTGTTCGACCAGCTGAAACACGCAGTAGTGTTCTCAAAAATCGATCTGAGGTCGGGCTATCACCAACTGAAAGTTAAAGAAAGTGATATCCCAAAGACAGCTTTCAGGACAAGGTATGGACATTATGAGTTTACTGTCATGCCTTTTGGAGTGACGAATGCCCCCGCAGTCTTCATGGATTTGATGAATCGAGTATTCCATCAGTACTTGGACAAGTTCGTCATTGTCTTCATCGACGACATACTGGTGTACTCGAAGGACGAAAAGCAACACGAAGAACACCTCAGGACTGTATTGGAGACACTAAGACGTGAGAAACTGTACGCTAAGTTCAGCAAGTGCGAATTCTGGATTGATCGAGTCATGTTTCTAGGTCATATAATCTCAGCAAAGGGGATTGAGATGGATCCTGCAAAGTTGGAGGCCATAATGGACTGGAAGACTCCAACTAATGTCAACGAAATACGGAGTTTCCTAGGCTTGGCAGGATACTACCGAAGATTTATCCAGGATTTCTCACGCATTGCAAAGCCTTTGACACATTTAACAAAGAAGAGTGAAAAGTTTGTCTGGACGCCTACCTGTGAGGAAAGCTTTCAGGAATTGAAGAAAAAATTAACTTCCTCGCCGGTGTTGACCATTCCCGACGGATCCGAGGGATTTGTCATCTATACAGATGCATCCTTATCGGGATTGGGATGTGTCCTTATGCAGAATGGAAAGGTCATTGCATATGCGTCCCGCCAACTAAAGACTCATGAACAAAACTATCCCACGCATGACTTGGAATTAGCAGCTGTAGTTCACGCGCTAAAGATATGGAGACACTACCTGTATGGTAGTAAGTGTGAGATCTATAGAGACCACAAGAGCCTGAAATACTTCTTTACGCAAAAGGAACTAAATATGCGTCAAAGAAGGTGGCTCGAACTGGTAAAAGATTACGATTGCACTATCCATTACCATCCTGGAAAAGCGAACGTTGTGGCCGATGCACTAAGTAGAAAGGAAAGTGCGACGCTCAGCGCCATGCCAACCGAACAAGAGTCGCTGATCAGGGATTTTTCCCGAATGAAGTTAGAATTCTCTAATCACTGTTGCGCAAAGGAGATGATTTTCGCGCTCACTGTGCAACCGACCTTAAGAGAAAGAATCAAAGAGGCGCAGAAGAGTGATAAATTCCTCGAAGGAATGAAAGAACGGGCACAAAAAGGGACTATTCAGGGTTTCATCGTAAGTCCCGATGGAACCCTGATGTTTGGAAATAGAATCTGTGTGCCAAGAAAGGAGCAATTGGCGAATGAGATCATGAGAGAAGCCCACAACACACCATACACCGTACACCCTGGAGAGACGAAGATGTACCGGGAGCTACGGGAAAACTTTTGGTGGAGAGCCATGAAGAGGTCAATAGCTCATTTCGTAAGGAAATGTCTGACCTGTCAGCAGATTAAGGCAGACCACCAGTGACCATCGGGGTTGCTGAACCCATTAGAGATACCGGAATGGAAATGGGAGAATATCGCCATGATTTTGTCACTGGTTTTCCCAAGACGGTGAAAAATCACGATGCGATATGGGTTGTAGTGGATAGACTCACTAAATCGGCTCATTTCATTCCCATCCGTATGACCTATTCAACGGATAAGCTTGCTCAATTGTACGTAGCCGAAGTATTCAGGCTGCATGATGTGCCAGTCTCGATCGTTTCAGATAGAGACCCTCATTTCACCTCAAACTTTTGGAGAAGTTTGCAACAAGCCTTAGGGACGAAGCTAAATTTCAGCACAACATATCATCCTCAGACAGATGGTCAATCGGAAAGGACAATTCAAACCTTGGAAGACATGTTGAGAGTTTGTGCTCTAGATTTCGAAGGAAGTTGGGAAGCTAATCTCCCTTTGGTGGAATTTGCTTATAATAACAGCTACCAATCAACAATACAGATGGCGCCATACGAAGAACTTTATGGGAAAAAGTGTCGATCACCTATTTGTTGGGACGAAGTTGGAGTCCAAAAAATCTTAGGACCCGAACTAGTGGAGAAATCGGTGGAGACCATTTCACGGATCAGGGAAAAGATCCAGATAGCACAAGACCGTCAGAAGTCGTATGCTGATATACGGAGAAAAGATTTGCACTTTGAAGTCGGGGACAAGGTATTCTTAAGAGTTGCGCCAATGAAGGGATTAGTTCGTTTTGGAAAGAGGGGTAAGTTGAAACCTCGCTTCATAGGGCCATTTGACATTTTGGACAAGGTCGGAAGCGTAGCTTACCGAGTAGCGCTGCCACCAGAACTGTCCCAAGTGCACAATGTGTTCCACGTATCCACACTCAGGAAGTACGTGAGCGACCCAGACCATGTTGTCGATTTTAAGGATCTGAGCCTAAGCCGCGACCTAACTTACGAAGAAGTACCTGTGGCTATCTTGGAAAGAAAGGTTCATACCCTAAGGAACCGGGAAGTTCCTCTAGTACTGGTTCAATGCAGCAGACATGGGAAGAAAGGAGCTACCTGGGAAAGAGAAGATGAAATCTTAGCTAAGTACCCGCGCGTGTCTTTAATTTAAGTGAGTACATTTCGGGGAAGAAATTTCTCTTAAGGGGTGTAGGATGTAATAACCCAAAACCCAATTATAGGATTTTATATTTAAATTTCTAAGTTTAGGGATCATTTTATTTTATTCCAATTTCATATGTAGTTTTCTTAATTTTTCTCCAACTGACGAACAGTTTTTTGACCCGAAAATCTACCGATACTTTTCGAACTCACATCCGTAATCCGGATTTGTTTAATAATGATTAATTACCAATAGTCCTTTAAAGGTGAGAAACACTCAAGAAAACCCTAAGAAAAATGTTTGTTCTCCCGTCGCGCGCTTTAATAAATTTTCGGAGCCGACACTCGAACCGAAAAATAACAAAAATTCAACGTCGAGATCACAATACTGTATTAAAGAGTGGGCTGCCAAATTGACAGCCCAAATGCCCAAAATCAACCGACCATGTGGGAGGTTAAAGGGAGAATAGTGCAAATGGTACCTTTTTATCCAAAACAACACTCTAAATGCCATACCTAGTGTACTACCTCTCCCAAATTCCCTCCCCATCACCCAAACTGCCGTCCCTCTCCCCCTTCCTCCCTTCTATAAATAGGTTGCTGCCCTCTTCATTCTTCCGCACAACAAAAAGCTTTGGGGCTCTCAAGAGGAAGAGGAAAATTCTCCAAGGGTAAGTCCCTAAACCCCCTCTTAAGTCTTACTCTTCTTCTTAAGCTTAGAAATTCAGGAAAAATATGATATGAGGCCCTAAGAACTCCTTTTTACATGATATGATCTTATATGGAGTGCTTGAGTTGGAATTTTGGTGTTTGGAGTCAAAATGGTGAAGTTATACTTGAAACATGAAACTGCCGAAATCAAGCCCAAACCACTAACCCGTTTTTGTAAAATTTATTCGGACCCTTTCCACCCGTTTAAAATTCATGAGAAAATTCCTAGATGTAGTATTTGAAGTGTATAATAACATACTAAAATTTCGTGGCCACTGAATTTTTTTATATTGAGAATAAAATCATGAAAGATTATGTGTCGGAAGTGATCCGAAACTGGGAGCAGTGACTCATTTCTTTTATTTATTCCCTTTCTGATAGTTATAAAATTCTAGGAAAAGTATGGGATGTTCCCCTTAATGTGTTGTAAATCATAGTCAAAAATCATAACTTTTCGTTAGTACTTTATGAGATAAAATTCGTTTTCTGAGTACCTGGTCGATGTTCGACGCATAGGGTTATTCTGTGTTGCACGAATTTATTTTTCAGTTAAACTATTGTATAAATCATGGAAAAATTCATGAATGACCTTCAACCTCTTTATAAAAAGATCCTTAAATTTGGTGATTTTTAAACGAGTATCCAGTATGTTATGAATTTTCTCGTAAGACATGTCCAGTAACCGAGCCAAACGATTGATTGAATGTTCACGATTTTTCTGGACAGAATCCGTAAGTCAAATGGCTTGGGTCCCTGAATGAAAGTTGTTTATACTTGAGTGATGCATCACATGTTTTAATTTCATAATTTTTGGATGTTTCTGCAGAGAGTTATGGATTTTATAAGTTAAGGTCACTGTTTTTGCCGTAACAGAAATTTAGAGTCCTTATTACAAAATGTGCTATAGTTTCGTAACTCAAATGAACTCGGACCCGTAATAAAGTTTGTTCTACACTGAAAGGTGTACAACATATTAAAATTTCATAATTTTCCAATGAGTCTAATTATTTTATTTCATTTATGCATGTATAGGTATAGTTTCTTCATTGACTGGTACTTGATTAAATTAAAATGGCCAAAACTTTTGATGAAGTACATATTCGAATATCGAATGTTATACGTGATACTTTATGAATGCATATACTTGAGTGTCTTAAGTGTTTTCTTGAAAATGAATGGAACCGAAAGTCCCAAATTCGTGACCCACAAATTGTGATACACTAACAAAGTTGTTAGACATAGGATTTAACCCATAGAAGCTTTTGATAAAATGAAGTACCCTTTCTTCGTTCAAAGCCTTGCACCATAAGATCAAGAACCTAAGTTTCTAATGGACAAAAGAGTTGTCGAACTAAACATACGAATTGTGGTAGGTAGAGTACGGTTGGAACCAGAGACCGAGACTTTCGTACGAGAGGCCTAAACAATCAAGAAGTTAGACTTTCTCTGAAAAGTTCTCCAGGTGGGTGACACTATCTGTATAGCTAGTTAATGTTATATGGACTGTTGTCAGTTTTCCTGAATCAAACATAAACAGTTTTCTCGAAAGACGCGAACAACTCAAAAGCATGCAAATGCACAACTCCTAACTATAAGAATATACGAGAACAAGTTTCTTTTACTTTGATTATTTGTTTTTATATGTTACATACGAGAGTTATTATCTCTATTGATCTATTGATCTGCAGAGGGCGAAGCCCTATATAAACGGGAGAAATAAGGTTGGAAGAGGGTTTGGATTGTGTGCAGAAATGCCACTAGTGCCACCTCACGGGAGCAATAAGGATGGTAGAGGGTTTGGATTGTGTGCAGAAATGCCACTAGTGCCACCTCATTTAGGACGGAGAATTACGGGTCTCGGACGTATTAACGTGCTTTCCACAATGTGATTACGGGGATCGGATGCGGTAGCGTGCCATCTCAAATGTGCTATATATATATATATATATATATATATATATATATATATATATATATATATACTAATTGTCGCAAAGAAGGATGAATCTCTTAATCGAATAAAGTTGAAGGATGAAAATCTTATAATTGAAGATTACCTTGTACAAATGGGCTAAATGTCGCAACGCATAACTAAAGATAAGAGAAGAATAAAAGATTCAATTATTTCGGGTTTTCCTGTCAAACTGCGGTAACAAAGATACAAAGTTACCCATCGAGATTCCTATCTCACTCTCCCAAACTTAATATTTTCCGGTTGCGAGAATGAGGCCCGGGAGCTGCAATAGACGACCGCTTCCCACTCTCTTTTAATTAATAAATAAATCGTCTTAGTAACTTTCAAATCTTTTGTAACGAATGCTTTACTAATTTTATGTTATTATCTCCCCCTGGGGGTTGTACTCGTCAGATGGTTTTGATCAAAGTAGATATTGATCTTTTATTTTAAAAGAGTTCCTCTTCACTAAGTAAAATGTTTCTGAAATTTTTCCGCTGCAACTTAATCGGTTGTTATTCAAAAGAAATTTTCTGGCTCAGTTTTTATGTTTCACTAAGTGACGACTCGGGTTTAGGACGTCAGACCCCGAGGGTCGACATTCTGAATTCTGGAGCGTTACATTTATCAAGGCTGGTGAAACATTAAAAGGAATTAAAATTGGACCTTGGAAACCACAAAGTCAGATTAGGACTACCTCTCCTGATTTGATCAGTAAGAATCAGATAAGGAATCCTAATCTTAAGAAAAGGATTCCAAGAACCAAGTTTAAAAAGAATTCTTCTTATAATTGTTTTGATGGTAGCAGCAGGTGTTATCCTTTGTTTCAAAAGATTAAGAAGATAAACAAATCTGATTTCAACAAACTTGCATTCAAGTCTAATATATATGTTGACAGATTTCGCAGACAACTTGAGTCTGACCTATTATTGAATAATGATATGTTTGTATGGTTGCCCAAAGTGATTATTGACCCTAAAGGACCCAAGATCACTAAGGTACCTCTTACCTAAATTTATTTTTGTAGGGGCCATCATCTAAGGAAGAAATCCTAGCAACAATTTGGTATATTGATAGTGGTTGTTCTCAACACATGACCTATGATGAGAGGCTGCTCTCAAACTTTCAAAGTATAGATGGTCCAAGAATACTATTTGGTGACAACAACTGTGGTCAGATCAGAGGTGTTGGTACCTTAATTATAGGTGATGTTTAGGTATCTGAAGTATATTTTGTTGAAGGTTTAAAACATAACTTGTTATAAGTTTCTCAACTTTGTTATAGAGGTTTTAGTGTTAGATTTTCTAAGGATAAATGTGATATTTTAGACAGTCCTTCAGACAAGGTTCTCTTAACTGGTTCAGACACGGTAATGTCTATGTGGCTAACTTTAATAGTTGTCCCAAAGATACCTGTCTGATTGTTAAGGGTGGAGATGATCTCAACTGACTATGGCACAAGAGGCTTAGTCATCTGAACTTCAAGACCCTTAACAAGATAGCTAAGAAGAAACTTGTTAAAGGACTGCCTGAAAAACTATGCTCTAATGATCTTAAGTGTGATGCCTGTAAAAAAGGTAAACAACCAAGAAACTCTTTTAAGAGTATTAACACAATTTCATCTGAAAGAGTATTACAACTCCTTCATTTGGATTTGTTTGGACCAGTTTCACCTCTCAGTTTTAGTGGAAGGAAATACACCCTGGTAGTCTTGGATGACTATTCAAGATATACTTGGGTATTATTTATTTTCAAGAAAAAATGAGATAATGAACAAGATCTCAGATCTGTTCAAACAAATACAAAATGAAAAAGGTGTTAATATTGTTAAGATTAGGAGTGACAAGGGCACCGAATTTTTAAATTCTTGCTTATCTAACTATCTTGCTGAGAATGGAATAGCACATGAGATATCATCAGCTAGAACACTACAACAAAATGGTGTTGTTGAAAGAAGGAACAGAACACTTAAAGAGGCAGCCAGGAGCATGTTAGCTGAATATGGAACCCCACAGAGGTTCTGGGCTGACACTATGACAAATTTGTGGAAAGACAGCGGTTTTTTACTGCTGTTAAACAGGATAAAAAACCGCTGTCTTAGCTGGTGATGTTAAAACACAGCACCTTTAGACAGCGGTTTGAAAGTGATGTTATAGGTACCTATAACAACGGTTTTTACCCGATGTTGTATCCTAATACCCGATGTTGTTTGAACTTTGAATGAACTCCTCTGTATTCCTACAACATCGGTTCTGGGCACCTACGACAGCGGATAAAAACCGCTGTTGTAACTAGTTACTACATCAGTTTTTAACCGATGTTGTATATTAAAAACCTGAAGTTAAAATTATTGTTTAACAACGGTTAATAACCGCTGTTATATCCTTATATATATTAAAAATGGGTAATTATTACCCATATTAATATTTTTCAAATTTTAATAAAATACCACCATTCATCAATTAAAAAATAAATTAAAATTTCATAAAATATTAAAGTCTAAATGCATTAAAATACAAACTATTCATCAAATAATTCAATTAAACGATTCACATTCATTCAACTAAACGATTACACATCCAAAATATCATGAGTTAAGTTAATCAATACTAGATATTCAACATAAAATATAAATTTCACGAGTCTAGTCAAACCACACCATCCAAAAGATTATGACCGCCTCTGCACTATCCTCTCCGCATTTCTCTGAAACCTACAACAGAGAGAACGAGGTACACAATCAAAGAAAATAGAACACTCAATCTGCAAAGAAATATAAACATGCTTTGCAATTGAGGAAACCAGTGCCGCTCTTGACAACACCATTTCACTAATTATAAGTTAAAGAGTAGTTGGTCCAGGAGCATGATTTATTCAATGATTAATTATATTTAAAATTTGAGAAATACTAGCTTATAATTGGACTGGACCAAAAAAAATTCCTGAGTACACCATAAATCAGATCAAGGAAAATTAAAGATATTGATTGTTAGCAAGTTAATGAACTTCAAGTGATATTCAATCAGTTTCTATAACTAAATTTGTTAAAATGAGATCAAACAAAATGGCTGTGTAGGCTCTTAATGTATAACCATTTGTTACGTTCCAAGACCAATATCACATGGCCAAATGCCCTGCCCTTTGCAATTATCTAATGGGTAATTGAACATAGAACTAAAGAAAGACACTGTTAGACTACAAGATCCATCAAAGGGCAACCAAGGATGCTGCAATTCATTCCAAGTCTATTAGTTGGTGAAAAAAATAAATTATATATGTGCATGCACAGAATACAAACAAAAGCATTATGATTAGTATGACAAATTCATTTGCATTGACTTTATCGAACAGAACTAGCCATATCAGTCTTAGAGTTTTTTTGTTTATGAAAACTGTAAGAAACCTTCATTAAAAAGTACAGTTGATTTGGGCTTCCACATATATAGTTTGCATTTTAGATTTTCCACTAATTTCTAGCAAAAAAAGGCATATATATTTATTTCTCCATCTAAAGAAGAAACTATCAAAAAAATAAACAACCTCGATGACAAAAAACAAACTAATATGTTCTCCTGATGCTTTTTTGCTAGTATAACACAGCTAGATGAGCTTCAATTCTTTCCACAAATTTCTATTTATCCTTTATCATTCATCTCTTCTTTTTTTCTGACAGAAGCTTCTGTGTACCAGAGAGATTCAATAGCAAGTTCAACAGAGAGCAAATGGCCTTGCATATAGTAGACAATGATGTCTTAAGACTAAACTTTCGAGTTCAGATATCCACATTAAAAAAATGATATAATTGGTGGGATTATATATCTTGCAAGAATAAGAAGATGAATTGCTATTACTGGTATACATATATAAACACACACACTCACATTAAAAACACACAAGAAGAGTCAAATGCCAGACTCTTCATATCAAAAGTATTAGATATCTAAGAAGCAAGAAGAGACGAAATGGTTTCATGTGTTTGCACATTTAATGACAAGTAAAAGATTGAATGTCATTGAAAATCATATGACCAGGGCATTCAAAGGAAGCACAACGAATTAGATTATTGTGCTCATGTGTACCAATAATTGAAGATGATGAAACCTTCTCAGCTACGATCTCAAAGAATATTTCACCAAATACAACATCTCCAAGGATACTAAGTCCACTTCTCACGCATGAAAGCAATAGCTAATTCTCAATTCCCAAATATAGCACGAGCAAACACTTTAACTGGAAAAAAATATGAGTCCGGCTATGCACATGTACATGTTTTTACTTCTCTTAAACCATGCTAAAAATACAAATAATGACCATTGATTAAAACTAGAAAAATAACCGTCAGCAAATTTCTGATACTTGACAAACCAGAAGACAGTGCAGCGCGAACACACAAAAATTATCAAGACAGGAACAGCGAGGCAATAAATGTGTGTCCCTCGTCATGCAACAGATATATGATGTGCTTAAATGCTTCCTTCTTCTTTAATATCAAATCAATAATTACACTAAAAGCATCTTTGCAGAGACTCGGTACGGGCAAATATATAACCCTCAAATTGGCAATCAGAAAAGTTCATTGAGTTACAGCAATGAAAATGACCTTGTTCTGTGCAGGCATCGACGAAAGTTCGAGGCGTTGAAATCTCGTCCTGGTTGTAGGCGGAGCCGGAGGCCACTGTAGCTGCGGCGGCGGCAGTATTGCTGAAGCATGTTTGGCGAGGCTATAATTGGGGGCTTGAGCAAAAAATTGATAACGGCAAAGCATGTTTATATTTCATTTTAAGCACCCAAATTACCATAAACTCTATAGTATATAGGATTCCATCTCATACCTTTAACTCACTCGTGTAACCAAGCTGTAGCAGGTGTAATCAAGCTCAAATAGTTCCAAGAAAAAACCATATCAATGTAACATTATAATGGCAAAAAAAAAATGAAATCTACCAGAAACCCAAGAGAAAAGAAAGAGATCAGCACAGATGAATAATCAATAATAATTGAAAAACACATCCCCAAATTAATTCACCCTTTTTCTTCCTCTATCAAAAAACCCCAGCAGATACTCAATGCTCTCTAATTCCTTTTCATCACTTCTTTTTTTTTTTAACTCTTCTCAATTGAAATCCAATGGTCCTAGCTAAACTATTAAGACATGAATATGAAAACAAAACTTGAAAGCAGGGCATTAGGGTTCGAATGATTTAGGAGATGGCTTACTTGCTTGAAGGCCGTAGAAGACAAGAACACCGACAACGACTTCTTGACTTTCCGTTTACATGAAGTATCACCAAAATCGTCCACGAATCGCTCAACGATCTCCTCCACCTCCCGCAGACTCGCGACACTCTTCGCGGCGGCGAGTACTCGGATCTGATCGAGAAGCTTCTGGAAGATTTTCTCTGATTCGTCGACGTGTACGGAATGTTCCAGACGTTGGTAGACGCTGGTCGATCGGAAGTTTGGGGGAACAATTTTGGGGGCTAGGTCACGAAGGGGAAGAAAGCGGCCCCCTTTTTCAGCAGAGACGTGTTTTTTTTTTTTTTTGTTTAGTTTAAAATGAAATTATCTATTAAATTTAATTGAAAAAAGAAAAAGAAAAAGGGTCCTGAAATAACATCAGTCATATAACAGCGGTTCATTGGAACCGCTTTTTATCATGAATCCGCTCAAATCAATAACAGCGGTTTTAGTTATAACAACGGTTTTTAAATTTTTAACAGCAGTTTTCTGTAAAACCGCTGTTGATTGGGTGTTGTTAAAGCTTGAAATTGGCATAGTGTGAAGCAATCAACACTGCTTACTATACCCAGAATAGATGTCTGCCAGTAAAATATAAGGGTAAGACTCCATATGAGCTATGGAAAGGTAAAGTTCCAAGAATCTTTTATATTCATGCTTTTGGTTGTAAATGTTTCATTCATAACAATGGAAAGTCTAAATTAAAGACTTTTGATGTCAAAGTGGCTGATGGAATATTCTTAGGATATTCCAGCACCTCCAAGGCATTTAGAGTCTTTAATAAGACAACTCTTTGTGTGAAAGAAACTCCTCATGTGGTGTTTAATGAAATTCATACTTTCTCAGGTAAGGTGGATCAAATTACAAATGGTCTAAATAGAATTGAACTTAACAAAACTAAACAGAGGAAAACTTATTTTCCTAGTTTTGACTCAGATTCAGATGAAGAAGAACTTCCATCTGAGAATCAGGAAGGAACTCCTCTATCTGTTCCATCTGAGGAGACACCTTTGATATCATCTAATCATACAAGGTCAGTAGATGAAGGGGGAATGTCTACTCCGGCTGAACAAGACGAGTTACTTCATGAGTCAGCTGATATGGGTGCTTCTACTCAAGGATGAGGAGTTATCATCCAGCTGAGCAGATCATTGGGGAACCCTCAAGTAGTGTTCAGACATGAACTATGTTGGATTCTCAAAGTATGTTTAGTTGTTATGTATCACTCCTTGAACCTAGGTCTATTGAGGAGGCTTTATCTGATACCCAAGCTGGGTAATCGCCATGCAAGAAGAATTACATCAATTTGAAAGGCAAAATGTTTGGGAACTAGTGGACAGACCCATTCATAGAAAAATTATAGGCACCAAATGGGTTTTCAAAAATAAAACTGATGAAAACAATATTATTGTTCGTAATAAGGCTAGACTTGTAGCACAAGTTTACTCACAGTTTGAGGGGATAGACTATGATGAGACCTATGCTCCAGTCGCCAGATTAGAAGCAATAAGATTGTTTTTGGCTTTTTCTGCCTATAAGGGTTTCAAAGTCTTTCAGATGGATGTTAAATCTATTTTCTTGAATGGTGTGTTGCTTGAGGAAGTCTGTAGAACAGCCTCCTGGGTTTAGGACAAATAATAAAGTCTATAAACTCAACAAGGAACTATATGGGCTGAAACAAGCACCTCGTGCTTGGTATGATACTCTATCTGAATTCCTAGTATCAAGTGGATTTTCTAAAGGAAAGATAGATAGAAATTTGTTTAGAAAGGAAGTTGATGGTAGTATTTTGTTAGTTCAAATCTATGTAGACGATATTATTTTTGGTTCACCTAATCTGACCTTGTGTGAAGAATTTGGTGTTCTCATGAAAAACAGGTTTGAAATGTCTATGATGGGTGAATTGACCTACTTTCTAGGCTTGCAGATAAAACAGATGAGCAGAGGGACATTCATGCATCAGACTAAGTATGCAAAGGACCTAATAGATAGGTTTGGGATGATTACTAGTAGAGAGGTTAAAATACCTATGACAACTAACTTCTCTATGGATTCAGATGAGAGCGGGATACCCACGGATGCAACGGAGTATCATGGACTGATTAGGTCTTTGTTGTATCTCACTGCAAGTAGGCCTGATATAGCCTTTGCAGTTGGGGTATGTGCAAGGTTTCAATCAAATCCTAAGAAGTCTCATCTGGAGACAGCTAAGAAAATCCTAAAATATCTGGAACTCTGCAGGTTGGATTGTGGTACCCATCTGATGACAACTTCGAGCTATCTCGCTATTCAGACTCGGACTTTGGTGGATGTAAAATTGATAGGAAGTCCACTTCTGGAACTTGTCAATTCTTAGGCAATAAGCTGATCTCCTGGTTATCCAAAAAACAGACTTCTGTTGCCACATCCACCACCGAAGCTGAATACATGGCAGCTAGGAGTTGTTGCTCTCAGCTTCTCTGGAATAGTCAGCAGCTTAGGGATTATAATATTCACACATCATCTGTGCCTATTTTCTGTGATAGTAATAGTGTCATTGCAATGACATATAATCCTGTTTTGCATTCTAGTTGTAAGCATGTAGATATTAGGCATCATTTTATTAGGGATCATGTTGAGAAGAATGAGTTACAAAGAGCTGATATACTTACTAAATTATTAGCTGAGACTAGGTTTAAAGAACTATGTTTAGAGTTAGGATTACTTGATGCATCTTTAGTTGATCTATAATTTTCTATTGTTTGTATCTTGTATTTTCTCTCTCTCTCTCTCTCTCGCTTTCTTTATCATGTCCAGAAAGAAATATCAGACTTAATAAGTGTCAAAGGGCAATCACAGAGCTCATATCATTGATCTCTTTTCTAAGGAATCAAGAATCAAGGATTAGTTGTCTATTACAAAATCAAATCTGGCCAAGCTATTTGAAACACATGAAGATGGAATTAATTTGTTGGTGTATAAGAAAGATGATTAGGTAGAATCGTTTAAGATACTGACAAAAAATTCTTGCAAGGGAGCCAGAAAAGAGTTGAAAAAGTATATGCTCAGAAGGAAATATCGTCTCTTAATGATGATATTGACCAACTGCATTTTGGGTGAACAGAGTTCACATGATGGCCTCACAAAGCCAAGACTCTGTTGTATGAGGGCTATATTGGATGGTGTGAAGAGCGA
The DNA here is from genome assembly GCA_030762865.1 of Paraleonurus japonicus. NCBI lineage: Eukaryota > Viridiplantae > Streptophyta > Magnoliopsida > Lamiales > Lamiaceae > Paraleonurus > Paraleonurus japonicus. The sequence goes on along the minus strand of CM061055.1, from coordinate 21,628,045 downwards.
TTGGATTGGGTTGTTTGTGGATAGGCTGGCGGAGGAAAAGAAAAGATTTTTGTTGATAGGGGATGATTGGACGGCTAACTCAATAGCTTCCCTGTTCCACAAGATTACTATTATCATGGAGGATTTTAAGGTTGTTGCTGATTGGGAATTAGGCGTAAGGAAATATATAAAGCAAAAAGGATTGCTTACGAAGAATGAACGCATTGGAGGAATGCCAGGTACATATGATGATTCAGTTAGTGCAAGGGCACAGAGGGAACAGTTTGCAGAAGCAGCTGCTAGGAGACAAGCTGGAGTCGCACCAACTCAACCGGAGGCTGTTCCAGCAGCTAAGGAAGATATTGCCGCCGAGCTGCTTCAGCTGAGGAGGCACCTGAGGAGCAGGTCTCCTCACCCTCTGGGTCCTCTCAAAGGAAGAAGAGGTCGAAAGCTCCAAAGAGACGCCGCTACTAAGAAAGCAGCTGGAGAGTCATCTGCTGTTATTCTTGCTCTTTCCAGAAGAATCCTCTGCATTAGAGATCGCAGCTGCAGCAACAAAGGAAGTTGAGGTGTTGGAGGATCCCATCTCAGAGGCAGGGGGAACCTCAGCTGAGAAGACAATCTCTGAAAAAGGAAGAAGGTACATCATCTTCCCTATCTTTGTCTACTTCCCTAGAAAAATCTCCTCACCATGGCAATGAAGAGGTAGCCACGGCTGATACCTCGGAGCCTTCAAGTCAGCCACCTTGCCAAATAGTCCAAACACAACCTGAACAAATCCAACCTACACAAGAGCCTACACCTTCTGAACAAATGCCCAATCCACATCATATGATTTCCTCGACTTTCTTTCTACTGAATATCAAACACCCTCTCCCCATATCAGTCCGATTCATATCCCTATGCCTGATGGCTGAATCAGGCAATTTGAGTCATCTCTTAGGGCAGATGGGAGGAGGAGGTTGGCTGAAATGATTCCATAGCTTCAGTTGAACCAAGAAGTTATGAAGGAATCAGTCGAGTTGTGGTTGGTACATCATCTTAGAACTGGAGATCTGGAGGAGCTCAGCCTGTTCTCAGACGAATTTGGCTGGGAGAACATGGTTCGTTGGGAGAAAGAAGTTTTAGTGTCTGCAAGCTTGTCGTCGGTGTCTTCCATTCTCTCTGAGGAACAGCTAGTTGATCACGTTAAACGCCATCTTGGTTTACCCCCAGCTCAGCCTTCTCAATGCTCCTAAGCCAATGGGAGTTGACGATGGAAGAGAAGTTTGCCCAGATGCTTCAGACTAAAACAATCGACATTGTGGTTTCAGTGAGCATCATGATGGAGGATATGCTAAAAGCATCTGAGGTAAACATATTGCATAAATTATCAAATTCTATTAACCTGTCTGTGGATGAGAAGGTTGGAGAAGTGAAAGTGGAGTTGGACAGGCTTCGAGCACAAGTTGCAGCAGACAACCAGATCTTGGCTGACGAGATCTTGAGAGATCAAACCACGTCTTCTACCTACTTTAATGTTGTCAAGGAGCAACTCAAGATGCTTCTTGATGATGTTAAAAAGGGGGGAAGATATGGTCAGAATCAGATCTGAGTTAGACCAGATAATGAGCTCAGCCAGTTGCTAATCAGATGAGCATACTACCTTGAAGATTCGTATTGATCAAATAGAAGAAGCGATCATGGCAGATGAGCAGGCCAGGAAAAGGGAAGCTGAGATCAAATCAAAAAAATACATGTCCAAGATAAGAGAAAGAAAAGAAGAGGCTGAGAAAGCAAGGACAAAGGCAGCTGAAGCCGAGAAAGGAAAAGAGCTTGAATCAGTCGTGTCCCCGATCAGACAATCCTCATAGAGCATTTCTTCTAAAGCTACTGGAAAATGTCCTCTGGAGAAATCAGCCGAGCAGATCAGGATTGAGGAGGCCAGGGATAAGCAGATTAAGGTAGAGAAGATTTTCTATGGCCGAAGGGAGGCGAGGAGGAAGATTAAAGCAGCGAAGGAAGCTGGGAGAATATTTGATCGAGCAACCAAGAGATGGATTCTGCCTATGTCTATTGCCGGACCTCTTGGGGAAGCTGATAAGGCATCAGTCAGGCCACCGCACAGAACAGATGCTCCCCCAAAAATGATTGTTCATCATCTTGGGCAAGTGAATACATGAAGTATGAGGCAAAGTGGACCTTCTTCTGGTATATATGCAAAGGTGCTGGAGCCTCGTCTGAAGATGAAACAATCGCTTGACATGACTGGATGTAGAAGAAGAATCCAACATTATATCAGAAGCTGATTGAAGAAGGAGATGAGTGGTATAATATAGATCTTGTTGCTCCAGCCTACTCAACCATCCCAATCAAAGTCACTGAAGATGGGTTGATTGACAAAGACTGGATAAGATCAACTATCATTATGGGCCAAAACATAATGAAGTTATATGATCCAATTTGTAAATGTAATCTTTTTGTTGTATATAAATGAGATGACTTGAACTTATCTGAATTACTTTGTCTTATCTTTCTAAGTTCAATTTTTTTAAAGTCATAAATTTTGTAAAGAAATCTTAAGAAATTTTTCTAAGTGTTGATCATCTGATAAAATTTTGTGCCTTAGAAAAATTTCTTAAAATTTTTCTAAGTATAAAAATTTACTTAAGTGTGAGTAGTTGCTCTTATGTGAACTTATCTGATTGAGAAGTTGTTTATGTGCCTAATTGATGCGGCACAAATATGTTTTGGGCCGAGCCAGGCCCAAATAAGGCTAGGGAACCAAAGAATGGGCGAGAGCCCAACAAGAACCCAAAGAGAGGCCCAAAGGGAGAGAAGTATGGATATGCTTAAAATAGGCTCGAGATATTGATATGGGATCAGATTAGCGAGAATAGAGTAGGTGGTTAGAATAGTTACCAAAAAAAGGGGCTGGAAGTTAACAATAAACCTACGAAATAGGGATTAATTAGTAAACAAAGGAAGATTCAGTCAAACAGAACCTGAAAAGGGTATGAAGAAAGATCTAGAGGAGAAGATTCTGGGAAAATAGAAGTGGGACGTGGAGGATGGACATAAACGTGGGAGGAACACGATGAAGAGTGGAAAGCTTCATCGGAGGGTGGAGATAACCGTCCTCCTCCAGGTACTATTTATGGATGATTAGCATAGAAGGAAAGGTACGAATTCACTTATTTACTGATCACAATTTGAGCACGTTAAACTATCTCCATTAACACTTATTCGGCTAGTTCATATTAGCTCCTAGAGGTCCCTAACCAGGTATTTAGGGCCCTCCTTTTACACTCTTTCCGACCACTGACTTGAGCATCGAAGTCCCTACACCGGGGACCCCTCCGGCGTGTTTTGCAGGTATTCGAAGCTCGGGAACGTTCGGATTGCCCGGTTTTGGCACGTGTCCAAGGAGTGATCTCGTGAATCTCAGGTACAGGGTTTGATTCTTGTTAGTGTGACTTTATTGCACACATCAAGTGGTGCTGTCTGTGGGAAACTTGAGTCTAAGACGTGAGTTTCCTGTGAAATTGTGATTACTATGGCTGGAGGACAAGAGGAATCTAAGAAGGATGGGGGAGCAAGAGGTCGATCGTCTTTGGCTGTCCCTTTTCCACCCTCTGCCGCTGGAACGGTAGTAAGAAGGGAAGTGGTGTCGCCTTGTGCAACGGTGACTACTGGCTCAGGCGCAGAAAGGGCTCAGTCGGATTTCCCTACACCTAATCCACAAAGGGAGGAGGCGAATGTGACTCCAGGTGCAAATCAGGCTCTAGGTGGACCGGGGATGAGTAGGGAGGAGCCTCCTGCCCCACCTACCATCGGACAAGGCGAGGTCCATGTGCCAGGGGTGATTCCCGGTATAGGGGCTTCTGTCTCTCAAGGCCTTGTGGCCCCTGAGGTACCGACAGTTCTCAGGGAGCACATTGATACTACAGTGAGGACCATGTTGGAAGCTCTCCTTAGGGGAGGGATTCAGTTCCCTTTGCCTCTCGAGGGGAATGAGAATGAGGTTAATAGAGAATCGGTGTTGGTGTCATCCCAGGCACATAGGTCCGATGGAAGAGATAGAGCAAGGGCTCAAAAGCCGGCAGATGGTGATGAAGTGATTTTGGGGCAACCACCGAAAGAGCCAGAGGTAGAGGTTCTGCGGAGCATCCCACCGGAGAGAAGAAATACCGTGGGAAGCAGTGGAAGGTAAGGGTGACTCCCACATTGGGAAACACAGGGGGCCAAATCTCGGCTCTACAGAAATAGATTGACAGTATGAAGAAGCAGATGAATACTCGGGTTAGTGATTCTCGACCCGTGTCTAGTTCTCAGTTTTCTAATAAGATTTTGCAGGATGAGCTGCCCCAAAACTTCAAACCCTTGAATTATGAGTATGATGGGACTTTAGATCCTTATGAACATTTGGTGCGGTTCGAGAATTCGGCTCTCCTGCATCGCTACAGTGAAGGAGTCAAGTGTAGGGTCTTCCTGACCACGTTGGCTAAGGCTGCCCAGCAGTGGTTTAGTCAGCTGGGACCCAACACCATTATCTCGTTTGAAGAATTTAGCAACCTGTTTTTACATCAGTTTGCTAGTGCACGGAGACAACCCAAGACGACGCTGACGTTGTTTAACATGCAACAAGGGGAAAAAGAGAGCTTACGGGCCTTCTTGAAAAGGTTCAATCAAGCTGCCTTAGAGGTTCCATCCGCATCGGCAGAGGTAAAAATTAATGCTTTGACTAACGGTTTACGAGATGGGGACCTATTCTCCTCTTTGGCAAAGAAGCCTGTCGATACGTTTGATGAGTTGCTGCGAAGAGCCGAGAAGTATGTGACCTTGGAGGAGGTGAGGAAGGCCAAGCGGAGAGAGGTCAACCTCCGACAGGAGACCCAAAGAAGAAGGGGACGGAGACTAAAGACACGGCCCCAACAGCAACTACACCAGGGCGTGTAAGATCCCGGAGTAGATTTGAGAAGTATACTCCACTAAAGATAGAGCCCGCAGAGGTCCTGGACGTGGCAGCGGATCATCCAGAGATGAAGTTCCCCTGGTCGAGGTCGAGGGGACCTATAAAGCCTAAAGAGGATAGGTTTTGTCGTTTTCATAATGAGTATGAACATGATACTAACCAATGTTTTCACTTAAAGGATGAGATTGAAAGGCTAATACAGGCTAGGCACCTGAAGGAATTCATCTACAGGGACCGATAGGGCCCTCGGAGATTCAAAAGAAAGGAATCTGAAGAGAAGGCGGAAGATAAGCACTGAGGCTCACGGGACCATCCAGAGGAGCAGCCACCGCCCAAGAGAGGTGCTATTCAAATTATAATGGGAGGTCCCGCTAAAGGAGATTCATTCAGGGCGCGGAAGGCTGCTGTTCGGGCCCTACATGCGGGACGGAGGTGTGAGCCAAGAGAGATAGGGCGAGTGACGTCTGCTCCCCGCATCCAGTTTGCACCAGAGGATGGTGGAGAAACTCAGGGACCTCATAGTGATGCTTTGGTAATTACTACTGACATTGCCGGATATGATGTAGCTCGTATTTTTGTGGATACAGGAAGTTCAGCGGACATTATGTTTCTGGACGGTTTAAAGAGAATGAACCTGAACGTGAGGCTGGAACCTGTTGATACGGCTCTATATGGGTTCACTGGAGGAGCTATTCAGCCGCTGGGATAGGTAATATTGCAAGTAGGGTTGGGAACCCCTCCTCGAAGGAAGGTTATGATGGGGACGTTCCTAATCGTGGATGTGCCATCCTCGTATAATGTGATATTCGGGAGACCAATCTTGAATACATTCCAGGCGATAGTATCCACTTATCACATGAAGATGAAGTTCCCGGTTGAAGATGAGGTAGGGGAAGTGAAAGGGGACCAGTTTCAGTCTCAAAAATGCTATGTAGACTCTGTTAAGATGGTTGATAAGACATACTTCAGCCAGCTTGACAGAGCCAGAGGACATGATCCGGAGAAGAAGAGGTGTAAGGTCCTGCATGAAGAAGAGGAAGGGACTTCCAAGATTCAAGCTGAGGAGGAGTTAATGCCAGTGGAGATATTCCCCAATAAAACTGGGTTTACCACCAGAATCGGGACTCAGATGGAACACGAAGTTACCGAAGAGGTAATACGTTTGATAAGAAAAAATGCTGACCTATTTGCTTTCTCACCTTTATATATGAAGGGGATACCTCCAGAGGTGGCGATGCACTACCTTAACGCTGATCCCAAAGTAAGGTCGGTAAAGCAAAAACTTCGACACTTCGGAGCTGAGAAGGACCTGATCATTAGAGGATCGGTAGAGAAGCTTCTTAACGCAGGACAGGTGAAGAAGACCGAGTTCCCAGAATGGTTGTCTAATGCCGTTCTGGTCCCTAAGGGGGGTGGCAGATGGAGGATGTGTATTGACTTTCGGGATCTAAACAAAGTATGTCCCAAGGACCACTACCCATTGTCGAGAATTGATCAATTAGTGGACTCCACAGCTGGTTTCGAGCTGCTCAGCATGATGGATGCATATCAAGGATATCACCAGTTATAGTTGTATCTGGGAGATATCCCAAAGGTCAGCTTTATCGTACCTTGTGGAACTTTCGGTTATGTGAAGATGTCTTTCGGGTTAATCAATGCAGGAGCTACCTATCAGCGCATGGTGGATAAAGTATTTCGGGAGCAGATAGGTAGGAACATGGAAGTGTATGTGGATGATATGTTGGTGAAGAGCCAGAGAGTCCCTGAGCATGTAACTGACCTAGATGAATTCTTTATGCTAATACGAAGGAATGGAATCATGCTAAATCCTGCTAAATGCTCTTTTGGAGTTAAAGCAGGTAAATTTCTGGGATACATGTGTTAGGATGTATACTATAAGCCTAGCTTTTTGTATGAACATCTTTTTGATATGAGATTCTTTATGATCAAAATACTTGCTTTTTATGATTGTTACATATATCATTATTTTTGTCCAGATTAATCTATACTGTAGATAACATGGTGTGTGGTGTCACACAGAAGATCATGCTATCAGTTCCTTATAGATTATAAATAAGAGCTCACAACCAAGATGAATTTGGACAAACCATTGGAACGGTTGTGGTGTTATTTGGTATTAGTCTATCTTGACTATAAAATTGCACTAGTACATTTTGTATGTATTGAGCAGGACCATATGAGGTTGTTCAATTTGTACTGACTACATAAAAGAACAAGACCTCTGGTATTATGGATGTATGTCTTCTTAATCCCTATATAATAACGGGCACGTGTACTCAGTGTATGTTTTTTTTATTTACAAATGAGTGAGATTTATTAAATCAATAGGCTCGGTGAATTGGGAGATAGCACTGCTTATATGGTGTGCTGTTGATTATAAAAGGAATCCGTGTCCTAATTATTTAGGATGATGATGTTCCCTTGAGGAGCTCATAAAGATCATCATGTAAATCCTGCAGGTGGATTTAATCCGACATGATAATAACGATGAGTGGTACTACTCTTGGAATTAGATGTAAATTAATTAAGTTGTCAGTAACTTATTTAATTTATGGATATTTGATATCTTAAACACGGGGAAATAAACGTATACATAATAAAGGAGCCTATATTATAATATGGGATTAGGACGGTAATTCAATTATAACTCTTTAGTGGATCGAGTTATAATTGATGGGCTTAATTAGAGTGTTCAGATAGAACACAGGCCATTTAGGCCCATCAGGAGGCCCAACCCTAATTCCTCCTTAGGGTCCCTGTTGTAGCCTATAAATAAACCCTACATTAGAGCCTCTAGACGTATGAAAAAAAACGTGAGATCAGAGAGAGGCGGATTCTGATTCCTTGGAGGATCGTCGACCACTCGACGTCCAAGGGAAAGGGATAGGGATACGGCAGAAGATCGTGAGGTTCGCGGCTCATCCTTGATCCGCACATTACAAAAAAAATAGATTTTGACACATTGGAAAGTGATATAATAAAACACATATTGTAACATTAAATCTATTGTCACATTAATTTTTTGTGTGGTCTATACTCGTGTGAAGTTAGGGTAGTTGGATATTAACACACCAAAAAGTATTAAGATTGATTAGTTTTTAACACACCCCAAGGTGTATTGATTGATTAGATATTAACACAGTCAAAAGTGGTAAGATAGGTTGATATTAACTACTTAATAGTGTTAAGATTGATTAGTTATGAACACACTAAAATGTATTAAGATAATTTGGATATTAACACACCTTTAATGTTAAGAGAGGTTGCTTTTTAACACACTAAAAAGTGTTAAGATAAATTGGATATTAACACACTTTTAATGTTATGAGATGTTTCACTTTAACATACTAAAAAATGTTAAGATAAATTGGATATTAACACACCAAAAAATGTTACGGTAAGTTTAATATTGACACACAAAAATGTGTTGAGATATTTTTTATATTAACACACTTAAAATGTAAAGAAATATTGTACGTTGATACACTTTAAAGTGTCAAGATATGTTGAATATTAACACACTCAATAGTGTTAACATAAATTAATTTTAATTACACTTTTTCTTGTGCTTAGAATTATTTCAAATCAATTTTATATTATTAAAATTTGTTATAATTACATTTTTTTGTGTGTTTCAAAATAATTTGTTATCAATTAAATATTATTAATATTCATTTTCCCTGAATGTATGTAACTTTAAGAATAAAAAAAGAATTAATTAAAAAATATTCATTAACATTAAAAATCAGATATATGAATATGTATAATATTGTTGAAAGAAAAAATAAATCATGAATCAAATTCGAGGGGAGCCACAACCTGGCTCATGGTTTAGAACTAAATCAAAAAAAAAAAAAAAAAAAAAAAAGAGCCCTAAAATAGTGGACAAGAAACAAAATTAACCACCCTATTGTACAAAGGAAACCTGCTGAGGACTGAAATAACAATCCTAACAACAACAAAATGTCAAAAAAGCTGCGAGCAAAAACAACTAATTATATAAAAGAGCAGTTTATACAAATCACAAAAAGGCAACCTTAATCTGCTACCTAAATTCAACCAGGCCACAACCAGAGGAAACCATCAACATCGTTGTAATTCACGCCAACTATTGATAAAATTAGACCAGAACTAACTAGCATGAAAAGTACTCAATGAAAATCAAATACACAAGGAACCAATAAATCCAATAAAAAAAAATTTGAAACATGGCTAAAAGTGCTAAAAGAATGTAAGTGTGTCATAAAAAACTATCAACTAATTAAGCGAGCAATGTCACCAAATTACGCGCTAACAACTTCAATCCAAGCTCTATTCTGATCACAATTCAGCCAGTGTCACCTATATTTAAAAATATATATAAGAGTTCGATTACGAAAGGCTAACTTAAAAAAAAAAACTTAAGTAACACGCACCAAAGAGCATGGCCAAGCAACCATTCCACCATACGCATCATCAAGTGTTTGATAAACATCATAAGGCCGAATCAATTGCTCTTCAGGTAGAAGTACTACTTTGACATGTACTTGACACCAATCTCTGCCATACACGATGGGAAAAAATCATTACAAGCAAAACAATTACTATAATGACTATAGAAGATAAATTACAATAAAAATAGAACACCAAAAACTGTTCTTGATAAGATAATGATGTCTTTCTTACAAAGTTGTTGAATTACAGAAATAGAAGACAATAAGACATGGTAAATTAGATGCCGCTGCTAAGGTAAGGCCAAAGGGATTCCTTACCGAAAGAAGAAGAAATCTGGACATCCCAAAAATGATCATCAATCTAATTCATCCTCATTTATGCTTATTTTTTTTTATTTTTCTATTGCAAATTGTGTTTCCTATCCTTTTTTCTTTTTTCATCCTAGACATTACTATATGCATAACTAGTTGATGATATCAAAAAGTTTCAATATTTAGTTAAAACAATTAATATCATTTAAAAATTTAAAACTAATCAGCAATATAATTAAAATCCAGGCCCTCCTAGCAGACAAGGTAACACAAGCTTACAGATTGATTGCAACAATCTATTCAGTTCAGTATGGCAAGGAACCATATAAAAATTAGAGTTAAGCACAAAGTGCTTCAACCATAAGTTCATTTACTTTTACATGATAAAATGATCAATCTAGAGCTTCAAAACACTGAAACGGAACTCCAATATAAATTCCGATCAAATTTTTATATCATAAATGCTTTCATGATGTTTATCCAAGATCCTGCACGTTTAACTTTTACTGATAATTTCTAAAATTTGGCTTCATGCTTAAAATACAATTTTTAAATTCCATAAAATTATGTCACCATCTGTCTGTCAGAAAATATGGAAGGTATGATAGAAAGTAAATTGGGAGAGATTAGCAAAGAGATATTTTCTGCAATACCTCCTCACGTGCAACAGGAATAGGGGTTGTTCTTATTCTATAATTTTTTTGAAAGAAATACTAGATCATATTCAACATAGCAACAAGAATAAAAGAAAGTAAAAATATAAAATAAAAAGAAGGGGTGCATTTAAAAGTAGTTGTAAATGAGCACAAAAGTTGTAATTATTTCAACGGAGCTATAAATGAAAAGTTACAGAATGAGAATGTTACAACACAAAAAATGGAAAAGGTATACTGCACTTTAAGTCTCTGTGCTCAAGTTAAGGTATCTAAACAAAGCTAGGAACTAGAATTCCACGCAAATAGATGAACCATAAGTAACATTCTGCTAAGAAAAAAAATATGATAACCATGTCTTGCTAGCTTTGTACAGATAGATACATCTATATGCCATCACAGCAGCATTGAAGACAGAGAGGAAAGTGACATGCATTGGGGAAAGCGAAAGATAAGCTATGTTGTGAAGTTTCTTTTATAAATATATATAAATAGAGCCTTAAATATTAAGGAGACCAAAACTCATAACATGTATAATAACTCACAAAATAAGTGAAGTCCTAGGAAGTACCAGCAAAGAAGAACAAGATTATTAAGTACTAAACATATTTTCAGATTATTAAGTACTAAACATATTCTCATTAAATTCTAACTCCAAGTTAAAGATGCATCTGATGTAAAACTGACGACAAATATGAATCAGACACAATATAGGCATCATATATAGCCTTCGATAGGGATGATATTCATTTAGAAACCTTCTATCAAAATATCAAGATCCAAGCTATAAATACTCTAGTTACTGCCTAACTTATCAAAGAAAATTAATAATCGTCGTCATGTCTTCATTATGTCAAAGGAAAACTCTTGATAATTCAAACTTTAAGGACCAAAAATAAAAAACAAGACGAGGGATAACATATTAAGGAGTAAGGACAGTGTTTTCATATTAATCTTATAGAAACTACAATATAGACAAGAAGATGAAGCCTTAAAAAACTAAAGCAATTTTTTTTTTCATTTAGCATTCGACATAAGGCCACAAGTTCTACAGAAAAAATACATTACATACATACAATCTGCTTGACAAAATCAAAGAATATGATCAAATATATATACGATGGAGAATCAAAGAATCAAAGCTAAAAAAAACAAAAGGAAACTGCTGTTAATCACCACCAATAACACGAATAACAAATCAATTAATTCAAGAAAACAAAAAAAACATTAGCTAGCCAAATAACCTATACGCGCCTATTCAATCAATCACATAAATCACATAAATAAGACAACAGAAGGTGGTTAATAATCATTTTCCAGTTTCAGTAAATATTGGTGATAATCCTCACTCACTAATCGTTCTAACAATGAACTCACAAATCGACCAAACAGATAATTCATCAAAATCTTGTAAATATTCATATTGGCATTTTCACAAACACCTTATGGGCGAAAATGAGAAAGAAACTCCAGAAACAAAATACCTTAAAAAGGGAAAATCTGGCGCTGGCATAGTGAATTCGACTAGGAATTAAATTTTGACAAAACCAATTTTCAATTGAAAGAAATAAAATACCTTATAGAAAGAAAAAACAAAAAACAGAGTAGAGCGTGTAGGTGGGTAATGCTCTGTACGCTGGAAACTTATTCCGAAGAGGGCACAAATTGATCTTGAATTTTTTTCTTTTTCTCTCTCTCTCTTTCTCTCACATCTATGGTGGTTTGAGCGTATATACCTGTGCCTTGTGCGCGTCCCCGCCAAAATGAAACTGCAATTCGTGGCTTATAATCTGTTTTCCCCCATCACACACATGAAAAAAGGTTTCTTGCTGTTGAAATGAATAAGTGAAAGCCCATATAAAAAAATATTTCAGAAAAAAAAAATTGAATAGGCAAAAGCCCAAATGTTATAATATTTAAACAATAATTGGAGATGAATTTGAACGTGGAAAGAGTTTTGAGTAATTGGGTAACTATAAAAAAAAAATTATAAAAATAATAAAATACATATCTTTTCTATTTCAAGTGTAGTTAGGCAAATTTAGTGTAAATAATTTATAAAATTCAATCAACTTAAAAAAAAAAAATTCAAGCAATTTTCACACTAATCAAGACATTAAAAATTTAAGTGTAGTGATTTGATTATTATTAACGCATTAATTAATTGGTGTTCTATAATAGTGTTAAATAATGTATATTAATATACTTGTTATCACACTTCTAAAAGTATTTGTATTATCACACAACTAAAAAATGTCACAATAATAATAAAATTCTGGATTTTTTTATGATTATGTATTATATCACTCAAAAGTGGTGTAATTGGATTAGTATTAACACACTAATATAATAGTGTCATTATATTATTTTATAAAATGTACTCTACTATTTATTATCACACTTCTAAAAATTTATGTGATAATAAAGTAGTTATTAAGTTACTGATTTTACAGTATGGTAAAAAGTGTGTGGCAATAAGCATTTTTTGTTGTAGTGGCAGTTCTGACCTTAGAACTGGTTTGATTTCACCGATTAAGGTGAATAGGTATGTTTTATTTTTCCGCTGCGTTTTATGCATGTGATCCCGAATTAGATAATCAATTAGAGTCGGCGATCCGGTGGTTCCAACAATTGGCATCAGAGCCGTGTTTTCTGACTCTATGCGATTGATTCGGTTAATAATTTTACAACGTGTTTCTTGATCTGTTATAATAGGGTTTCTTGATCTGTTATAATAAGATTTCTTGAACTGTTATAATAGGGTTTCTTGATCTGTTATAACAGGGTTTCTTGAACTGTTATAATAAGGTTTCTTGATCTGTTATAATAAGGTTTCTTGATCTGTTATAATAGGGTTTCTTGATTTGTTATAAGATTGCAAAATTTTATGATCTGATATTGTAGGGTTTGCTAGATAAATATGGTGTTTTCTGCAGGAACCCTATATCCAACTATTATGGTATGATTGTATGTTTATGTATGAATTAAACCCTCGGACCTATCGAGGTTGTTTTTTTGGGTTGGTGCATGATTGTAATAATAATTAACACGGCGGTCTGTCGTGTAGGTTTATTTTTGTTTTTCGATCTAGATGATGTATAGGATCGATGGATAAAACTGTAATAGAATATATTAGGGTTATTCGATTAGTGAACCAGGTCGATCCCCGTATGGCAGGGCGCTGCCCCGCACCCCATTTGACGACGAACGTTCAAGAGCACGGGAGTATCAAAGAGGCCATAATAGTTGGAATTTTTATTTTCCATATTTATTCCTTTTATTTATATGTGTTGTTGTTATGCATGCTTTTATGTGTCTCATATGTTATGCATGTTAAAATCCCTCATGATAAATAACTAAGTGGGAGAGGGATTAATTTCAATAAATCTCATAGCCTCCATTTCTGGTTTGTAAGTGATGCATTCAAACACAAACATTGGTTTTAAGTGCCTTCTTCCATATCGGATGTGTTTGTTTGCGGATCACTAGATCAAACTTCTTTTTGGATAATTATGAGAAAATCATTTAGGAGCGTGTTATCTTCTCCATCTGAAGAGGCACAAACCTAGATAATTGACTTGGTATTAAGAAATGGTATACACTTATGTGCATGTGATAGTATCATCCCCATCGGAGTAAGTGCTATTATTTGTATGGCTAAAGATAAACCAATTATTAATTTTATTTTGTTTGACAAAATAATAAAATTAATGGGTAAAACCTCCTCTTACAAATGTTTGAATTAGTATACGCCCACACTATCGTGGCATGCAAAATTCACGGTGTTTTGAGGTGTTGGTGAATTTAAATTGTATTGCTTGAGGGAAACAATATTATTTTAAATTCTTATGTTTTGATCTGTGTATTTACGTGTTTCTCAGGATATTATCTATGGCTTTCAATCCTCTTGTTGTTATACTTAAAGAAAACAAACTTACTGGTCCAAATTATATTGATTGAAAAAGAAACCTGGACATTGTCTTGACTGCTGAAGAGTACAAATTTGTACTCACTGAGGTCTGTCCTGAAAAGCCCGATGAAAACTCTAGTGAAGAGGAGAAAGAGACTTATAAGAAGTGGATCAAGGCAGATGAGATGGCGCGGCGTTACATTTTGGCTTCTATGTCAAATGTGTTGCAACATCAGCATCAGGCCATGACCTATGCTTATGAGATGATGCTCAATCTCAAAGAACTCTTCGGACACCAGAGTCGAGCTGCTAGGCAAGAGGCCATGAGAAACTTAATGACAACCACCATGACTGAGGGGACACCCGTAAGGGATCATATCCTCAAGATGATGGCTCCTTTGAATGAGATGGAAGTCCTAGGAGCTAAAATCGATGGGGAAACCCAGGTCGATATTGTTCTCCAGTCGTTGCCTAAGAGTTTTGAGCAGTTCCGCCTGAACTACAACATGAACAAAAGGTTGTATTCGTTGGCGGAACTTCTGACAGAACTCCAAGCGGCTGAAGGGATACTTCGTCAAGCTTCTCAAGCTTATATTGCTGAAAATGTTTCTACATCTAAGCCAAAATGCATGGTGATGAAGAAAAAGAAACAAGCTGGTTTGACAAAGAAAGAGGGTGAACCAAAGAAAATTGGTCCACAAAATGGCGTGAAGAAGCCAAAGGGCAAATGCTTTTTATGCAAGCAGCCAGGACATTGGAAGATAGATTGTCCCCGTAAAAAGGAAAAAAAAGGTATATTTTATTCACTGACTATTGAAACATGTTTAGCGGTGTTATCTACAGGTACCTGGTGTGTAGATACGGGAGCCACTGATTATGTCTGCAATTCTTTGCAGGGGTTCCAGGAAACCAGGCAGCTTAGTGAGGGTGAGATTACCATCTACATGGGCGACGCTACGAAAGTAGCAGCTGTTGCAGTGGGAGATGTTTATTTATCTTTTAATAAGAATAAGACTTTGGTTTTGAGAAATTGTCTTTACGTACCTTGTTTTAGAAAGAACTTGATTTCAGTTTCTAAGTTATTTTTGGATGGATATTCTGTTTCTTTTGATAGCAAAGTGGTTGTCAAGAAAAATAGTGCTATTATCTGTTCTGGTATGTTAATTGACAATTTATATACTCTTAATCCAATAACTCCTACGAAGCAACAAATGGAAATTAATAGTACATCTTCTAACTCAAATAAGAGAAAAAAACCTTAAAAAATGAACCAAACATATCTTTGACATCTAAGATTAGGTCACATTAACTTGAGTAGGATTCAAAGGTTGATAGCTGATGGACCTTTGAGTTCATTGGAAGTGGAAAACTATCCGACCTGCGAGTCCTGCTTGGAAGGAAAAATGACCAAAAGGCCTTTTAAAGCCAAGGGGTATAGAGCCAAAGAAGTGTTGGAATTGGTTCATTCTGATTTATGTGGTCCTATGTCTACTCAAGCAAGGGGTGGTTACGAGTATTTTGTCTCTTTTATAGACAATTATTCGAGATATGAATATATTTATTTGATGCGCCGCAAGTCTGAGTGCTTTGATAAATTCAAAGAGTACAAGGCTGATGTGGAGAAGCGTCATGGTAAATATATCAAAACACTACGATCTGATCGTGGTGGCGAGTACCTCTTAGAAGAGTTTAAGAATTACTTATCAGAAGCTGGGATTCAATCCCAATTGTCTGCACCTGGTACACCCCAACAAAATGGTGTGGCGGAACGAAGGAATAGGACTCTCTTGGAAATGGTTAGATCGATGATGAGCTATTCGGAATTACCAAGTTCGTTTTGGGGGTATGTCCTAGAAACGGCAGCGTACATTCTGAACTTGGTACCTTCTAAGACAGTATCTTCTACGCCCACAGAATTGTGGAATGGGCGTAAGCCTAGTCTGAAACACATTCGGATTTGGGGTACTCCAGCACATGTGCTGAAGGGAGATGCTGATAAGTTGGAATCTCGTACGGAAGTTCGGCTGTTTGTGGGCTATCCTAGAGGAACGAAAAGTGGTTTATTTTATAGTCCTAAAGATCAGAGGGTAATTGTTAGCACAAATGCCCGATTTTTAGAAGAGGACTATGTAATGGACCACAAGCCCATGAGTAAAATTATTTTAGAAGAAATAAGGGGAGAAACTTCTACCTTAGTACCAGCAGTACAAGATGAGATACCATAGGGGTCAGCACCATCCGTTACTAATGATACACTATTATCACAAGTGCCTCGTCGTAGTGGGAGGGTTGTTAGACAACCTGATAGATTCATGTTTTTGGGAGAGTCTTCGGACTTAGTACCTGGTGAACACAAATCTGATCCTTGGAGCTATGACGAAGCACTCCAAGATAAAGATGCAGAATCTTGGAAAAAGGCCATGAAATCTGAATTAGAATATATGAATTTTTGCAACATAAATGTTACCTTATCTGACTCCAGCTAATAGAATATTTTCATTGATACCATCTAGAACATAGAATGCATTATGAGTAAATTTGACATAAAACCCTTTATCACAAAATTGTGAAACAGATAATAGGTTGTGCTTCAATCCTTCCACATAGTAAACTTCATGAACTTGAACATCTCCAATCATTAGTGTTCCTATAACTTTAGTAAGTCCATAGTTATTATCTCCAAACATCACTCTTGGTCCATCAATGGTTTGATAGTTAGAGAGAAGTCGTCTTTCATAGGTCATGTGCTTGGAACAGCCACTGTCAATGTACCAGATGACCTCAAGAATGTCTCCTCTATCAACTATCTTCTTATCTTCCTGCAATTACAAATTTATTGCTTAGGTACCCTTTGTACTTTGGGTCCTTTCATGTTAAGTTGATTTTTAGGAATCCAAACAAAGATATCAATGTTCCTTAAAACCATAGATTGAAGCTTACATCCATATCTATCTACTAAGATAAGACTTTCAAGATCAATCTTATTTAACTGATCTTTTGAAATTGTCTTGAATCTTGGTAAGAATGGATATGTCTTGCTTCTTCCGTCAAAACCATTATACCTTGGATAAGACTTTGATTTAGTCTTGGGTTTAACCTTTGGAGTTTCTTTCCTCGTCTGTTTCTTCTTTTCAGAATTATCAGAAGAGGTAATTAATTCCTTAGGTTTCCAGGGACTAAATCTAGTTTCTATCTTTGGTTTAGTTGCTTTGACAAAGACTCTAGGTTTTATTGGATCATTTTTCTTACTCCTATCAAAACCTAATCCAGTTTTATCACTAGACTTTTGTGAAGAATTGAAAATTTTATCTATGTTATTCAGAAGTCCTAACTGGAGATTTAATTCTCTGTTAGTTTTCTTATAATTCTCATTTTCAGAATAGATATTTGAAAATTTTATCTTCAAAGAACTTAATTCTTGTTCTAACTTATCTGTCTTATCAGACAAGGTACTAGTGATCATCTCAGTCTGACATTCCCCTTTGAATGTACAGTCTGATTTCTCACTTTCCTTAGTTTGATTTACCTTAGTTAGATCAGTAATTTGATTCTTTAAATTAAAATTTTCAGCCTCTATCTGTTTATAAGTAGATAGAGTTGTTTCCAAGTCTTTCAAAAGTTTATCAACAAGACTGGGATCAGTTTCTGATAAGGTATCACAATCATTATCTGAGGATGAATAGTAATGTACCTCTTTTGCCATCAGACAGATGTCATCATCTGATCCAAAATCAGATGAGGATGAGGATGAAGATGTCTCATGAACTTCTTCTTTCTCAGCTAGAAGAGCTCTCTGATCAGCATACCTTTTATCTCTTTTCTTCCTCTTTTCTTCTCTCTCTCTGGGAGTGAGTTGAGGACAATCGTAACTGTAGTGACCAGGCTTGTTGCATGTATAACATATATCTCCTCTGTCTGTTTTTGGACTACTATCTCCTCGTCTGATAGGTGACTTATGACTCCTTGACTGATCCTTCTTTCTATCATTATCTGAACTCTTTTCAATCCTGTCTGATCTATAATTCCTTCGACCTAACCTGTCTCTCTTGTTTCTTTTGTACTTCATCTTCAATCTTTCATACCTTTTTAACAGAAGAGCCATTTCTTCTTTTACTGACAAATCAGATGCTTTAGAGATCTTTTCAGATTCATCTTGATGAACAAAAGCTACAGTCTTCCCAGATGTTGAAGATTCTGCTTCATCTTCTTCATCTTCAATTTGAATGTCATATTCTAACGCCTTCAGATGAGAAAACAAAGTGTGGTGAGAAATTGAAGATAAATTTTGAGTAGCCTTCAGAATGTTAGCTTTCTCTCTCCATCTTTTGCTCAATGACCTCAACACTTTATTGTTGATTTCTTTTTCTGTGTACGTTTTTCCCAAATCAGCAGCCTTATTCAGTAGATTGGTCAGCCAAATGTCCAATTGATCAACAGACTCTCCTTCTTTCATCTTGAAAGTGTCAAAAACGTGTAGAACAGACTGCAACTTGTTTTCTTTAACCTGTTCAGATCCTTCACAGATTCCAGCAAGAGTCTCCCACATTTCCTTGGCAGTCTTCTTTTAACCTTTTCTATCCAATCCTTGCTCAATGTTTCAATAATTTCAGTTCTTGCAACTTGATCCAAATTATGAATCTTCCTTTCATCATTAGTGAGTTCTGAGCTATTCTTTTCTTGCCTCACTCTTGTTTCAGCTGCTGTAGTACCATCACTTGTGCCACCATGGTAAAACTTGATAGGTCCTTCCTCAAGAACCTCCTCCATTCTGTCATGAATTGCTTTAAGATGATTCTCCATTCTAAACTTCCAGTAGTCATATTCTTATATTGAAAAATCAGCCAAACTCCTGGATTTCTTGCTCTTAACAGAAGACATAGTGAAACAGAAAAACTACAATGCTTGCAAGATCTTGTTAGTAGAACTGTTAGTGAAACAAAGAAAATACAGATAATCAAGAACAAATTTCAGGATATTAGTTATGACCTAAAATCAATATCAGAACAGCTTAACACTGCTCTGATACCACTTGTTGGTCCCGATTGGTTGAGTTGATTAAAACTTTGAATTAACCTTCTAGAACAAAATCTAGAAGGGGGGTTGAATAGATTTTGTAGATTTTTCAAATCTCTCAAAAATATATTCAAGGTACCAGATGTACACAGCGGAAAATGATGATTAACCTCAACTTCAACAAGATCAAAAGCAACTGATATTATAGGTTTAACTTTAATCCTGAAATTAATCTGTAATTGATAAGATAAGAATTGAAAAGAAACGAGTAAGTAAATCAAAGCAATAAAGAACACAGAATTTATAGTGGTTCGGATTATAACAATCCTACATCCACTCTCCTTCTTCAACCTTGAAGAAGGGTCTTCACTTACTTACTTTCTTCCTTCTTGCTGACTTACTTACAATTGTGAATCTTCAACCTTACAATGAATTCTTCCTAATTTCTGAATATCTATGGCTTGAAGATGTTCTGCGAAAAGTGTTCTACAAACACTAAAACTGGAAAACGTACAAAACGTTTGTGAATGTGTACAATATTTGTGGCTCGTGAATAAAATGTGTATATCGATGAATGCAAAGTATCAAGTCTCTTTCTAAACTAATTTCTATCTCTATTTATAGAGATCTTCATTTGGTAGTTATAACTTCCTTGAATTCTGTTTTGATCAGTTATAACAGTATAACTGAATCTCGTAACTTCCTCTTGGTTAGTTGAAATTGCTTCTTGAAACTTGTGTAAAAATTCTTCTAACACTTCATCGTCTGCTACTTGCTCCACCCTGTCTCCGTCTTCATTCTTTGTCTGGGTGTTTGTTTATCGTATTGCATCTTAACTATCTTCTTTGTGTTGTCCTAGTCTGATATCTGGTCCCCATCTGATTTCTCATCCTTGTCTGTCTTCTCGTCCTTATCTGATTTCTCAACCTAGTCTGACTTCTTATACTTAGTTTTATTTTCAAACATTTACTTCAGCTGTCTATACAAAATGCTCAACTAGTCATCCTATATTACACTTTTTAACACATCAAAACTAAATACAACTCTTTCTTTACCTAACACTACTCCCTTAGTATGTCCACAATTGTTGTCTCCAAATAGTACTCTAGGACCATCAATGTTTTGGAAATTTGATAGTAGCTTCTTGTTACAAGTCATATGCTATGAACTAGAGATCAAAAGGACTAGGTCAATAATCATGTATCATGAAAAAACAAAACATTCTCCTTCTTGAGTGATAATCTTGTGAATCCTATAACACAAATTAGTGAAATAATGAAGATGAGATAATCTTGAAACTAATTTAATCATCTTGGGAAGACCAAAAATCTCAATATCAATTAGTAAACACTCATTTTACACCAATTTGCCAAATCTATCTACAATTATATCACTTTTGATACCACTTGTTGGTCCCACTTAGTTGAGTATATTAAAGAGAACTTGAAACCTGTTTTATCACCTTCTAGGAAAAATCTAGAAGGGGGTTGAATAGATTTTGATTTTACAAATCTTTGAAAACTTATTCAAAATACCAAAGTTACATTTGTCTTTTAAGCGGAATTTATTTTTAAACTCAACTATATCCGGATCAAAAGCACACACTTGAATGTTTCCTTTGATAATTTGTCTAACTTGAATTCTTTTAAAGTCAAATTAAACTTCGTTTTATAAAATCTTTAAATTAAGAAGAAGAACAGATAAGTAAATGAAAACAATAAAGAACATCAAGATTTATAGTGGTTTGGATTATGAGAAATCCTACATCCACTCTCCTTCTTCAATTTGAAGAAGGGTCTCTTCTTATTACTTACTTACTTACGATCTAACAGGAGATCTGAATATCGGCTCCTAGGCTTTTACAACTTACAAAGATCTTCAAATCTTCAAACTCCTAGACTCTTATCGAAATCTAACTTTAGTTTGTCATCTTGTCTTCCTTGTTGAAAGGGTGATAGGTAAGCTTTGAAGATGTACAATAAAGTGTTCTACAAACACTTAGAACTTGAGAAGATTTCAAAACTTTCTTTTGAAAAACTTTGTGAATCATTGCAGTGTCGAAACCACATCTCCTTAGCTGATTTGCAAAGTAGAAATCTAAGAGTATTGTGAATATTTTATTGTGTTAAATGTGTTATTCGTGTTTATAAAATGAAAACCTAGACTTATTTATAAGTTTGAAAAGACAGTTAGTTTGTTAGTCAGTTCTAACAAACTAAAAACTGTTTAACAAACTTAGTCTTGAAAACCGCTCTTATCTCCATGATGATTTTTCCCTAGTCGTTAGTGAAATAAAGAAGATGAAGATAATCAAGTGAAGACTTGCCTTTCTTATTCTACTCAGCTTATCTTGACACTTGTTGGTCCACTTAGTCGAGCTATTCATAATCGTCTCTTTGAAAACTTATTCAAAATACCAAAGTTACACAGCGGAATTTAGATGACTTGTCTTGAGCTTGTCTCGGATGACTTTCAACCTTAGAAGAACAGATAAGTAAATGTCTAAAGAACATCAAGACTTGTTCGATTCCTTGACCTACATCCACTCTCCTTCTTCAATTTGAAGAAGGGTCTCGAACTTGACATCACGGTTTACAACTTACAAAGTCTTTCAAAGTCATCTGATCATTTGAATTGATCTCTTTAACTCATCAAAACCTTTCTTGATCTAACAAGTAGTCTGATTGACTAAGTGGAAGTCTGTCTTTCTTATTGTACTCAGCTGACTTCAACCTCATCTTGAGTTCTTTAATATTCTCTCTTCAGATGACTTCTTCAAGATTGTCTTCAGATGACCTCCAAGCTTATTGACCCCAGCTGACATAGTCTATCTCACCTAGTCTTGGTGACTTGTTCGATCTTGACCTAACTAGAGAAATGAACTACTTCATTTGAATTGATCTCTTTAACTCATCAAAACCTTTCTTGGTCATCTGTCTTTCTACTTTACATAAACTCATCTAACCTATACATTTTTAACTTTATCAAAACTATGCCTGATCTAACAGAGACCTATGCTCCAGTTGCTGGATTAGAAGCAATAATATTGTTTTTAGCCTTTGCTACCTATAAGGGTTTCAAGGTCTTTCAAATGGATGTTAAGTCTGCTTTCTTGAATGGTATATTGCTTGAGGAAGTCTATGTAGAACAGCCTCCTGGGTTTAGGACGAATAATAAAGTCTATAAACTCAATAAGACACTATATGGACTTAAACAAGCATCTCGTGCTTGGTATGATACCTTATATGAATTCTTAGTCTCAAGTGGATTTACAAAAGGAAAGATAGATAGAACTTTGTTCTGAAAAGAAGTTGATGGAAACATATTGTTGGTTCAAATCTATGTAGATGACATTATCTTTGGTTCACCTAATCTGACATTGTGTGAAAAGTTTGGTGATCTTATGAAAAACAGTTTGAAATGTCAATGATGGGAGAATTGACCTATTTTCTAGGCTTGCAGGTAAAACAGACGAGCAGAGGGATATTAATTCATCAGACTAAGTATGCAAAGGACCTAATAGATAAATTTTGGATGAATACTAGTAGAGAGGTTAAAATACCTATGACAACAACTTCTCTATGGATTCAAATGAGAACGGGATACCTATGGATGCAATGGAGTATCGTGGACTAATTGGATCTTTGTTATATCTCACTGCGAGTAGGCCTAATATAGACTTTGCAATAGGGGTATGAAAGTGTGCGTATAGTGTAAAACAGAATGATGTTGTACTAAATGTTATGGCATGCACTACAACATCTAAATATCAGAATATAAAACACAGTGGAAGACTAACACTACAATGCAAAGGAGTAAATTTTTCATAGACTTGTTAATTAAAGTCTATGATGTCTGTCGGCAAAACGTTTCACTAATTCGAGAGTAAATACAAAAGTTTGTGTAAAGAGTTTCCAAGACAGAACCTTTACAACGGAAATAAAGACTCAATATCACCTATTGACTCTTAAACGGCTAAGTGTAGTATTAAAAAATATTACACCGTCAAAAGTAAATCAAAGTATCAAAGACATCTACGCTTAATGACACTTCAAGATACCTATGTTGGTAAACGAGGTAACATGCACAAGTACCAACGTAAAGGGGGAATAACGGCCCTATCTCTTGCATGCACTAACGCACTCAACAACTGATATTCGGATATTCCTTGCCATTGTTGAAGTCCTCGGTCTTCTATTTATAGATTTCCTCGGTCTTCAACCACAGATCCTTGTAGATGGATCTAGAAAGACTCCAAAATAACTTCCCCTTAATTCTCTCACTTAACCGTCCATGTAGGTAATTGATTTTGTGGCTTTACACTTGCAACCGCATGATCTAGGTTCTTCTAAATCTCTCTGGAATTAGTCTTGAATCTGGATCCTTGTAGAAGATTCTGGAATCCGTCCTCAATGTTGCTCTTAATGTTACAGCATCCTCGACAACATTTGACTAAGTCTTCATTCCAGATCCTTGTAGAACGTTCTAGATCTTCAACCTGCAATGTCACAACATCTACTACAACATTGAACTGTTAGAGAATAAAAGTTATTTATATGAAGAAAGAAAGGGTCAAATTCTGATGTGGCAGAATATGTGATAACATCACATGCGACATCAACAATCTCCCCCAATTTGACCTTTCTGCTACAACACACCTGATGTATATATGTCAAAGTATATATAAGTCAGTAATGTATGTATGACAGAGAATCTCATCTGTAGCATACACTCAGCAAGCCAAAACATGTCGTAGCAAACTAGTCAAACTAGTAAAAACAGAATAAGTAACTCAAAGTTAACTTACTCAAACACAATAAACCATTAAGGTTTAAACAAAAACAGATTAGCATCATCATCTAATCAAAACATAGAATCAGTACCAGAGTATTAGAGCATTAACTAGAACATGAAATCAATATAAGAGCAATGCTTCAAAAACATAAACCTAATATCAGAGCTTAAGTAGATAAAACAGTATCAGAGCCTATGAAACGAAAGTAGTATCAGAGCCCTAGAGATAAAGTATCAAACTGATTTACAAAGAAAAATGATTAAGTGTAAGGGAAGGACGTGCACACAACTCCCCCTATCACAAATCTCCTCCTGTGAAACAGCTAATCATTAGGTCATCTAATCTGGTAAATCACCATAAAGGTCAGCAACATCTTCATCTTCATCAGCAAGTTCCACTGTTGCAAAGTTTGCAACAACATTAGCAGCATCAACATCAGGTCCAGCTGCATTACCATCTCCACCAGGATTTGCACCATCCCCACCTGGATTTGCATTGGCAACAGGAATCTCCTCGATTACAACACCACGAGCACGAGCAGCAGCTGCTAGTACTCCCCCTATGGTAGCAGAAAGTAACCGCAGCCAATAATCCTTCAAAAATTGAAGTTCATTGATTGATTCCTGTAAAACTTCCAATTGCCTGCGAATAAAATTTTCATTAAAGTTCATAAAACCAGCAGGATAATTAGGATTTTGTGGAGCAGCATGTGGAACAGCATGTGGAGCAGCATCTTGGACAATATTAGGAACAGGATCAGGAACAACATTGTGTGCAGCATCAGGTGCAACATTCTCTTCAGCATCAGGATCTGGTATAGGCAAATCAATTACCCTATTTCCACTCAGCAGAACAAGTGAGATATTCATCAAAGTAACCCTCCCCCTTAACAACTCATTTATGCTAGGTTGAAAACCATGACTCCTCAAGTAGCCATAAATCAAATTCGGGTAAGGAAGGTTCCCTTTTTTAGAAATATTCCCAGCAAACTTCATCAAGTGATGGAAAATTACCAGTCCCAAGTTAAATCTTCTCATAACACCAATTCTAAACATTAAAACAGTCTGGTCCTTAGTCACTTTGGTCGAATTTGTAGAAGGGATCCAATTATACACAATTAACTTATGAATAACCGAATATAGAGATGTCAAGTGAGCAGCAAGCATATGTCTTTTCCACCTAACTATTCTACCACCAGTCAAGGTTTGAATTACCTCATCCATAGGAGGTACATCTTCTTCATCCATGTGATCAATATGGAGGAAGGAATTGATCAGCTCAGGTGTGAATGGTACATCTCTCCCCCTAAAGTTTACAGACCCATACCAATGTGAATTTCTTCTTCCATGTCCCTTTTTCAAACTTGCATAAAACTCATAAACCCAATTAGTCACAAAAGAATCAGCAAAAGTAACAGCATGCATCAAACATCTTTCTTCCAAGTATCTTACTAATCCCTTAGACTCAAACTCAGCAACATCAATCTTTCTTTCAATCAACAATTTCCTATTACACAACTTAGTAACTTTTTAATCAAAAGTTTCACTATCCGAATCATCACTAGAATCTTCAAGTTCACTATCATTCTCATCAACAACAGGAAGTTCAGAATTAGTACCTTTCTCAGAATGATCATATTCTTCGCTTGATTTCTCCTCAGAGTCATCACTGCTGTCATCTGGATTAAGTGATGCTGCACTTGTTCCAGTATCGGGTACAACACTGTCCTGTTTCTTCTTTGATCTCCTTTCTTGCCTCATTTTCAGCTCAATCAGTGGTACATTCTCGTCAGAATCACCATCATCAGTATTAACAACCTGTTCACCACTTTGCTTGTCAGAATTTTCAGAATCAGAGTCAGAGAATACCTTAATCGGTTCATTTGCAACTGAACCCACAGTAGGCTTCTTTTTCCTTGATGATTCTGAGTAATCAACCCTCGTAAACACACGTCCCGATCACCTTCTTGGTTTTGGAGCAACTGATGGAGGGCTTCTCTTTCTCTTCCCCTTTGCGGCCTTAACAGTAGCAGCCAGCTCCATCGGTTCTGAGTCCTCTGACATTGAGGAGTCAGTGTGCTCAGAAACGTTCTCTTCCTCAGCAAGTGGACTCTTCCCTTTGCTGGTTTCAACCGTGGGTGCATCCTCCATTGTGGTGTCCTCTGCTTCAGCATATTCTGCAGCAATTGCAGCAACGTCGACTTCTACAGTGGTCGAATGAGGGTTTTCAGGAACGGGAGTAGGTGTAGAAGTAGGGTCATTTTGAGTGGCGAGGTATTGAGACACATCAACCGTTAGAGAGCCGATTGTGAGCTCATGAACGCTTGGTGCACCTTTCAGGTTCTGGGCAAGGTTTTGAGCGATGGTTTCAGCCTGTGCGCTCGATGCTTTAGTGGGTATGTGAATGTTCAGAGTAAGCATCGATCAGAGGCATAGGAGGTGATGTGGTAGTGGATGATTCAGCAACAGTCGCAGCATTAGGGTTTTTAGCCATTTCAGCGAGCAGATTGAGGTTGGATTGAGAGTTTGGAGAGGTTTCGTTTGAGGGAGAAGTTTGAATGTGTGAGTCCTTTGGGTTTCCTGTCATTTCCACTTAAATAGAGTATTAAAATATTCAATTTAAGTTGATAAATGAAGAAAATAGCCGAACACTTATGCAATATTTCGAAAAATGATACACAGTGATCACTTCTATGCTTTAGTATTCAGAGCAACATAATTTTGAGAATTATATAGAGAAAATAAAGTTACGGTTATTAGTATAGACCCAAGAAAAAAAAACTGGAATAAATTAGAACTTAGGTGGTTTAAAACATTAAATTCATGATCTCCTAAAATTTAGGGCATGAAATCATGGGTAAAAAAACTTCCAGAAAAATTCAAATTAATTAGTCTTATTAATTAAAAACTACACGGCATTATCTAAATAAGGTAATAGTGGGTTTAGTGTATGACCTAGTCAAATTAAGAACTAAAACATAATTAATTAATTACACAAATTAAATAAATTCGAAACCTACCTGATGTTGTACTCAAAATTGGAACACACAAATTCGAAAATGAAACACAAATTAAATAAATTCCAAATTGTGATTTATTTATTTACTTGCGTGAGTGTTATGCTATGCTTGATTTTTCTTTCGAAAATGAAACTTCTTTGTTATTCAAAATTTTCGATTTTGGGTAACGGACGAGCAGAACCGAACAGACAGTACTCTAGAAACCTAATACTGATCGAACCGGTACTCGATAGTCGAAAGGTGGATAAAATTCAAGTCTAAAAGAAGTGAATAATCCGTTTGTATTAATAACTCGAGAGTTTTAATATAATCGCCGAAATTGGGCGAAAAACCCTAAAAATGCCGAATTTCGAATCTACCGAACAAAAATCGAACCAACCGAGAACCGAATTAATAAAATAAGTCAAAAGCCTTCTTAATTACAAACTTTTAAGGTTATAAAATTATTTAGCGATTAAACGAACGAAACGTATTTCCGGAGCCCCAAAATCCCGAACGGAGCTCGTTTTTCGGTATCGAATCACGATACCCTGAACCGGAGGGCCACCACAAGCCAAAGGCTTGTGGGGCCCACATTTTGGACGTCCAAGGGGGGTTTGCAGCCACTTTCAAGGGCCAACACACCAAGACAAAGTGTGTTGACCCCAAGTACTTGTACCCCCTCCTTTCTCATTAATTCTTGTCCTTCCCTTCCATCCCACCATCCACTTGTTTTGATATTGGCCCTCCATCTTTTCCCACATGCTCTTTTAAGTTGCTTGGGCACCACTTCTCCCCCTTATTCAAGTCATCAAAAGAAAGGAAGCACTCCTCTCCCCCCCTTCACCCCATTTTCGGCCAACTCACAAAAAGGGAGGAGGAAACTCTTCTTCTCCCATTTTTCTTCTTACATACAAGACACCCCAACTTCTACCTCAAGCCATTCATCTTCCTTCAGGGTGGAAAGGAGTAGAGTCATTCATAGGAAGAGCTTGAAGAAGGCATTTGGCCCTAGCCTTTTTAAAGAAAGACTACAAAGGTGACCTCACCTCAACTTTAACCTTGTTCTCTAAAAAACTCTTGATATGAGAAAGGGCATGTGTTTTCTTGAAGTTTTATTTATTTCTTGGTAGCATGATATTTTCTTTATGAAAGAGTTGAAGGTTTCATGATTTTGAAAGTGAGAATAAGTTTTTAAGTGTCTATAGCATGTGAATAGATGAACTACCTGTTTTCCCGTCAGAAGTTTAAACCGAAACGTTTTCGTGACTTGGAGCTTTGGCATGTTTGACTACATATTCTAAAAGTAGGACAAAATGGTTTTCGTTTGCCACTGGTCTCATGCATTTTGGAGTTATATTCAATAATCTATGAATTTTTGAAGTTAGTGTGTCAATCTGAGACGTTTTTGTGACTCTTCGATTTTTCTGGTATTCTTCACTTCGGTTATTATTTATATAAAAATCAAAATAAAATACTACATGGTGTTAGCTTCGTTTCTGGATTTTTCCATGATTTTAGGAGTAGTCTAAATAGTTTTACAAAAATTATTTCTCTAGTTGGTACGTGACTGGAAAGGCAGAAATATTTCTGTCCCTTTTCCAAAAACACGAGCCAAAATACCCTTTTCCCTTCGTATTCTGCCTAAAGTCAAAACTAAGGAAATGTTGGTGACTTCATAAGTTATCTACAGTAAAAATTTCATAATTTTCGGAAGTGTTTTAGTATTATTAAGAAAATTATTTTGATGGTGTCTCAACACTGAAAACTTTCTGGAACACTGTTTCGACCTAGAAAATAAATTCAAAACCCCAATTTTCGTATACCTTTTTAATGAGACCATATTTTATGTGTGATATACACTTCAAGAGAGTGTCTACTGTACTTTTGCCAAATTTTTAGATAATTTTTTTATATTTTAGAAAATGCCCCAAAGTCGAGAGTGGGTAGTCGGAAGTTGTCATAATGCTTGAATCACTACTTTTGAAAAGGTGTTTTCCATTTTTGTGTGTCATACTTAAGAGCATGTTAGTAAAAGTCTTATATTTATACATATATATTCTTGTGTTGAAAAATTAGAGTTCCAATAATTTACGACTAAAAGACAAAAGACGTATAAGTAATCAAAAGTCCTTCGGGACCAACGCACTGTATTTATTCCTCGATAAGAAACTAAAATCCAAAAGTTTTCTTTAGGAACGAGTACGACTGGTCGGTGATTTGCTCGGACGTTTTTCCCTTTCAAGTCATACTTTCGAACTTCTTTTAAGGTAGGTGGCACTAACCGTATTGCCTTTATTTATGTCATAGTTGAAATATCATTGCTAAATCATGTTTGGTTTACGAGCGATGTTGGTATCGTCTCAGTTGTTTTACGAGCAGAGGTGGTCCGTCTCGATTTACGAGCAATGTTGGTATCGTCTCGGTTGTTTTACGACCGGAGGTGATCCGTCTCGGTTTACGAGCAATGTTGGTATCGTCTCGGTTATTTTTCGAACGGAGGTGGTCCGTCTCGACGAGCGGAGGTGGTCCGTCTCGGTGTTTACTTTTCTGTAAAAATATGATTGATGTGTGATATTAAACTGTATGCATGATAGCGTGCGGGCTACCCACACTGAGAAATTCAAATTCTCATGCCCTTTTTAAATAATTTTCAGGTGAGCCGATGGAGTACTGGGAGCAGCAGTAGACTCGACCTTCCCCCGCCATATAATATTTGAATGCTTAAACGCTTTTATTTTCCTGTCTGCAAAATTTAAACTCTCTATCTGCATTTGCTAAAACTTAGACTCACAATACTTTCTCCGCTGCTACGGTTTAATTATGCTCCTGTTTTAATGATTAGGATTTTAGTTTGATGCTGAATATTTTAAGTTAAGAATCATTCAATTATTTTCTTTTATCTTTTCTTTCATTTATCGATTTTCTTTCTTTTAAAAAAAAAAATTGTCTTACTTTTTTTTCCCTTTCACTAAGTCACGACTCGAATTTGGATAAGTAAGTGGAACTATCCGGGTTCGGGGCGTTACATAATCACATAATTATGTTTCACTGATGAAACTATAACAAAAAATTGATTATTCAACGAGAACAAAAAGTGAAAAAGTAGTACTGAAGCCTGAACTTACCCGTCTCTTCCCCCTTGATGAAGATAATGAACCAGCAGCAACAAAATCATCATAGGCAACCTATGTAAATAATTGCACATGCTGCATACAACTTTGCATTTAGATTACTACAAAAATTTCAAAAATTTTTGCTAAAAGGGATTGGAACTTCCCAGATCCCAAGCACGAGGAGAAAAACAATAGTTTTGCAATGCATAAAGGTAGCTCAAATTCAATAATATTATTTTTCCCTTACTTATGTGCCTTTAAGCTATAGGCATAGGAACTTTTTCCCCTAATGTTTGGACAATGTACAATCATAAGGCAAGGTGGAACTGATCTGCTCGGGTATAAATGCTGACAACGTCAAAAGAGTGTCTGTTTGCAGAAGAGATTTTCCAAAAGATGTAGCTGTCGATAAGAGATTGAACAGACAAAGATTTAGTTCCTAGTTTCCCATTCACATGACGATCAATTTGTAGGGATGTAAAAATTCTGCATTACCTGGATTAGCCAAGATTAGCATAAGATCAATATCTGGATTACGAACAGCAACAGTAAGGGCGAGGCAGCTCCCTAACGAATCACCAACAAGATATATAGGTCTGTTTGGTGCTCGAGAATGCTCTGTCCTAACAGAGCACTTTCGATGAATTTCACCAATTCTGAGAGAGAAAAAATTATTATGGGATTAAAATACGTATACTAAACACATGATCACAAGTTTTGTGTCATCACTAGTCGTTTAAGACACAACACGGAGGATTCGAGGAAGAAATGAGATGAAACAAAAACCTGTAAATGATGTTCTGTCTGTGAGGGGAATGTGCATGCACCATATATCAAAAATCCTTGTAGAGAGACAGACAAAACAAGAATAATTAATCATAGTTGATGCATTAAGTCTTAAGCAACAATAATATATATTCCAAAAGGTTTAAGTGATAATTTGATTTATCATTGACAACTTACTTGCTAAGCCTTTCATGGTGCAATGTGAGTCCCAATCCTACTCCATCAACACCTATATATATGAAATAAATATTTAGAAAGATAAATTGCAATTACATAGCATTTTCGCAGCAACAAAAATAAACGATAGCTACTACTACGAGTGGTCGTCTATGCTCAATCAAGACACAAAATTATGCGAAGCTCTTTTTTTCTTGTAAATAATTTCATTGACATAATCGGCTTTAATTTTCATATTTCAACTGCCAGGTTGAAATGTAAAAATTAAAATAATGACATAACAGAAATTAACTGCAGCAACGTTAAAGTCGTGAATTTTATTTTCAACCACTTTTACGGGTATTCATGCACTTATGTAGGGATATTCAGTTTTAGTTAACGGAAAAACATTAGTCACATTCCCATTTGTGCCATATTAAAAACATACATTGAATAAAAAACATAGAACTACTAAAATCAGGATCTTGCTTTGGGTAAAAGATTACTAAGACAGATGAGCTATACAGAATAAGACAAAAAAACACTCTCAACAAATAAGATGTTCATAACTACCATATTCACATTGAAGCTCAAAATGGACGCAACATTTCCACAGCGGTAACAATAATTTGGTGCAGGCCACACCTGCTCAGTCCATAATAAGATAATGAGAAAAGCCAACAGAAGTTAATAATTTCTGAAATGAAATAATATGTGGAGATAAGAAACTCACTGTCACAAGGCCTTTATCTTGAAACATGTACTTTAGACCTTCTTGGACAAGTTGGTGGGCACGACAAACTAGATCGAGTTTGTTGATATGGTTGAACTGCCATAGTAACAACTATGTTAGCAAGACTTACATGCAAACTTGTTGAAAATATCTACTTAAGTCTAATGGGAAACTGCTGTAACAATTTCTTATAAAGATCTCGTAGACTGACTCACCTCAGATGTAACTCTAGAACCAAAAGGCCAACCTGCACCCCGGGGACTGACTGCCCATATCTCAATGTCTTCAGGATCACTCCACATTAAGTCACAGAAGGGCCCTTCATGGGGGATTTCACAGTTCCGTTCAATGACACGAATCTGCCAAGAAAAGCAGCAAATGTAACCAAAACGGCTTTTATGCTATAACAAAGGCATACTTATGAAATATTGAGTGGTGAACATAATAGATGATAAAACTTCATAAACGAAAATGAAATATTGAAGGAATATGCATCCATGCTTGCTATACATCTGGAATTTAGCCAGCACGTGCCATCCTAGAATAGAACTACATAGACATGAGATTTCTTCAATAATATACACAAAAAATCATCAACTCAGAAAAGGAAACAATCTAACCTGATCAATAGTTCTAACATCTGGCGATAGGCCACCGTGGACACAAAGTACCTGGGATTCCAGAATGCAAATGTCTTATTACCACCAAAGAATTCGACTAAAAAATGAAAATTACTGTTAAGTTGGATTTTTAAATAAGAGAAGATCTTTAAGTTTTTAATCAAATATACTAATAAAATATTCAAGTTAATGGGTAAATGAAACCGCACAGGCTTTAATCATTATCACCAAGTCATTAATTGTACCAAATCAAAAACATAACCGCATAGGCTCTGTATCTTTCCCAATCTAATTTGAAAAAAAAATATAATATATGATACATATTAGATTAACGTTCATGGTCAGATTTACCATAGCAGAGAAGTTCCTATATTTTGGAAGCTTTTACATGTTTTTTGCTGCTAGACTTCCGAATGCTACATTGCTTAAATAGCATTAAGAAAATGAAAGGAATTATTAGTCTGAATAATCCCAATCTTATTAAATTAACTTGATTATAGTTTCTAAATCAAATTACCTATAAGTCTATAACATACAAATCAATAAGATTTACAGAAGGAAATTAAATAAAATTACTTGAGGCGAAGATGAATGAAATCAAACCAAATTTGCTTAAAAACATTGACGATGAGATCGTGATATTCATCAAAATTCAACGACAGGTAGCAGGCCAAAAGTTCTTCCAAATCCTTAGACAGATATTCGCGCAAATTAGGGATTTAGAGACAAACCTGCAGGCGCGGTGGGGAAGACGGCAGACAACGGCGGTGCGAGGAACCAACGACGACAACGGCATGTAGTTGTAAGAACTCTTCAATTCCATAAAATCTCATGAAAAATGTATAACGAAGACTTTGATGCAACATATATTTGCTAATACTCCTACAATTGACAATTGTATTACACCTTGATTTTTTCGTCCAGAAGTAAAACAAAACAATATAAAAGAACAAGGAAAAACACAATTAGCAAAAGCCCATTCATCGACCACCACTTTATCACATTCCACTAGTATGAAAGAATTATAATGAACAAGTACTCCAACAATACGCTTTAAGTCAATCTAATACAACCTAGTAAATATATAGTACAAATAATAAATGTTAAAGTAGCATTCTTTCAGATTCTTAGAGCTGTCACCATATCTGAAATATTTAAATTTTACCTCATTAGGATTGCCCTATAATCTCCGCAGATAAAAATCTGATTCACAAACAACAATTCCTGGTGGCAAAGACTCTGCACCACAATGATTTTTAGGAACATATATCCAGAGCCGTAATATCACAATCTGGACAGTTCATAACATCACCAAGAAATTCTGAAAACTCTTTGAGACATTTCATCGAATATATTATGGGCAAATCAGAGAACGACCAAATTGAACACCATCCCAACAACATCGATCCAAGAACTGAAATCCAAAAAATGAATCCGAAAATTTCCAGAAAAGAATTCATAGCATTTTAAAACATCCAACTGGAATTAAAAGATCTTCGCGATTTACGCAATGAAATGTTCCTAAACTCTGCTAGTTAGAAATGACTTTGAATTTCTCAAACCAGAACTGAATTGAGATGCGAACCTCTGAATTGAAAATTTTATCGACTGTTCTCAGCCATCTCCGACGATTTCCCCCCGTCGAACACCTTAAAACGCCCGTCACCTAGTGATGCCGCCGTTGATTACTGCTTGTGTCTCCATTAGTAGCCGAAGACTCTGGAACCGCCATCGGGATGAACGGCAAAATCCCCATTTTGCATAAAATTTACATATTCAAATAGAAAAGTTGAATTTAGGGGGAGTTTTTTATTTATTTATTTTTTTTTTTCGGGAGTTGTGGCCGCCAAATCTTAATTAAAATTTTCAAAATGATACTAATAGATTATTACTTGTATTTCATTTCTCTATTTAATTCCCACTCCTCATGAATCTGATGAGAACCGCAAACTAGGCTCGATGAATTCGATGCCCCGACTCAGGTCGGCAAGCAACGAACTCCTCAATCCCTCGTAATTTCGATGCCCCAACTCAGGTTGGCAAGCAACGAAACCCAATTCGAAGCTCTAGCTCGGGCTAGCAAGCTATCGAATCAATTCACAAAGCAACACTTTGCTTCAAGAACTATTTTGCTATTTTTCCTATCCCAATTAAAAGATACAAGGCCTTTATTTATAGGCCAAATAAGCTACCAACTAACTCAACAAACTAACCTCTAAACATGCTAACTACCAACTAACACTTCTTGAAATATAAATGACCAATATTACAAAAAGAAAGATAAAGAACTATTTTTGGGCTATTAGTTCGCATCATTCCCGGGCCCTTCGAGATTGTCCTTGTCCTCAAGGATGAAATCTAAAAATTATTCTCGTATCATTTCTACGTGTATGCGAGCATTTCTTGTACAAGCCCCCTCAATAATTCCAAAATGCATAGCAATCAGCTTAAACCTTCCATCACATACAGAGGGAATCTTGCAAACTCTTCATAGCTTCATCAAGAACCAAATGCTTCGAACCACGAACAAGGACACTAGTCATCCTTCCCATGTGCTTAATCCCCAAGAATTTTCCTCTATCGAAGATCTGAGATCTGCCATCATCAATCAAAGCCTTGAGCCAACGCCGATCGGGCGAAAAAATCCCGTACAAGAAGGTTGTTCGGCATAAATTGGAAATCGACCACTAAGCGCCGTCGAAAAGGTGAACCGCCATTGATTTTGAAGCACTTCATGCAGATAATGACAGGTCTGCTTTTTCTCTCTCAAAAAGGAGCCAACATCACCCAACTCAATCCACGACGGAGGCTTCAAAGGCGAAATGTGATCTGAGGAGTCTCTGGTCGAAGATCATAGCAGTAAAGCATTTCTTAATGGCGTCATTTTCTGAGATGTGCACTCTAATGCAGGTTCTTGGAGGTTTTGTTGAGCTGATCAGACTTTTCATTTTGAGTATATAGAGAAAGACAGACAATTTCTTGAATATATGGAGTAGGGTATTCTTGATCACGTGCCGCCTACTGCATTGATGCACTTTAATGCAGATTCTTGTAGGGTTTGTTGCGCTGATGATCAGATTTTTGAATATATAGACAAAGGCAATGATTTCTTGAATATAGATTTTTGCGATTCTCAACGGCGATAACTCTCTCAATGAAAGCACCAATTGATGCGAACCGCGATTTACGATTAATAATTTCGACGCCCCGACTCGGGTCGGCAAGCAAAATCGAAAGTTGCAAGGAATCTTGCTAAGTAAAAGTTACTGGATATTTTTCATAATCTCTCAAAAGTGATTATACAAGGAGTTATATAGCCAAATTACTCCACCTAACCAAGTAACTACCTAACAACTTTAAAGAAAACTACCTAACAACTTTACAATTAAAAGAAATGATAGCTAATTCTCTTAAATGAAAATCTTATTAGCTATTGGACCAATACTGACTTTTTGTATTCGCATCATTTCCGTCTCCTTGAAGAACGTCCTTTTCCTCAAGGACAAGCCCGAAAACCGATCTCTTATTGCACGAAAATTCTCCCGAGTCACCCAATTCAATATTTTTCCTTTATCGAAAACGAAAAATACACCATCCAAAGTTGAACGAAACCGTGTGAACATTTCCACTTTGGTCATCACAATTTTTTTCTTCACATTCTCATTCTTGACACCATCTTTAGCTCCAGTTTCATCACACTCTTTAAAATATTCCTCAAATAACCGGATAAACACTGAAGTTGGTGTGTATCTTTTTGATTTCATGGCTCGTGTGAATTCAATAGCCTCTTTGATACCACCTGCACTCAACAAATACTCAACAAAGGGATTAAAGTATGGACAGTGACCTTGTTTCTTGATCATACTCATAACATCTAGAGCTTCCTTGAAATGATTTAGGGCTAACAATCCTTTTTCCAATCTTTTGTATATTGCATACCGAGGAATTATTCCCTTATCATTCACCATTCCAGAAATGACCTTGTAAGCATCCAATGGTTCATTTTTCTCACAGTATGTGGTAATTAATGCTTCTAAAGCATGCTTTGTACAAGAAACCCCTTCTTTCTCAACCATTTTTTGGAGACTATTAGATGCTTCGTCCAGATTGCCATACGTGCAAAATCCTTGAAGTTGTAAAGGATCGAAGGCACACAACCAGCCTCCTTCATTGCTTTGTCCTCTCAGATCGAAAAACTTGTCAAGCATTATCGCAGCCACTATCATAATCTCTAGCTTTCCAAAACTGTTTGCAACTTGACATCGAAGTAACCACCGATTTTTTTGTAACCGGCTCTTCTTTCACCAAAGCCATCGAAACAGCGCCTTTGATGTCGGTAACAGCTTCAAATAGATTCAATCGGATTAAGAAGCCTCGACCGACAAAAGGGTTTCCATTTCTCGCTTCTTTATCTTGGGGTTAATTTGTCCCACGTCGGAAAAGTCGCTAGTGCACTTTGCCTTTCTCCTTTAAATCTGCATCACCAATAATATCGCGACCATTAATATCGGCATTGGTAGCAGCCTTCAATGCACCGCCATTGGGCTTCGGGTCTTCGCTATCCGTCTCTAACGATACTAATTTCATTGCATCAGCCTTTTGTTCTTTGATACTTGCCGGCTGCTCCATCAAGGAAGGCTTACGGGTTGGTTGCACCAATTTGTTATTAATCACACAAATTGCTTCATTCCCCAACTCACGTTGGCAGGATTGAAGATTCACGCAAGGAATTTTTGAAGAACTAATATCCAATTTCCTATGCTTTGATTGCCGCTCGCCCTTCTTGTGTTGTCGCCGAAGCAACCGCTTTAACATACATTCAATTCGATCTATGGAAGCATTGATTCGATCCATAGAGTAACCAATTGTATTCATACTCATATCTCCAAAACAAAATCACGGTTCTTGATACTCTCAATGAAAGCACCAATTGATGAGAACTGCAAACTAGGCTCGATGAATTCGATGCCCCGACTCAGGTCGGCAAGCAACGAACTCCTCAATCCCTCGTAATTTCGATGCCCCAACTCAGGTTGGCAAGCAACGAAACCCAATTCGAAGCTCTAGCTCGGGCTAGCAAGCTATCGAATCAATTCACAAAGCAACACTTTGCTTCAAGAACTATTTTGCTATTTTTCCTATCCCAATTAAAAGATACAAGGCCTTTATTTATAGGCCAAATAAGCTACCAACTAACTCAACAAACTAACCTCTAAACATGCTAACTACCAACTAACACTTCTTGAAATATAAAGGACCAATATTACAAAAAGAAAGATAAAGAACTATTTTTGGGCTATTAGTTCGCATCAGAATCCTAATCATACTTGTTCTCTTTTTTATTTTATTTAATTTAATATATTACTTATATTTTATTATGGGTGCCACTATTCACACCCCAAAATTCTCCATTCACACACACCCCATTAAAATATAAAAATTAAATTGTATTACTAAACACACCCCATTTTATAATTATTCTATCCTTCCCCCTCAAAACACAAAATTAAGTTTGAGTATCACTAACCACACCCCAAAATCTTCCATACACACCCCACTAAAATTTCTGAACTAAAATTTAAAAAAAAAAAATGTATAAAAAAATTAACTAAATCTTTAAAAAAATATTAAATTAAAAAAATCAAACAAAATAATATAAATCTTTAAAGTTCAATTTATGCTACACAAAATTTGAGAAATATGTAAAAAAAATATCTTTAAAATTAAAAAATTAATTAAATTTTTTATTTTTATTTAGCTTTAAAATAATTTTGATTTTTTTAATTTAATTATTTAGCTGATTTAGTAGATTATTCAAATATCTTTTAAATTTATTTAGTTTTACAGATTTTTTGGATGTTTATTTTTAATTGATGTTTTTATTTAATTATATTTTAATATTTGTTTGATTTTATAAAATATTTTTCAATGTTATTTAGTTTATTATTTTTTTTAATTTATTTAATTATGAAGATTTAGTTAATTTTTAAACACAACATCTAAATATCAGAATATGAAACACAGCGGAAGACTAACACTACAATGCAAATGAGTAAATTTTTCATAGACTTGTTAATTAAAGTCTATAATGTCTGTCGGCGAAACGTTTCACTAATTCGAGAGTGAATACAAAAGTTTGTGTAAAGAGTTTCCAAGACAGAACCTTTACAACGGAAATAAAGACTCAATATCACCTATTCACTCTTAAACGGCTAAGTGTAGTATTACAAAATATTACACCGTCAAAAGTAAATCAAAGTATCAAAGACATCTACGCTTAATGACACTTCAAGATACCTATGTTGCTAAACGAGGTAACATGCGCAAGTAGCAACGTAAAGGGGGAATAACGGCCCTATCACTTGGATGCACTAACGCACTCAACAATTGATATTTGGATATTCCTTGTCATTGCTGAAGTCCTCGGTCTTCTATTTATAGATTTTCTCGGTCTTCAACCATAGATCCTTGTAGATGGATCTAGAAAGACTCCAAAATAACTTCCCCTTAATTCTCTCACTTAACCGTCCATGTAGGTAGTTGATTTTGTGGCTTTACTCCTGCAACCGCATGATCTAGGTCCTTCTAAATCTCTCTGGAATTAGTCTTGAATCTAGATCCTTGTAGAAGATTCTGGAATCCGTCCTCAATGTTGCTCTCAATGTTACAGCATCCTTGACAACATTTGACTAAGTCTTCATTCCAGATCCTTGTAGAACGTTCTATATCTTCAACCTGCAATGTCACAACATCTACTACAACATTGAACTGTTAGAGAATAAAAGTTAGTTATATGAAGAAATAAAATATTGACTAAGTCTTAATTCCAGATCCTTGTAGATGGATCTAGTAAAACAAATATCACCTATTGACTCTTAAACGGCTAAGTGTAGTATTACAAAATATTACACCGTCAAAAGTAAATCAAAGTATCAAAGACATCTACGCTTAATGACACTTCAAGATACCTATGTTGCTAAACGAGGTAACATGCGCAAGTAGCAACGTAAAAGGGGAATAACGGCCCTATCGCTTGGATGCACTAACGCACTCAACAATTGATATTTGGATATTCCTTCCATTGCTAAAGTCCTCGGTCTTCTATTTATAGAGGTCCTCGACTTCAACCATAGATCCTTGTAGATGGATCTAGAAAGACTCCTAAATAACTTCCCTTTAATTCTCTCACTTAACCGTCCATGTAGATAGTTGATTTCGTGGCTTTTACTCCTGTAACCGCATGATCTAGGTCCTTCTAAATCTCTTTGGAATTAGTCTTGAATCTGGATCCTTGTGGAAGATTCTGGAATCCGTCCTCAATGTTGCACTCAATGTTACAGCATCCTCGGCAACATTTGACTGAGTCTTCATTCCAGATCCTTGTAGAACGTTCTAGATCTTCAACCTGCAATGTCACAATATCTACTACAACATTGAACTGTTAGAGAATAAAAGTTAGTTATATGAAGAAAGAAAGTGTCAAATTCTGATATGGCAGAATATATGATAACATCACATGCGACATCAACAGGGTATATGCAAGGTTTTAATCGAATCCTAATTAGTCTCATCTGGAGACAACCAAGAAGATCCTGAAATATCTAAAAGTGACTTTAAATATTGGGTTATGGTATCCATTTGATGATAACTTCGAGCTATCTGGTTCTTCAGTCTTGGACTTTGGTGGATGTAAAATTGATAGGAAGTCCACTTCTGGAACTTGTCAATTTTGGATAATGAGCTGATTTCCTAGTTATCCAAGAAACAGACTTCTGTTGCCACATCCACTACCGAAGCTGAATACATGGCAGTTGGAAGTTGTTGCTCTCAGCTCCTCTGGATTAGTTAACAACATAGAGACTACAACATTCTCACATCATCTGTGCCCATTTTCTGTGATAGTAATTGCGCTATTGCAATGACTTACAATCAATCCTTTGTTACATACTAGATGTAAGCATGTAGATGTAAGACGTCATTTCATTAGGGATCATGTTGAAAAGAACAATATCAGATTAGAAAAGATATCAACTGAATTACAAAGAGCAGATATATTAACTAAACCATTAGCTGAATCTAGATTTAAAGAGTTATCAATAGAGTTAACTTAATGCATCTTTAGTTGATCTGTGATTACTTTTGTTTGTGCTAAGTATTGTCTTTCTCTCTTATATTCTTTGTCATGTCAAGAAAGAAATATCAGATGTGAGAAGTGTCACATGGACAATCACAGAGCTGATATCATTGATCTCCTTTTAAGGAATCAAGAATCAAGGATTAGTCAATTAGCCTTTTCCAACTGGATATTTTCTTATCTGACATCAAGTAAATCAGAAAAGGACATGATAGTCATCTGATTTCATTAAATTAAATGAGTATGTGCATCTTGTCTGACTTACTCAAACTACTAATGGTTTTCCAAGTTTTTGTATTTGCAGGTACAGGTTAAGTCTACATTGTTAGATCAGAATAAATAAGAATTTTAAAACCTTCGCATCTGAAAACCTCCTTATCTGAACAAAACCAAATTCTTGTTTTTCAAAAATATTTTCCAAAAATATTCTCACAAATTATCGATTTTAAAATATTTTCAGATGAGTTGTTCTTTGAAAAACATCAGCTGAGTTAAGTAATGGCTTAATTAACTCAGAGTTTAAAATGTTTTGTTTTAAAAGTAATCAGACTAGTAGAGTTTTTCAAAATTCCTAAGACAAGGTCATTTTAGACTAAGTCTAATAAAACATAGTCTGCTGGGGGAAACCTTTATGCAAAGAAATGTAAATTTTGGGTCACGTCAGGTATACTTACTTCACCTGCATAAAGTGCTCCTAAAACTGTCTAATCATAGTGTGGACAATTACTTTTTATATTTTCAAAACTGAGTTAATGTCACGCGCCGAAGTTGGAATGTCTAATTCATTTAGCTATTGATACACTCCACGCGCGATATTCAATTAAAGGCCACGATTTATCTAGCTATGACACGTGCCCCCACTACCTGGTTTTCCCTCTCTCTCTCCCCCATTTAAATAGTTACCTTCTTCCTCATTTTAATTTTTACTTTCACTTTAAATCCTAAGTTTTTACTGCAAAACATTCCTCTGCAAATTTTTTTTGTTCTCAAATTCTCGAAAATGGCCTCATCTTCTACTCAAGTTGCCTTCAAATTCAATGGAGAAGCATTTAAAAGCAAGATCCACTCAGAGATATACGTTGATTTCACCACAACACAAGATGGTGAATCAAGAGAGATTCTTCAACTTCTGGAAAATTTTGGGTTAAGGGTATTTTGTTCGAAGAAATCGTCCAAGAACAAGACTCTAGACATATTGGGTATTGAGTTTCTAATGAATAGTGAGTTTACAGAAACAGGGATAGAGACAAAAAGTGAACAGAACTCATCATCTATCTATCTCAAAACCATCTCCGGCCAAACTATTTAAAATACATGATGAAGGGGTAAATCCAATGGTTTATAAGGAGGATGACTGGGTAGAATCGTTTGAGATGTTGGTAAAGAACTCTTGCAAGGGAGTCAGAAAGGAATTAAAGAAGTATATACTAAGGAGAAAATATCGTCTACTGATGACGATTCTGACCAAATGCATTCTGGGTGAACAAAGTTCACATGATGGCTTTACGAAGCCAATATTATGTTGTTTGAGAGCGATTTTGGATGGAGTTAAGTCGATTTGACTCGGTTATTCCTGAATCGGTTAAAGGAAGAGAATGAAAGGTTTTCTTTGGTAGATGATAAATGGACAGCAAACTCAATAGCTTCCCTGTTAAACAAAATTATTGTTGTCTTGAAAGATTTTGGGGTTGTTGCTGATTGGGATGTAGGTGTAAGGAAATACACCAAGCAAAAAGATTTGCTTGTGAAAAATGAAAGGATAGGAGGTGTGTCGGATATAGACAATGAGTCTGCTGGAGTAAGGGAACAGAGGAGAAAGCTGGAGGAGGCAATTGCAAGAAGACCAGTTGTGGTCGCTCCTGCTCAACCACAAGCTGCTCCAGCAACTGAAGAGGAAATTGCAGCTGAGGTTGTATCAGCGGAGGAAACCCTGAGGAGCAAATGTCCTCTTCTTCTGGCTCTTCTCAGAGGAGGACGAGGACAAAAGCAAAGGCCCCCAAGAGGCGGAGATCCAAGTCTGCTAGATCGTCTAATGTCGGGTCCTCAAAGGCTAAGGAATTGGAGCCCCCGGTGGGAAAGGAGGCGTCTGAAGAAGCTGAACAAAGACCTGGACTTTTCATGGAGCAAGTCTAAGCGCAAA
This sequence comes from Paraleonurus japonicus, assembly GCA_030762865.1. Taxonomy (NCBI): domain Eukaryota; kingdom Viridiplantae; phylum Streptophyta; class Magnoliopsida; order Lamiales; family Lamiaceae; genus Paraleonurus; species Paraleonurus japonicus. Next base: position 21,585,292 of record CM061055.1, on the reverse strand, counting down.
TGGGTTATGAAGACCAAAGACGCGCAAGGAAATGATAAGTTCAAACCATTCCATAGGACAACAACCCCTCCTAAGATGGTCTCTGGGTGATATGCTCAGGAATACAAAGAGAAGAATTTGGATACAATGTGGATGTATTTCTGGTATATACTCAAAACTCCCAGAGTCACGACTGAAGATCCTGATCTAGCCTGGCATGAATGGATCGAGAAGCAGGATGAAGATCTTTACCATCACCTGATTAATGAGGCAGATGAAGAATTCAATGCCGATCTAATCGCACCCGCCTTCGAGTATGCCATTTCGGTCAGAAACGCAGATGGTTCATTTGACCTAGACTGGGTAAAAGGGATCACTCAAAGGGCCGAGGCTAAATTAGGACTCAAGGATCCAGAACAGATAAAGGAGCTGAGGAAGAGAGTCTTTGACTGGCTGTGTGTCCCCGCAGATTTAAGATGGGCAGATTAGATAAGATTTTTCTTTCTTTATCTTTTTATATCTTATCTGATCAAATATGTAAATGTAATTTTTGATCTGTATAAATTAAGTATTTGAACTTATCTGATGTATTATGTCTTATTCATTTTCTTAAGTTCAATTATTTTTTTAAGTCATAAAGTTTTATAAAGTTCTAAAGAAATTTTTCTAAGTGTTCATTCTAATAACATTTCATACCTTAGAATATTTTATTAAAATTTTTAAGTATAAATTTACTTAAGTGTGAATAGTTGCTCTTGTGTGAACTTATTTGTTGAAAAATATGCTTAAGTGCCTAATATGCTTAATTGATTTTTTTTCTCTCTCACTCTCTTGAATAACTTTGACTACCACCAGCTGTGAGTTCATTTCTTTCTCTTAGTCTTAACTTTATCAAAAAGAGGGAAATTGTTAGACCAGGTTTAATTTTGATGAGTTAAAATGTATAGATTAGATGAGCTTATGTAAAGTAGGATGACCAGCTGAAGAATGTATAGATCAACTGTTGTATTTGTTTCACTAATTAGATTATCAGACTAGGTGAGATAGGTTAGTTAGCTGAGGTCAATAGTTCGAAAGGTCATCTGAAGACAATCTTGAAGAAGTCATTTGACAGAGAGGATAATGAAGAGCTCAAGACAAAGAAGGAATCAACTGAGTAGAATAAGAAAGACAAATTTCAACTAAGTCAGTCAGACGATGTACTCAAGAAAGTCAACTGAAGTCAAGGTAGTTTCAAGATTAGTTAGTTAAGCGGTTAAGAGTTTGTTACAACAAACTATCGTCTTAAGAGTTTATAAATAGGCCTAAGCACAATCCTTAGAAGATAGATTGGCCTAAATAGGACTTTTGCACACATTCTGAAACACACGATCAAGAGAGCACTCATAGATTTTCAAATTGATTTGTGATATTTTCTAAGTGTTTGTAGAACACTTCTTGTAAATTCTTCTATACACATCTGCACTGTAATCTAGAATCAGAAGATATATTGATAGATAGAAGAAGATGTGAAGAAGTAGATCATCATCTTTGTAATCTGTAATCGAAGGAAGTGAGTAAGTAAGAAAGTAAGAAGAGACCCTTCTTCAAGGTTGAAGAAGGAGAGTGGATGTAGGATTTTCAAATCCGAACCACTATAAATCTGGTGTTCTTTACTTTCAGTTTTACTTTTCAAGTCGATTATAATTTGTGTTCATAATTCAATCAAATTGCTTTTAGATCCAATTTAAGGATTGGGTATAATTTGCTTTCACTGGGTACTTTGAATAATTTGGAAGATAGGTTTGATTATATAGTCTGAATTTTGCAAGAAATTTAAATAATCTATTCAAACCTCCCTTCTAGATTATTTCTAGGAGATTCTCTCAATCACTCAATCCCGGGACCAACAGTTTGTTTGCTTAAACACATTATTTATGATAATTTTATTAATTAAATACACTTATTATGAGTTTGTACGTAGTGAGCATTGGATTTTGAGCATCATAAATCCACATACAGAAGAGGTTTACTTGCTTGATCCTCTTTATTCGTGCCTTAACGATGAAAAATGGGAAGTAGTTGTTGATATGCATGTTATCTCTTATTAATTGTTATTTTATATTTTGTTGTGTCTACTAACTCTTATTAAATATTAATTTGAAGGGCATTGAAAATATTTTTTTCGGAGGTGAAGACGACCAAACCCAAAAAGTTTCCATTATGGAAAATTATCAAGGTACAAAAGATATGGATTTTGATGCATTTGAGTAGATAATTGAATACTCTATGTTTTGGTTTTATAATTGATCTAATATATGTGTATAAAGTGGTTGGAGTGATGAATGATGTTGATTAGTGTGTATAAATGGTTGAAGTGATAAATTTGTTAATTTGTTTGGAAATTAGGCACCTAGCTAATTAAGCAACCAGATGCGATGCAATGTGGTTTCTATGTACTCCGATACATGAGACAAATAACTCAATTTGATGGACCATTTGATGTTGCTTCACTACAGTCGTTGGTAATGTTATTGTGCTTTGACAAAAATTATTTCTACGTAATATAATTTTAATTATTCTGTAATTTGTTAGTATTAATATGTATAAGTGTTTTTTTCTTTTTTTGATCGGGCAAATGGTGACTCGAACCCATGACCTTTGGGTCATAGGTAGTGGAGCTCTAACCGCTTGAGCTATACCACTTTGTCAATATGTATATATGTTATTTATAGTTCATGGAGAAAACGTACACCAGGGCTGAAATTGATGAAGTGCAGTCGGAGTGGGCTCAATTTATTTAAGTATATGTCATCGAGCAGTAACTATTGTCGTGTATATTCACTTTTGAAATGACTTTTAAATTAACTCTATAAATATTGACTTTTGGATTGATGATGAAATTGATGCATTTTGCATTTTTTTATTGAGTAAATTTTATTAGTTTATTTTAAGAATTAAAATGAATATGGAATAATTTTTTTTAAAATGTATAATACAAATAGATAACATATATATATATATGTAAAGCGTAACGTATATATTCTATTATCTATGCTAAAATAGATAACAAATATAGTTATAAATAGATAACATATATAGTTATAAATAGATAACATATATATATATATAGTTATCTTTTCTAGAATAAATAACAGATATAATAATTAATAGATAACAAATATATTTAGTTATCTTTTTAATGAATATATTACAGATCATATATATATAATAATAGATAATGGATATTTTCCGTTATCTTTTTATAGAATAGATAACGGATATATATATTAATACATAACGAATATTTTCAGTTATCTTTTTAACGAATAGATAACGAATACAAATAATAATAGATAACATACATTATCTGTTATCTATGTGCTCCCTACTTGACCTGCAGAGCGCTCATATATAACAGATATTTATTAATTTTTCATCTGTTATCTATGAGCGCCCATAATCGATAACACTCGCCTACATAACACTGGCTTACCTACATAGATAATGGATAATATCCATGAGAGAAATGTAGTAGTGTCTATAACAAAAATAATCAATAATTAATAAAAAAATATATGTTAAATTAAAATAAAATAATAAAATCATTACAAAAATTAATATCTGAAACTGGACACAATAATAATCTTGGGGTAAATTATAGAAGTGGTCCCATGAGAATTCTCGACTAACACCTTTAGTTCCACATTCTTTTTTGGTCCTTTTTAGAAATGGTCCCGTCGGTTAAGTATTTAACAGTTTCCGTTGTTGTCTTAAATTTATTGTAAAAAATAAATAGTTATTGATACGAATAAAAATGTCAGGCCCAACTACAGGTATGGCCCAAAAATGTTTGGCCAGTAAGGCCCAATGAGTATAACTGATACCCTCAAAAGAGGGAGGAAAACCCAAGATGGGCCTAGCCCAAGCTGATTGCAGGTGGGCCACGAGGCCCAGGCGAAATGAGAAGCCCAAAAAGTGATATCAATTAGGCCTATAACGATGGATTATCTGATAAGGATGAGGTAACGTGACAATAGCAGTCGCTTGAGAAGATTAAGGCCCAAGTCCATGAATGTTCTCAATAATCCTCATTGACTTGGTCCAACATCTGTCCAGCGAGGGAAATCGTAGGCACATTGCAGTTTTCTGAGAAAGAGAAGATCAACGCATGACACCATGATAGATCGTGCAGAGTAATGCCAAGAAAACGTGATAACAGTTATTATTCCTAAAGTACGTATAAATATTATACCCAGAAGAGAGGTAACGATATGATAACAACAATCAACACTCTACTTAGTTTATTCTTACGTACTTGAGTACCTTTTCTTGAGTGTTTTCCGGTAATCTGACTTGAGCGTCGGAGTGCCTACGCCGGAGAACCCTCCGGCGTGTTTTGCAGGTACGATCATTTGAGAAGAGCTAGGGTCGCACAGCGTAAAGGCTTTACCCACGTGGAATCCAGGTGGGGAAACAGGCCAGGTTAGTTTTTACGCATCAATTGGCGCCGTTTGTGGGAATAATGAGCAAAGACGTGAGTTGTTCCTGAATTCTATTTTTAGAATTATTGAATATTGATGTTTTCATGGTGATCGAATGACCAACATGGAAGCGGTGGGTGGATCACGGCCTCTACCAAGAAGCATGCAATTTGGATTCTCCATTTTTTGTGGAAGACCGAATCAATCTGTGAGATAGTGATCCCTAACTCTTAGGGACGTACAGATGGGAAGCGATCCCAGCTTGAAAAAGAATGTGGTTTAGTTAAAACCCCCTCTCGAATTTAAGGAGGAAGATTGAGTCCAAACGAAAGGCTCCAAACTTTTTAGTTTCTAACTTTGATTTACATTGTATGCAAGATTGTACGGAAGTTGTTATCACATGTACAACGTGAAAACCCACCTGAATGATAGTTCGATAAGAAGATATGATGACGATGTCCCCGCTGGAGAGAGGTAGACCTGAGGAGACCAGGAGGTGTCAAGTCCGTTGTTGAGTGGGACGTATGAATGACAAGTTTGATGAGATGACAGGATGACGATGTCCTCGCTGGAGCGAGGTGGATAAGTGGAGACCAAAAGGTGTCCATTACATTATTGAATGCAATACAACCCCCCATCTAGACAATAATTCGGTAAGATATATGAACATAGCTCTTTACCCCGAGTATGAAATTTTACAATGAGTTAATGGTGATAATGTTGATACAAATAAGGTACAACTTCGGTGTACTTCACATGATTTTAACAGAGCATTATCTTTTGGGTGTCTCTAAGTATTCTGATATATTAATATGATGTCATATTAAATGAGTATGATTATTTTACTGTGATATTTTGGACTTAGTTCTGACAAGTATTACAGTTGTGGATAGTGTACCTATCAAACGAGGTAGGGTACAGTCTTACTCCAGAGGGAGGAGGACCAATCTACCACCACCTCCCTCATGAATTTTAGAAGGAAAACCAATTGCAGAAGCAAGCAAGGCTGTGGAGAAAGCCATGGGTGGAACTGACATAATCCCACCTACGAGACAACGACGTCCTCACTAGAGCAAAGAGGACATAAAGATATCAAAGTGTGTTACTGAGTTAAAGGTAATCAATTACCTAAATTGCAGTTGGCTGAGATGATAGGATGAAGATGTCCTCCCTAGAGTAAGGTGAGCATGAAGAGACCTAGAGGTGTCAAGGGTATGGTTGAGCAAAATTCAACCCCCATCTAGACGATAAATTGGTAAAATCTCTAAATTTAGCTTTTTTACCACGAATATGTAATTTTGCCATGAATCAGTGGTAAGAATATTGACGTGAGCAAGGTACGACTTCTGTTAATTTCATATGATTTTAACGAAGCCTTAGTTTTTGGATATGATGAATATCGGATATGATGTCCTTTCAAATGATTATGATATTTTTTACTTAGTAATAACAAGTGTTGCAGATGTGTAAATTATACCCATCAACGAGGTAGAGTATAGTCTCCCTCTAGAGGGAGGTATTCCTTGAGCAGGTTAGATCTGAAAAAGAGAAAAGTTCCCCCTTAACCAGAAGATGGTTTTCCTGCGGAATGAGGTCCACTAGAGGTAGGAAGACGGGATTCTCATGATATCCCTGCTGGAGAAAGGAAAATATGATTATGCCCGATGAATAGTGATGGAAAGAGAAAAACCTTCCCTGGAGGGAGGAGAAACATGCAAAAACTCTAAAGTGCTAAACACATAAAGGACCTTGAGGCTTATCAAGAAACAAAGCTCACTAGAGTTGGAGTAGAGACCACAAGTTCCATCGAAGAGCAGTGCTAAAACTATTAGGACCAATAATATGATAAGAAGAACCTGCTGAAAAGGGCACAGCGTTAGAACTAGAAAAACCTAGAGGAACGGGACCTGGACTAACGTTCGAAAAAGATACCCCCTAAAACTGGAGCCAGTAGAGTTGCTAGAGGTAGCAGCTAACCAACCGGAGATATATCCACATGGTCACACACCAGAGGTCCCGTAAGGGCCAAATCAGATAAGTCTTGTTACTTTCATAACGATTATGGCCATGACACTAACAATTATTTTCATTTACATGATGAAATTGAGCGGGTGATCCAAGCAGGTCACCTCAAGGAATTTATTCATTGAGATAGATCTAGCTTGTGAGGGTAGAAGAGAAAAGATGCTAAGAATAAGAGATATGATACAAAGAGAGATCACCTCAGAAAAGGGGACTAATCCAGATGATAACCGGAGGATCAGCACAAGGAGACCCATCTTGAGCCAGGGAGGTAGGAGAGCGAACTCCAAAAATAGAGGTTGAGAAAGAGTTGTGGGAGGTGGGTTATATGACCACTACCCCCGCTCATACATTTTGATCCAGAGGAAGGAGGAACTCCGAGAGATACTCTAATACTCATAGCGATGTCGTAGGCATCGTTATTGATGTAGCAGGGTACAATATAACCAGAATACTTGAACACGGGTAGTTCAACTATATTATATTTTTAGATTATTGCAGAAGAGTGAACTAGATGCGAATAATGAATACAGTCCTTTGCGGATTCTTAGGAGGGGTTATCCACCTTTTGAGACAAGTAACTCTCGAGGTGGGGCTTAGTGAAGCTCCACGGAGGAGGGTAGTGATAACAATTTTTTGTATAGTTGATGCACATTCATCTTATAACATGATTCTTTGTAGACAAGTATTGAACTTATTGCAGGTGGTCATATCTAATTTTTACATGAAATTGAAATCCACAGTTGGTGATGAGGTAGGTGAAGTGGTTGGAGATCAACTACAAACCTGGAAATACTATGAGAAAGGAGTTAAAATGACAGATAAGAAATTCCATTAGAGCCTTGACGGAGGCAAGAAGCTGGACCGTGAGATCAAAACTTAGACAGAGACAAGGAGTTAGACCATGAGGTCAAAAGGTGTAAAGTCATGGCCAAAGCCAAGACGTCCAAGATGACACCTGAAAGAGAATTGATGATACTGGAGCTGTCACCAGACAGGCAGGGATTTGTAGCGAGGAGAGGTGCTCAGTTGAAGCATGATGGAGGCCTATCAGGGCTGCCGTCAGATAAAAATGATATCAGAGAATATTCCAAAGATAAGTTTTAGCATTACCTATGGAATCATTTATTACAGTAGAATGTCTTTTGGACTAAAGAAGGCAGGAGCCACTTATCAACGGATGGTTGATAAGACATTTAAAAACCAGTGTATTACGTGAGCAAGCTCTTCTAAGGAGCTGAAGAGAGATATTCAGAGATTGAGAAAACAGCTTTGACTATCATAGTCACTGCTCGGAGAGCTGATCTTTTAGGTGGGATGGCCAAGTGGGCCGTAGAGATGGGGCTGAATATGAAGCCTTGATGCAAGGTGCAGACATGACAGTGGAGCAGGGAGCACGACGTGTGATAATACTTTTAGATTCCCAGCTGGTGACCCTGCAGATTACAGGTGGGTACTAAGCAAAAGATGAGGGGATGATAGCCTACCTCTAGTGAGTAGCGGGGTTGCAGGGCAGATTCAGTTCTTTTGAGGTCAGATAAATACCTCGGTAAGAAAATTACAGAGTAGACAGCCCGTCCAAGTTGGCTAGTTCGGCAACACTGGAGGCAGGCGAGAAAATTACTGTGATAACTACAGAAATGGAAGCCACAATCCCATCAACAGGGGTTCTCGGAGCAGCTAACGATTTGAGAACTGCAATTTTTAATGTATTGCAGGACCCCAGTTCGCGCCCAGATAAGAGGAAAATGCAAAGATGGAGATCCTAGATTCGTGATGATCGGGGGTCAGATGTACAAGTGATCATTCAATCAACCATACTTAAGGATTTTAATCTCCCATAGAAGGGAGGTGTGTGTTTAAAGATATTCATGAAGGATGATGTGCTGAACATGCAGGTTTCAGGGCAGTTGTCCAAAAAGCATTGAGAGCTTGATACTTCTGGCCTACTATGAGCTGGGATGTCGAGGAATTTGTGAAATAATGCGAAAAGTGTCAGAAATATGGCCCTTTGATTAACCTACCTGCGGAGGAGATGTGGGCTATGCACGCTCCCTATCCCTTTGCAAAGTGGGGTTTGACATCCCTAGAATTCCAGCATCAAATAACGATACCTACCTCGCTGGAGCTTTGGTTCGAGCCTAGTGCCCTTGGAGATCACTGAAAAATTCTCTCTACTCTAGCTAGTGGGGACATTACTAGCTGGACCTTACTACCTAGAGTAGGGGGAGTGGTTGATACCTTCGAAAGATTGGGTAAGTTGGACCCGAAATGGGAGAGACCCTACAAGATTGTTAGGGTTCCCAGAGGAGGAGCATATGAACTCCAGGACATGGAGGGAGATCAAATTGTTCGACCTTGGAGTGTGTGCCATCTGAAAAAGTTCTGTGTTCGAACCCTACCTCACTACAGGTAGGTGGACTTTATTTGATTGATATTGCGTTTGTTTGCAGTTCTTTACTCGATGTGATTTGGCCCCACTGGTACTCTTGTTTCTCCTGCCTATGGGTTTTACCATATGGAGGTTTTATAAAGAGGCCGGCTAAGTTGATTTGGACTTACATTGATTGATTATGGTCAATGGGACATTATTGTGTTGATATATTTAATGAGAGAAGTATTTTCTTATTTCTTAGTATTTGTAAATTTATATGAGTACTTAGAAGTGGAACAAATGAGATAAGATTAGAGTCGAATGATCGAATTTGAGAATAGAAGAGTATTTTTTGAAAGAAAGTTTTGAGTATTAGGAATGAGAAAATAACAATAAGAAAATTGAAACAAAAGTAATCTAAGTTAAATTTGATATGTTTAACTGAGATTTGAGATTAGCAAAGCTAAGAGATAGCTGCAGAATTGAGAAACCTAAGTTAAATTTGATATATTTAACTGAGATTTGAGATTAGCACAACTATGCAAAGCTAAGAGATAGCTGCAAAATTGAGAAACCTAAGTTAAATTTGATATATTTAACTAAGATTTGAGATTAGCAAAACTAAGAGATAGATGCAGAATTGAGAAACCTAAGTTAAATTTGATATGTTTAACTGAGATTTGAGATTAGCAAAGCTAAGAGAAAGCTGGAGAATTGAAAACCCGTGTTAAACCTGATGTGTTTAACTGAAATTTGAGATTAATGAAGCTAAAAGAAACTAAGTTAAACTTAGACAGCTTGACTTGAACGCCCTTCAAGGGTTTGAGAAAATATGACGCCCGTCAAGGGTCTGGAGAATAAAAGCTGGAATCAGCTTTGAGAAAACATGACACCTACAATGGGTCTCATAAAATTGTCACGCCCTTAACGGGTTTGAAATTGTCACGCCCTTAACGGGTTTGAGATTGTGACGCCCTTTACGGGTTTGAGATTGTGACGCTCTTTACGGGTTTGAGATTGTGACGCCCTTTACGGGTTTGAGATTGTGACGCCCTTTACGGGTTTGAAATCTTTATGCCTTTTACAGGTCTGAAATTTTGACATCCCTTATAAAGCTGAAACGCTGATGCACAGATAGGGTATGAAAAATAACTGACACCCAGAAGCGGACTGAATAAAACCATAAAGATCGAGAAAGAATAAACATACTCCAAAGAAGGGGGTCCGAGTGAAATTACTGTTAGGATGTATACTATAAGCCTAGCTTTTGTATGAACATCTTTTTGTGTATGAACATATTTTTGATATGAGATTCATTATGATCAAAATACTTGTTTTTTATGATTGTTACATCTATCATTGTTTTTGTCCAGATTAGTCTATACTGTAGATAATATTGTGTGTGGTGTCACACAGAAGATCATGATATCAGTTCCTTATAGATTATAAATAATTGCTCACAACCAAAATGGATTTGGACAAACCATTGGAACGGTTGTGGTGTAATATGGTATTAGTCTATCTTGACTATAAAGTTACACTAGTACATTTTGTATGTATTGAGCAGGACCATATGAGGTTGTTCAATTTGTACTGACTATATAAAAGAACAAGACCTCTGTTATTATGGATGTAGGTCTTCTTAATCCCTATATAATAACGGGCACGTGTACTCAGTGTATGTTTCATTAATTTGCCAATGGGTGAGATTTATTAAATCAATAGGCTCGGTGAATTGGGAGATAGCACTGTTTATATGGTGTGTTGTTGATTATAGAAGGAATCCGTGTCTTAATTATTTTGGATGATGATGTTCCCTTGAGGAGCTCATAAAGATTATTATGTAAACCCTGCAGGTGGATTTAATTCGACATGATAATAAAGATGAGTGGTACTACTCTTGGAATTAGATGTAAATTAATTAAGTTGTCAGTAACTTATTTAATTTATGGACATTCGATATCTTAAACACGGGGAAATAAACATACACATAATAAAGGAGCCCATATTATAATATGGGATTAGGACGGTAATTCAATTATAACTCTTTAGTGGACCGAGTTATAATTGATGGGCTTAAGTGGAGTGTTCGGATTGAACACAGGACGTTTAGGCCCATCAGGAGGCCCAACCCTAATTCCTCCTTAGGGTCCCTATTGTAGCCTATAAATAAACCCTACATCAGAGCCTCCCAGGTGTGTGAGAAAAACATAAGATTAGAGAGAGGCAGATTCTGATTCCTTGGAAGATCGTCGACCACTCGACGTCCAAGGGAAAGGGATAGGAATACGGTAGAAGATCGTGAGGTTCATGGCTCATCCTTGATCCGCAGTTCTGACCTTAGAACTGGTTCGACTTCACCTATTACGATGAATAGGTATGATTTTCTTTCCGCTGTGTTTACATGCATGTGATCCCGAATCAGATAATCACATAGAGTCGGTGATCCGGTAGTTCCAACAATTACTTAGGTATGAAAACCAAAAGAGAGCTCTGAAAGAGCTTGAGGACAGTTAAACTTAACTTCTGAAAAAACATCCCAAAGAAGGGACTGCCTAAAGTTGTGTAGAGAATTAACAAGTTGGTTTAGAGAGATTCTTTCCAAGTGATATTGCTGAGTTATGAAAAACTTTATTAAGCTTGATTAGATTTTGAAGAAGGTCATAGATGGCTTGAATAGAAGACTTAGGCGCGAAAAACCTAGAACTAATCTTGATAAGATAAACTTGTCAAGAATCCAACTGGATGCCCATCAAGGGTTTGCAAAGCTGGATAAAGCTCGAGAGAAAACGAGGTTAAACCCGAGATGTTTAATTAAGATATGATTTACAAAGCAAAGAGATAGCTTCGACAAAACTAAGTTAAACCTATAGTGAGGTTTAACTAACCCGAACCCAGAGAGGGTTGCGAGAAAAGAAGCTAAGAGATAGCTTTGAGAAAACTAAGATAAACCTAAAGTGAGGGTTTAATTAACCTGAACCCAGAGAGGGTTGCAAGAAAGGAAGCTAAGAGATAGCTTCGAGAAAACTAAGTTAAACCTACAGTGAAGGTTTAACTAACCTGAACCCTGAGAGGGTTGCGAGAAAATAAGCTAAGAGATAGCTTCGAGAAAACTAAGTTAAACCTACAAAGTTTAAATAAACCTACACCCAGAAAGAGTTTCGAGATTTGAAGCTAAGAAAGCTTTGAAAAACTAAGTTAAACCTACAGAGTTTAACTAAACCTACACCCAGAGAGGGTTTTGAGATTTGAAGCTAAGGAAGCTTCGAAAAACTAAGGGGCCGCTTGTTACGAGATCTTCAATGGGAATGAGAATAAAATTAACTTTTCCTCCTATGCCCCCAAGTTTATTGGAGGGAGGAATGTCTCCATGTTGGTTACATCATTGGTGTTGTGCTCCAATTTTAGAAAAAATGAGACAAAAGAAGCTTGTTATTGGTGGTGGAGGGGAATGATTGAGGAGAATTGATTGTAGATGGGGAAAAGGTTAATCATAATGGGTAATGATTATCTTATTTAGGAGGAAAAATAATGTCATTCACCATCTTTTATTCTTATTAAGCACCACAATTGCCTTATATTAATCCCCATTCCCATTGCCATTGAAGAATTTCCAACCAAGCACCCCCTAAGTTAAACCTACAGAGTTCAACTAAACCTACACCCAGAGAGGGTTTCAAGATGTGAAGCTAAGGATGCTTCGAAAAACTAAGGTAAACCTATAGAGTTTAACTAAATCTACACCCAGAGAGGGTTTAGAGATTTGAAGCTAAGAAAAGCTTCGAAAAACTAAGTTAAACCTACAGTGAGGGTTTAACTAACCTGAACTCAGAGAGGGTTGCGAGAAAAGAAGCTAAGAGATAGCTTCGAGAAAACTAAGTTAAACCTACAGTAAGGGTTTAACTAACCTGAACCTAGAGAGGGTTGAAAGAAAGGAAGCTAAGAGATAGCTTTGAGAAAACTAAGCTAAACCTACAGTGAGGGTTTTACTAACCTGAACCCTGAGAGGGTTGCGAGAAAAGAAGCTAAGAGATAGCTTCAAGAAAACTAAGTTAATCCTACAGAGTTTAACTAAACCTGCACCCAGAGAGGGTTTCGAGATTTGAAGCTAAGAAAACTTCGAAAAACTAAGTTAAACCTATAGAGTTTAACTAAACCTACAACCAGAGAGAGTTTCGAGATTTGAAGCTAAGGAAGCTTCGAAAAGCTAAGTTAAACCTACAGAGTTTAACTAAACCTACACCCAGAGAGGGTTTCGATCGAAAAACTAAGTTAAACCTATAGTGAGGGTTTAACTAACCTGAACCCAGAGAGGGTTGCGAGAAAAGAAGCTAAGATATAACTTCAAGAAAACTAAGTTAAACCTACAGAGTTTAACTAAACCTACACCCAGAGAGGGTTTCGAGATTTGAAGCTAAGAAAACTTCGAAAAACTAAGTAAATCTACAGAGTTTAACTAAACCTACAACGAGAGAGAGTTTCGAGATTTGAACCTAAGGAAGCTTCGAAAAACTAAGTTAAACCTACAGAGTTTAACTAAACCTACACCCAGAGAGGGTTTTGAGATTTGAAGCTAAGCAAGCTTCGAAAAACTAAGTTAAACCTACAGTGAGGGTTTAACTAACCTGAACCAAGAGAGGGTTGCGAGAAAAGAAGCTAAGAGATAGCTTCGAGAAAACTAAGTTAAACCTACAGAGTCTAACTAAACCTGCACCCAAAGAGGGTTTCGAGATTTGAAGTTAAGAATGCTTCAAAAAACTATGTAAAACCTAAAGAGTTTAACTAAACCTACACCCAGAGAGGGTTTCAAGATTTGAAGCTAAGGAAGCTTCGAAAAACTAAGTTAAACCTACAGAGTTTAACTAAACATACACCCAGAGAGGGTTTCGAGATTTGAAGCTAAGAAAAGCTTCGAAAAACTAAGGTAAACCTACAGAGTTTAACTAAACCTAAACCCAGAGAAGTATGCGAGAAAAGAAGCTAAGAGATAGCTTTGAGAAAACTAAGTTAAACCTACAGTGAGGGTTTAACTAACCTGAACACAGAGAGGGTTGCAAGAAAGGGAGCTAAGAGATAGCTTCGAGAAAACTAAATTTAACCTACAGTGAGGGTTTAACTATCCTGAACCCAGAGAGGGTTGCGAGAAAGGAAGCTAAGAGATAGCTTCGAAAAAACTAAGTTAAACATACAGTGAGGGTTTAACTAACCTAAACCCAGAGAGGATTGCGAGAAAGGAAGCTAAGAGATAGCTTCGAGAAAACTAAGTTAAACCTACAGTGAGGGTTTAACTAATCTGAACCTAGAGAGGGTTACTAGAAAAGAAACTAAGAGATAGGTTCCAGAAAACTATGTTAAACCTACAATGAGGGTTTTACTAACCTAAACCCAGAGAGGGTTGCGAGAAAAGAAGCTTAGAGATAGCTTCGAGAAAACTAAGTTAAACCTACAGAGTTTAACTAAACCAACACCCAGAGAGGGTTACGAGATTCAAAGCTAAGAGATACCTTTGAGAAAACTAAGTTAAACCTACAGAGTTTAACTAAACCTAAACCTGGAGTGGATTTCCAGAATTAAAGCTAAGAGATAGCTTAAGAAAACTACGTTGAGATGTTTAACTGAAAATTACATAGCTGGGAAAAGCTCGAGAGGAAACGAGGTTAAACCCAAGATGTTTAACTAAGATCAGATTTGCAAAGCTAAGAGATAGCTTGAGGAAACTAAGTTAGGCTCGATAAAGTTTAACTAAACACCTAATAAGAATTCATAAAACAAAGCTAAGAAGGCAAAGGTTTTTTATTGAGATAATAATGCGGACTTAGAGGTCTACCTGAGAAAGTTGGAGAGGGATAAGTTATACTTAGAAAGTTTAACTGGACACTCACGAAGGGTTTGAATCATCAAGCTAAGAAAAGTCTGAGAGGGATAAGTTAAACTTAGAAAGCTTAACTTGGACATCCTTTACGAATATGAAAAGCTGACGCCCAGATGAGGCCTGATAATTTGAAAAGCTGACGCCCAGAGAGAAATATGAAGGAAGACGGGTTAAACTTAATAAGTTTAACTTCGTACCTACCAAGGATTTACACTACCCAGCTTGAGGGAGACATGTTAAGCTTGAAAAGGTTTAATTATCTTGATTATTGACGCCCAAAAAGGGTTTGAATTGACACCTGCTAAGCGTCTAAATGATAAAATATAGATAAGTTTTGAGAAGTAAGTTAAACCTAGCAAGTTTAACTTGATACCCACTAAGGGTGTTTTGATAAAAGTTCGACTAACACACTCTAGGGGAGGTGTGAATGAAGAAGCTCAGACTTAAAGTATCTAAGTCAAACAGGAAATTCTGATAGAATGGTAGCCAGGATTGGCTTGCGGAAACAATTTGGGTATAAAAACCTGAATCCTAGATAGGATTGATAAAACTAAACCTGAGAAACAGATAAGAAAGAGATCAGATTAGGGGGATTAGAAGAACCCTACACAAAGCTGTCTTGGGATGAGCTAAGATTAAGCAGGCTCTAAAAGCCTAAAAAGAGACCGAGTAAATACTAAAAGATTCGTCCCCCAGTAATCACATTCATCACCTCATCTAAGTCATCAACCTAACGGTCCTCATCATCTCTAGTTTGCAGAAATGTGTTAATCACAGTAGGAGTCACCTCAATAACCTTTCCCCTGAACTTAACCTTTGCATAATTCACAGAATTCACCGTAAATATACTGACTCTTAGATTTGCATAAAATTCATAAATCCATTCAATCAAGTATGGAGTTGCAAACTGTAAGGCATACATCAGAGATCTTTCATTCAAATAATCAACAAGGTTCATAGCCACAAAGTCATCCATTTAATTATTCTTTCTCCAACAATAAGTCTATACCTCAAAGTCCTAAACCTAT
The DNA here is from genome assembly GCA_030762865.1 of Paraleonurus japonicus. NCBI lineage: Eukaryota > Viridiplantae > Streptophyta > Magnoliopsida > Lamiales > Lamiaceae > Paraleonurus > Paraleonurus japonicus. Next base: position 21,569,554 of record CM061055.1, on the reverse strand, counting down.
CACTATCCACACCATGATAGCTTTCATCCGATTCACTAAAAGTCAAGGATATAGAAGAATCAGTTTGTACCTCATTCGAGCTGTCCTCTTTCTATTCTGAAGAAGATGATTCAGAAGCTGAATTGGATGTTGCCATAGGTGTGGCTACATTCTCTGGAACATGATGATCATTTTGTTTCTTGCTTCTCCTCTCTAGACTAGCAGCCATCTCAGCTAGAGTCTGATTCATCTTAGAATCCTCAGTGCTCCCCCTCGGACTGGGCACAGGGACTGAAGCTTGATCACTTGTCTCATTTTCAGGGCTGGCTTTCCTCATTTCATCTTCAGAGGAATCCGAATCAAACACCTGAATGGGCTTTGAAGCTACACCGTTATCATGCTTCTACTTTTTTCCTTTTTCTGAGTAATCCACCCTGCGACCCATGGTCATGTACGAGTGCCTTTTCTGACTACAACCCCTTGAGCTTGAGGCTTTTTGGCAATCTGCCTCAAATTGTGCAGTTAGCTTAGCAGTATCAGTTGAGTCTGAAGAAGGGTCGTCCCTGGGAGCATCATGTTGCGACTAAGGCGGCGTAAAAACCAGGTGCTTGTATTATTGGAAATGAACTTCCTCAGTTCAGACGATCACGGCGAGATAGATAGTGCGCTTGGTCAAATTCTTAAAAGCGTACACAATCTGATCAGTGGTGGCTCCCTCCGCGAGCTCAACCGTCATTAGGAATGTTTTGAGAACGTTATCCTGACGAGTTGTTCCGCTATCGGGATTTTGTGGCGTTCTGCCCAAAATTGGAGTTTCAGTGTTCTTGGTTTCAGGAATTTGGGTATCAACAGGTGGAAGAGGAACGTCGACTGACCTAACCCTAATCGATGAGGGCGATGTTGGGTGAGGTGCGCCAACATTTTCAGAGACATTGGGTGAGTTATCAACAACCATTTGAGTAAGAAGGTGAAGGTTTTTCGAAGAGGATGATGAAGCTGGAGAATTCGAAATTTTAGATTGTGAAGGTGGGGAGTCTCGATGATCAGCCATATCAATTAGTACCCTGCAATCACTTTTCCAAAATATTAATTTAATAATCAATTTGAAAATAAGTGGCTAATCAAGAGATAATACTAACAAGTATGAATTATAATACCTTCAAACACTGTGCTTAATTCGAAATTTATGAAATAATGTGTAAAACACACTGAACACTAAGGACCTTTTAGGGAAAAAAATTATGTAGAAGTTGTCATCACATCGGTGTTAAGAAAATAAGATTCATCACATCCCTAAGAAATAGGGATTTACCGAGTGTGTAGAAGTTTAAATTAAGAACATGCTAAAACCGCTATTTAAATGGAAATAACCACACAATTAATTAAATTAGACTAAATAATATTGCTAGAACAAATTTAAATTAAATAAATTTTCATAAAATAATATTTGGAAATAATCAAACTCATAAAGGTAAATATACGTATGAGAACCAGGATATTTTTCACTGAATGTCGGCACACACACTTCTCAACACAGTTTTTACATAAAATGAATTCATTTGTGTTGCACTATATTTTGCTTCTCATGTATTCACATTGATCCATTTTTCCAGAAGAGATCATCGTAGTTGTCAGCTCCGTGTCCCATAATTGCTCAATGGATTTATGAATGTATTGATGCACACAAGCCACCTTTTGAAAAGAGAACATCGTAGTGGTCAACTCCGTGCCCTACAGTTACTCAGTGATATAGCATCTAATTGTGAGTTATTTAATTGCATTTAATAGAAGTGTGTCCAGGACAATTTATATTATTCAAAGGTTCAAATACTATTTACACAAAAGAGTTCGAAAACACAAAATACTAAGATATTTAGATAAATTTAAATAAATTGTTCTAGTGTTGTTATAAATATAGGCACATTTGATACAACACACAGCAATAACAGGTCTAATTTGTGCATAAACCTAGTGATTTTCTAAGAGAAGAAAATATCTCATTATCAAGGGCTTTAGTAAAAATGTCTGCAATTTGCTTCTCAGTAGGAATATATTCCAACTTTACAATTTCTTTTTCTACAAGGTCCCTAATGAAGTGGTGTCTTACACTTATATGTTTAGTTAATGAATGTTGCACAGGATTTTTAGATATATTAATTGCACTTGTATTGTCACAGTAAACAGTAAGAGTATTGCTCTCCAAACCGTAATCATCGAACATCTTCTTAAGCCAAAGAAGCTGAATGCAACAGTTTTCTGTAGCAATGTATTCAGATTCTGCTGTTGATAAGGAAACACAATTTTGTTTACGGCTATGCCATGAAATAAGATTGTTACCCATTTAGAAACATCCTCCACTTGCACCTGTCCAATCTGCATTACTATAGTCAGTCAAAGAACAATTAGTGTCTTTACTATACCATATTCCATAATCACATGTACCTGCCACATATCTAATGATCCTTTTAACTGAATTCATATGAGATTCTTTTGGATTAGCTTGATAACGAGCACATAAATAAACACTAAACATGATATCTAGCCTACTAGAAGTCAGATCTAATAGACTACCAATCATAGATCTATATAATATTGAGTCAACATCCTGACCAACATTGTCTTACACAATTTTTGTGTTGATCCTATAGGTGTCTTCATGTGTTTAGCATTGTCTAAACCAAACCTTTTCACAAGATTTTTAGTATATTTACTTTGAGAAAAGAAAATGTCATCTTTGCATTGTTTAATCTGAAGACCTAAAAAGTAGTTTAAGTCTCCAACCATAGACATTTCAAAGGTAGAGGTCATTTCATGTACAAATAATTCAAGCATCTTTTCACATGTAGAACCAAACACAATATCATCAACATATATTTGAGCAATCATGATATCATTTCCAGAATATTTAATAAATAATGTCCTATCAGCTTCACCTCTATAGAAATCGAATTCAACTAGAAAATCAGTTAATCTACCATACCATGCCCTAGGTGTTTGCTTTAAACCATACAAAGCTTTCTTAAGTTTATAAAAATAAGCAGGATATTCATGATTTTCAAACCCTTTAGGTTGTTCTACATATGCTTCTTCCATAAGAATTCCATTTAGAAATGCAGCCTTAACATCCATTTGATGCAGTTTTATATCAATGTAGCATGCAATGACAAATAATATCCTTATAGATTCAATTCTAGCCACTGGAGCAAATGTTTCATCAAAGTCAATACCTTCTACTTGTGTATAGCCTTGTGCAACTAATCTAGCTTTGTTTCTTACAATATTACCAGATTCATCGGTCTTATTTTTTAAGATCCATTTGGTACCAATTATATTCATATTTTCAGGCCTAGGTACAAGCATCCATACATCATTTCTATCAAATTTATTTAATTCCTCATGCATAACATTAATCCAGTTTTCATCTATCATAGCTTCAGCAACATTTTCAGGTTCAGTGAGAGAATGAAAACATTCAAAGTTTACCTTGTTGCACATAGATGTCATACAGACTGATCTTACCACATGCCTTGCATCAAAACTCAATTTTCTCCTTGTTTGTACACCTGACTGAGGTTTACCTATGATCTGTTGTTGTGGATGATTTTTGAGAATTCTGGAAGATGGTACTGTAGCAGGATAAGGCATAATTCTGTTAATTTCTGGATGTTGAGGTGATGTTGCTTCAGATGTGGGCACATTTGTAGCAACATTCTCAATCGGCTTAGAAATATCAAAATCTTGCATCTGCCCAATAAGATCATTTACATCTTCTTCAATAGTATTAACTGCAAGACTTGCATTATCATCAAATACAACATTCATAGACTCTTTAATAGTATCAGTTCTTAGATTATAAATCCTAAAGGCTCTACTGTTTCTAGCATAACCAAGAAAGAAACCCTTATCACTTTTTGAGTCAATTTATGAAACTGGTCTCTATCATTTAGTATGTAACAAATACATTAAAGACATGAAAATATTTCAGATTAGGCTTTTTATTATTCAAAAATTCATAAGGTGTTTTAGAGGAATTAGGTCTTAAATAAACTTTATTTGAAATATGACAAGCAGTATTTAAAGCTTCTGCCCAAAATCTTTTTGAAAGTTTATTGGATATAAGCATTACTCTAGCCATATCTTGTAGAGTTCTATTCTTTCTTTCAGCAACACCATTTTGATAGGGTGTTTTAGGAGAAGAAAACTCTTGAATTATACCTTTATCTTCACAAAAACTAGTGAATAAGTTGTTCTCAAACTCCCTACCATGATCATACCTTATCTTATTTACCTAGAATTATAAACATTTTTAAAACGTCTATAAAGAGTTTTGAACACATTAAAGGCATCTGATTTCTCTTTAAGAAATTCAATCTATGTAAACCTGAAATAATCATCAACTATGACATAAGAATACCTTTTACCACCAATGCTTTCAGTCTCCATTGGTCCCATTAGGTCCATATGTAAAAGTTCAAAATAATGTTTCGTAGTACAGTGTGTCAACATTTAATGTGACATTCTGACTTGTTTACCACTTTGACAAGATCCACATATATTTGGCATACGCATTTGAAACTTAGGGAGACCTTTAACAACATCAAATTTCAACAATTTGACAATATTTCTATAATGAGCATGTCCAAGTTTCTGATACCAAAGTGTACTTTCATCAGTTTGAACATTAAAGCATGCTTGATTCGAATCAATTAGATTGCAATTATCAACTGATCTATTTACAATCATAAAATAATAATATCATTATTCAATACATAGCATGAATTTTTGTCAAATTTTACATGTAGATCATCATCACATAATTGACTAATGCTAATCAAGTTCGTAAGTAAACCCTTAACATGCAAGAGTTTTGTCAAGTTTGGAAAACCAGAAACATTCAATGTACCTATTTCAACAATTTTACCTTTTAAACCACCTCCATATGTCACATTTCCACCACATATACTTTGTAATCAGTGAGAAAATTTTATTCACCAGTCATGTGCCTAGAGCAACCGCTTTCAAAATACCAAAGTCCAGGAACACATGTGTTAGATCAGGATTAAGTTTTGATGAGTTAAAATGTATAGGTTAGACAAGCTCATGTAAAAATAGGATGACCAGCTGAAATTATATAGACCAGCTGAAGTAGTAGCATTGTACTAGACTGATCAGACTAGGCAAGTTAAATGAAGTCAGCTGAGATCAGGAAGTAGAAGATCATATAAAGATAGTTTTGAAGAAGTCATCTGTTGGAGAGAATAATGAAGAGCTCAAGACAAGGTCAAGACCAACTGAGTAGAATAAGAAAGACATGTTTTCACCAAGTCAAAGACAAACGACTAACTCAAGATCAGCTGAGGTCAGGGTAGTTTTAAAGAAATATTTGTTAAGCGGTTTTAAGTTTGTTACAACAAACTAACCGTCTTACAAGCTTATAAATAGGATTAAGCACAGGTCTTAGAAGATATCTTAGCACTCATTATTCTAAAATTCACATTCTCGAAAAGAACTCACATATCTTCAAAAGTTTTCACAATATTTCTAAGTGTTTAAAGAACACTTTCTGTACATCTTCAAATCACAATCTGCACTGTAATTTTAGATTAGCTAGTTAGATTGTTAGATTGAAGGTGAATTGAAGATGAAGATCATCTAACTCTGTATATTGTAATCAACAGTAAGTCAGAGAGTAAGTAAGAAGGTAGAGCCCCTTCTTCAAGTTGAAGAAGGAGAGTGGATGTAGGATCTTTTGATCTAAATCACTATAAATCGTGTGTCATTTACTTTATGCATTTCATTTCTGTTGATTATTTGTGTTTCAAGAAAAATTTGTTTCAGATTGCTTTAGATCCAGATTCATAGATTGAGTTTAAAATTGTTTTCGCTGTTGAGCTTTGATTTTAGGGATTTGCAATTATAATTTGAATTTTGAAAAGATTTAGATAATGTATTCAACCCCCCCTTCTAGATTATTTCTGGAAGGTCTACTTGGTTTCTTTTAAACTACTCAATCTCGGGACCAACAAGTGGTATCAGAGCAATGTTAAGGTTGTTCTAAGTATTTATTTTGGTCAAAATAGTCTTCTCTATTCAAATCTTGAAATAGATTTATTACTGAATATTTCCTACTTATTACTCTTGTTATCTACTAATCATGTCTGTGAGTGATAGAAAAGTCAAGAATCTTCCAGATTTTGAGATTGAAGATTATGACTATTGAAAGTTTCGTATGAAAAATCATCTCAAATCTATTCATCCTCGAATGGAAGATGTTCTATCTGAAGGACCAAATAAATTTTTCCATGGAGGTATCAGTGATGGAGCAAGCAGCTCAGAGTCTCGAACTCAGACAAAGAAAAAGGTTTTTGAATTGACAAATGATGAAAGGAAAGTATAAAATCTTGATCATGTGGCCAGGAATGAGATCATTGTGACTCTCAGCAGAGAATGGTATGAAAAGATCAAAAAGTGTAAGTCTGCAAAAGAGATGTGGGATACTTTAGCCAATATGTACGAAGGCACAAACCAGGTAAAGCTTGTTCTCCATTTATTTGATGTTTTTAAAATGAAAGAAGGTGAGTCTATTGATCAGCTAGACATGAGAATGACTAATCTGATTAATAGAGCCACAGAATTGGGTAACGTTTACACCGAAAAGGAAATTAATAATAAAATCCTTAGATCTCTAACCAAGCATTGGAGGGAAAAAGAAAATCTAATAAAAGCCACGAAGGATCTTTCCACCATGAGTCATTATACTTTATTCTCTTACTTAAAAGGTTATGAGCTTGACATTCAGGTAGAGGATGAAGAAGATGAGATGGAATCCAGTACCTCATCTAAAACAGTAGCCTTTGTCAATAAGGAAGACAAACCTGTAGCTAAAACAAAAGGAGCTAATCTTTCTTTAAAAGAACAGATGGCTTTATTGACCAAGAGGTATGATCGACTGAGAATGAAATATAAACGTAACAAATTGAAATTCGCAGGAAAAGACAGATCAAGATCAAGATCCAGAAGGAAAGACGATGTTGAATCTACAGACGATGATAGAAGGAAAAATCAGACAAGAAGGTACAAGTCACCTACAAAGAAGAATCCCAGCAGTCCTAGATCAGATCGGGGAGATACTTGTTACACTTGTAACAAGCCAGGACATTATAGCTATGATTGTCCCCAGCTGACTCCTAAAGAAAGAGAGGAGAAAAGAAAGAAAAGAGATAGACGCTTTGCAGATCAAAGAGCCCTTCTTGCTGAAGAAAGAGAATCAAGAAAATCATCTTCATCATCCTCATCGTTAGATTTTGGATCAGATGATGAAATCTATCTGATGGTAAAAGAGGTAAATTACTACTCTTCGTCTGATAATGAGTCTTATAAGTCAGTTTCAGATACAAGGGACTTTTTAAAGATCTAAAAATGTCTCTAAGTGTTTATAAACAATTAGAGACTGAAAAATTAAGTTTAAAAGATCAAATTTAAACTCTAATCAAAGGAAAGCAAGTTGTGAACTACTCTGAGTCTGTGGGAACATTCAAGGAGGAATGTTTACCTCAGGCTGAGGCTAGTACATCAGCTAGTCTTTCTGAAAGATTAGAAGAAGAATTAAAATCTTAAAAAGATAAATTTATAATGGTATGTAATGAGAATGAGTCAATTAAAAAGACTAATGAGAAGCTTGTCTTCAAAATGAGTCAACTTAATAATTCACAATCAGTTATAGACCACAGTTTTAGAACTTCACAAAAGTCTCATGATAAGACAGGTCTTGGCTACAATAGAAATAATAAGTCAAAAATTTTGAAACTAAGAAAGTTTGTGAAAGTTGGTGAAACATCAAAAGGAATTAAAATTGGACCTTGGAAACCACAAAGTCAGATGAGGTTCACTTCTCCTAATCTGAATAGTAAAAATCAGATGAGAAGTCCTAATCTAATAAAAAGGGTTCCAAGAACCAAGATTAAAAAGAATCTTTCTTATAGTTCTTTTGATGGTAGAAGCAGATGATATCCTTTGTTTCAAAAGATCAAGATGGTCACTAAATCTGATTTCAACAAACTTTCAAATCTGATATATTTGTTGACAAATTTGGCAGACAACTTGAATCTGACCTATTATTGAATAATGATATGTTTGTCTGGATACCCAAAGTGATTATTGACCTTAAAGGACCCAAGATCACTAGGGTACCTCTTACCTAATCTGTTTTACAGGAATCTCAAGGGTTATCTTTAAAGGAGGAAATTCTAGCAACCATTTGATACATTGACAGTGGCTGCTCTCAGCACATGACTTGTGAAAGAAAGCTACTCTCAAATTTTCAAAACATAGATGGTCCAAGAGTTTTGTTTGGTGACAACTACTGCGGACAAACCAAAGGAGTTGGCACCTTAATTATAGGTGACGTCCAGGTATCTGAAGTCTATTATGTAGAAGGTTTGAAACACAATTTGTTATAAGTTTCTCAACTCTGTGATAGAGGTTTTAATGTTAGATTTTCAAAGGATAAGTGTGATATTTTAGACAGTTCCTCAGACAAGGTACTCTTGACTGGTTTCAAACATGGTAATGTCTATGTGGCTAACTTTAATAGTTGTCCCAAAGATACATGTCTAGTTGCTAAAGGTGGAGATGACCTCAGTTGACTATGGCATAAAAGGCTTAGTCATCTGAATTTCAAAACCCTTAACAAAATAGCTAAGAGAATCTTGTCAAAGGACTACCTGAAAGACTTTGCTCAACTAATCTTAAATGTGATGCATGCCAAAAAGGTAAACAGCCCAGGAACTCCTACAAAAGTATTAACACAATTTCATCTGAAAGAGTTTTATACAACTCCTTTATTTGGATTTGTTTGGACCAGTTTCATCCCTCAGCTTTAGTGGAAGGAAATACACCCTAGTAGTTGTGGATGACTATTCAAGATATACTTGGGTGATATTTCTTTCCAAGAAAAATGAGACGGTGAACAAGATCCCAGATCTGTTCAAATAAATACAAAATGAAAAAGGTGTTAATATTATTAAAATAAGGAGTGACAAGGGTACTGAGTTCTTGAATTCTTGTCTATCTAACTATCTTACTGAGAATGGAATAGTACATGAGACATCGTCAGCCAGAACACCAAAACAAAATGGAGTCGTGGAAAGAAGGAATAGAACACTTAAAGAAGCAGCTAGAAGCATGTTAGCTGAATATGGAACACCACAAAGGTTCTGGGCAGAGGTAATTAATACAACCTGCTACACCCAAAATAGATGCTTGCCTGTAAAAGATAAGGGTAAGACTCCTTATGAACTTTGGAAGGTAAGGTTCCAAGAATCTCTTATTTTCGTGCTTTTGAGTGTAAGTGTTTCATTCACAACAATGGAAAGTCTAAATTAAAGACATTTGATGCCAAGGCAGCTGATGGAATATTTTTAGGATATTCCAGTACCTCCAAGGCTTTCAAAGTCTTTAATAAGACAATTGTTTGTGTGGAAGAAACTCCACATGTGGTGTTTGATGAACTTCATACTTTTTCAGATAAGGTAAACCAAATTACTAATGATCTAGATAGAATTGAACTTAACAAAACTAAACAGAGGAAAACTTATCTACCTAGTTTTGATTCAGATTCAGATAATGAAGAATCTTCATCTGAGAATCAGAAGGGAACTCCTCTATCTGTTCCATCTGAGGAGACTCCTTTGACATCATCTGATCAGCCAAGGTCAGTAGATTAAGGGGGAACGTCTACTCAGGCTACTGAGACAGCAAATGAGGATACTTCAACTCAAATAGGCAAAAGGATGAGGAGTTATCATCCAGCTGATCAGATTATTGGGGATCCCTCAAGTAGTGTTCAGACACGAACGATGTTGGATTCTCAGAGTATGTTCAACTGTTATAATTCACTCCTTGAGCCTAAGTCTATTGAGGAGGCTTTATCTGACCCAAGCTCCATGCAAGAAGAACTGCATCAATTTGAAAGACAAAATATTTGGGAGTGGAAAGACCCATTCATAGAAAGATTATAGGCACCAAATGGGTGTTTAAAAATAAAACAGATGAAAATAACATTATTATTCGTAATAAGGTCAGACTAGTAGCACAGGGTTATTCACAGTCTGAAGGAATAGATAATGATGAAACCTATGCTCTAGTCGCCAGATTAGAAGCAATAAGGTTATTTTAGTTTTTGCTACCTATAAATGTATCAAAGTCTTTCAGATGGATGTCAAGTCTATGTAGAACAGCCTCCTGGGTTTAGGACAAATAACAAAGTCTATAAACTTAACAAGACACTATATGGACTGAAACAAGCACCCCCGAGCTTGGTACGATACTCTATCTGAATTTCTGATATCAAGTGGATTTTCTAAAGGTAAGATAGATAGAACACTGTTTAGAAAAGAAGTAAATGGTGATATCTTATTAGTTTAAATCTATGTAGATGATATTATTTTTGGTTCACCTAATCTGACACTGTGTGAAGAATTTAGTGTTCTCATGAAAAATAGATTTAAATGTCTATGATGGGAGAACTAACATATGTTCTAGGCTTGCAGATTAAACAGACAAGCAGAGGGATTTTTATACATCAGATCAAGTAAGCAAAGGACCTCATAGATAAGTTTGGGATGGTTACAAGTAGAAAGGTTAGAATACCTATGGCAACTAACTTCTCTATGGATTCAGATAAGAATGGGATACCCACTGATACAACGGAGTATCGTGGATTGATCGGATCCTTGTTGTATCTCACTGCAAGCAGGCCTGATATAGCCTTTGCAGTTGGGGTATGTGCAAGATTTCAATCAAATCGCAAGAAAACTCATCTGGAAACAGCTAAGAAAATCCTAGAGTATCTTAAAGGTACTCTGCAGGTTGGGTTGTGGTACCCATCTGATGACAACTTCAAGCTATCAGGTTATTCAGATTCAGATTTTGGAGGCTGTAAAATTGATAGGAAGTCCACGTCTGGAACTTGTCAATTTTTAGGCAATAAGTTAATTTCTTGGTTATCTAAAAGACAAACTTCAGTTGCTACCTCCACAACTGAAGTTGAATACATGACAGCAGGTAGTTGTTGCTCTCAGCTTCTCTGGATTAGTCAGCAGCTTAGGGACTATAATATTCTCACATCATCTGTGCCTATTTTCTGTGATAGTAGTAGTGCAATAGCTATGCCATATAATCTTGTTTTGCATTCACGGTGTAAGTATATGGATATTAGGCATCATTTTATTAGGGATCATGTTGAGAAAAATGATATTAGACTAGAAAAAACAGCTACCGATTTACAGAAAGCTGATATACTTACTAAACCTTTAGCTGAGTCTAGATTTAAAGAATTATGTTTAGAATTAGGATTACTTGAAGCATCTTTAGTTGATTTATGACTACTATTGTTTGTATCTTGTATTTTCTTTCTATTTCTCTTTCTTTAAAAACATGTCTAGAAAGGATTATCAGACTTGGTATTGATTATAGGATTCCGGGTAAGCGGTATTAAGACCAATCAAGTTTATCGAACCCAAGGGAATTAGTATGCGCGTGAGGCCCTAAGAATACAAGTTATTGGTGACTATTGTTGCAAGATGGGTTTGACACTAAACACTACAAGATAATTGCAAGAATTAAAATTCTAATACTATGCAAGCAAATGATCAAACACCTAATATGCAAAAACAATTAACTTGGTTTCAATGGGGGATTGGGGTGCTCGGGATAATATCCATCAAGGAATCAATGATCAACAAGCTATGATTGTATCAAATTACAAATCAATCGAGATAGAAAGCATAAACCATCATGCAATTAATCACTCCATTAACTACACAATGCCTAACACGAGTATCCTTAGTACTTCTAATCTCTCAATTAAGAAGCATTCAATTCATACATTCATACACAATTATAACCGGATTAATCCCGGATCACGTTAGCTCAACTCTCGCCTATTGCTAGGGTGATCAAACATTAATCTAAAGAGATAATTTTGCATGAAGCACAATGAGAATCACAATTAGGAAGCAATCTAACTCAATTGATCAACAATTATCAACAATCATAGCATAAGCCAATCATATTATCCCCAATTTCAATTATCCCAAGCACAAGATGATTAGCCCACGGTGCTAAGAGCAAAAGCCATGGGTAGAAAATCTAAGAAAGCAATTAAGAAACTAATCAACACAAACAATGAATTAAAAGGAATTAAGTGGAAGAACATCACCAATTGGCTTTAATGATCGAAAATAAGAATGCTTGAGTCTTCACAATATCTTCAATTACAATCTCCTCCTCTTCAATTACAACTTGGAAATGTAAAACTAATGGATCAAATCACTAATCTAAGGTACAAATGCTTGAAATCAATCTAAATCTAAGAATCTAATCCAATTACAGAGAGAATTAAGCTATGGAATGAGATTTTTGCCCAAAAAATTATCTAATAACTGCTCTAAACTATGCTATGAGGAATATATGCTCTGTTTTCTGCTCAAAATGACTTAAATACAAAAAATTCAGTTTTGGACATCCCTCGACTCGAGGTTGGGGCCCTCGAGTCGAGGCCTTTAAGTCGCTAACACGGTTTCGCCAATTTACCTCCAGCCTCGAGTTGAGCTCCAGCCCTCGACTCAAGGGATCTCCTTTTACCCTGCCCCTCGACTCGAGACTCAGCCCTCGAGTCGAGGCTGCTCTGATTTTTGAAATTCCAGCCTATTGCCTTTACCCTCGGGTCGAGGCCCCTGGACCTCGACCAGAGGTCGAGTCCAGGGAATTTTCTCGACCCGGGCTCCGACTCTGACCCGGGGATTAAGTTTAGATGAGTTAAAATGTATAGGTTAGACAAGCTCATGTAAAAATAGGACGATCATCTAAAATTGTATAGACTAGCTGAAGTAGTAGCATTGTACTAGACTGATCAGACTAGGCAAGTTAAATGAAGTCAGCTGATATCCGAAAGTAGAAGGTCATCTGAAGATAGTCTTGAAGAAGTCATCTGTTGGAGAGAATAATGAAGAGCTCAAGACAAGGTCAAGACTAGCTGAGTAGAATAAGAAAGACAGGTTTTCACCAAGTCAAAGATAGACGTTTAACTCAAGATCAGCTGAGGTCAGGGTAGTTTTAAAGAAATGTTTGTTTAGCGGTTTTAAGTTTGTTACAACAAACTAACCGTCTTACAGGCTTATAAATAGGATTAAGCACAGGTCTTAGAAGATATCTTAGCACTCATTATTCTAAAATTCACATTCTCGAAAAGAACTCACATATCTTCAAAAGTTTTCACAATATTTTCTTAGTGTTTAAAGAACAATTTCTATACATCTTCAAATCACAATGTGCACTGTAATTTTAGATTAACTAGTTAGATTGTTAGATTGAAGGTGAATTGAAGACGAAGATTGTCTAACTCTGTAAATTGTAATCAACAGTAAGTCAGAGAGTAAGTAAGAAGGTAGAACCCCTTTTTCAAGTTGAAGAAGGAGAGTGGATGTAGGATCTTTTGATCTGAACCCCTATAAATCTTGTTTCATTTACTTTTTACATTTCATTTCTGTTGATTATCTGTGTTTCAAGAAAAACTTGTTACAGATGGCTTTAGATCCAGATTCATAGATTGAGTTTAAAATTATTTCCGCTGTTGAACTTTGATTTTAGGGATTTGCAATTATAATTTGAATTGATAATCTGAATTTTGAAAAGATTTAGATAATTTATTCAACCCCCCCCCCTTCTAGATTATCTCTGGAAGGTCTACTTGGTTTCTTTTAAACGACTCAATCTCAGGACCAACAACATGCTTTCAAAGAGGTATAAACGACATTACAAACAGATTTTGACTTCATCACCAGGTTAGAATATTTAACAGATTTTTGTGAAAATTTTGAACTGTCTGCTTCGAGTGTTGAATAGAATGTGGCAACATTTTCGAAGACATTTTAGCAAATTTCTTGTCCCATTTTATTTTCAAACAATTTGGTCTCTTATGACCTTCAATAAAGCAATAATGACAAATAAACTTCTTTTCAGAAGAAATTTCACGTTCATCAGTAGGTTTTGTAAACACAACAAGTTTACTATTGCTTTAAAACTGAGTAATATTACCATTGTAACCAAGACCATGTTTACCAGAATTACCAATTGTTAGTGCATCATCAAGCTTTGTTGTACTTTCTGAATATTTTATGAAATTCAGTGTTGTGCTTTTATGCTCCTCTTTAAGGTTGCATATTTCCAGATCTTTCCTTGTTAATATGACCTCAAGCTTTGTCACAAAATCCTTTTGGTATGACTCTTCAATAGTCATATCTTTCAAAGCTTTCTGAGTAGATTCCAACTCCTTTTCAAGCTCAAGACAGTTGGACTTACAATCTTTGCAAACATTGTTAGATGTACCTGCATTTTCTACACATGAACTTAAAAAATAATTAACTTCTGGAATTTCCAATGTTTCCTCAAATGTTGGCACATTTGACTTGACATTAGAATCATCCAGTAAATCATCAAGAGTATCATCATATACAATTCTTGCAGAAAAAGCATACTCTTCGTTTTTATCAGAATCATCTTCACAATCAGACTCATCACTTACGGTAGCATTGAAATTTACCCTTTTTCGCAAAAGAGTATTTGCACATTCATTAGTATAATGACCAAAACCAGAACATGCATCACATTTAACATTTTCCCTATATTCTGGATCATATTTGATCTTATTACCTCTATTAAATTGCCTAGGTTGATTATAATTTCTATTCTTATCAGGCAATTGACGTGAGCTACTTGTCTGATATCTATTCTAATTTTTAATTTGCAGATTATTTCTAAGTTTGTTTGCTCTCTTTTTCAAAAATGAATTAAATTGCTTAGTTAAGAAAACAATATTGTCAGCATTGTCGGCACAATCAATAGCTATATCTTCATCAGAATCTATTTCAGTAACAAAAGGTTGTTTATAAAAACTTGTAGATGTATCTCCTTTGAAAACAAATTTTTTTTTTCGGATTTCTCATTATCTCTTTGAGAAAAATTCATTTCATAAGTTTTCAAAATACTAATCAACTCATTTTGTGTAATAGCATCAGTATTTTTAGCTTCCTCAATAACACATATTTTAGCATCAAAACGCTTAGGAAAAGTTCTTCAAATTTTATGTACTAACCTTATATTGGATATAGGATCACCAAGTGCTTGAGATTTATTAGAAATCTCAGTAATTCTTTCATTGTAGGAGGATATGGTCTCATCTTTCCTCATTCTTAGGTTTTCAAACTTGGTTCCAAGCATCCACAACTTTGTCCTTCTAACACTCTCAGATCCTTCACAATGTTCTAGTAATCCCTCCCATGCTTCTTTTGTAGAAACATAATTAGAGATTATTTTGAACATGGAAACATCCATAGACGTTTATATGGCATTGAGTGCCTTTGAGTTGAAACTGGCCATAGTTACTTCGTCATTGGTCCAATCAAGCTCTCTCTTCACTCGAGCTTCATTGTCATCATCTGCTGGTATTAATGGTGCAATCCATCCGGTCAGAATACTCCTCCATTCACGTTCATCAATGGATTTGATGTACATGCACATCTTAGGCTTCCAAATAGCATAATTTGTTCCATCAAGAACCGGTGGCCTAATTGGAGCTGTCATTGGATAATCCATTGCAATAAAACACACCAAACACAGGATCAAAACTCAGGATAGCGAGTTTAATGGCTCTAGTGCCAATTGAGGGTGTGCGTGAGTATTTGACAGAATATTTTCAACAATGTTGGTACATTCGAAGAACAACACAGACACAAATAGATACAGAAACACACAGTGGAAGTCTTAAACACTTTGCATGATGAATATCAAAATTTCGTATAGACTGTAAACAAGTCTATACTGCCAATCGATGAAATATCACTAATAATTGTTAAGTGATACAATCAGTGAATTCATAAGCCACACCGTGAATAGACCTACGTATTTAGTGAATAGATGTAAATCAACTAACCTATCTCCTATACAATTACAGATCCAACTATTGAGTGAAATGTTGGAACATTCACCAACGGAAGCAACGAGTATGAAACGTACAATAAATTCTATAATCTACGCCAATAGACTATGCTAGATTGTGTTTTCCTCAAACTTCAAGTTTTATCTTCATAGCAACCATGAATTTATAGATATTCTGGACACCTATAGTGCTTGAAGATAACTTCCACATCTCCCTTAAAAGTAGGTAGCTTCTCATAACTTCCCCATGATCTTTTCAACTCCTCACTTTTGCTTTTTCAACAGCGTGACTTATAGATAACTGTTATAAGTCTTCAATCTGTAAAACCAAGACATTGAACAAGATATTTCATAGGTTAGGGTTAGTGGAAATGGAAGAACGAATTTTGATGTTGTGACCTGAATGTTGGCACATTCAGAGTAACACTTGTCACTAACACCAACATTAAAATTTAAAGAAAATTTATAAAAATATACAGAATATCAATATAATTTGAAAACACAAAAAAAAAAATTTAAAACCAAATAATAATATATATAAAATTTTTAAAATAAAAAAAAAACATGTTTATAGAATTTAGATTTATTAGAAAATACAAAAAAAGAAAAATTCAAACCAAGTAATAATTTATGTAAAGTCTAAAAATTAAATTTGGATAAAACTAATGATGATAATTTTAAAAAATTTAAAAATTATTTATAATAACTTATAGTCTAAAGATTTGAAATTGCTACCTTAGTCGTCTACATACCATCGCCTCCACGATGCCAACTGCAACAGTTGTTAATTATTATGTTTCCAGGAATAAATGGAAGTTTAGGAATCAGTATATTGACTAAGGAAAGTAGACATCAAGCTAGACCACGAGAAACTAGGACAAAAAGAGAAAAAAATCAAGAAAATAACGACCACTTATATCGAGTGGGTCAGACAACACGGAAACCTAGCCTGTAGAAGGTTAAAGCCCACTCGTGGGTCGAGCAGAGCCACTCAAATCAAAATGAAAATTAAGTCTAAGTTGCGAAGTTAAATTTTATTTTTGGTCCATAACTTATTTTTTAACTCCTAAGTTGCTTGCGTGATGCCCTGGCGGAAGAAAGCTGCAAAAGCGTCAAATTTGAGCTTTGGCATCGACATGCCGATCTCAATCCCGCCTCCGGCAGTCCTCGGCTTACAAAAGAAAACTGATCCATCACAATCATTTGTAGTATACTCCATCTTTTCTGGCTTCCCTATCCATAATCTCCACCATAGTAATCGAATCTTGGTGATGCGGCTACTGTAACTACTCGCTTCCCTTGCAGTTTTAGCCATTTCTCTAAATCATCGAAAATATTATTCCTCTTGCTTTTTATCTCGTGAATAGCTTCTGCAATGGTGTATGCAGCGTCTACGAGCCCATTCTTAGCTTTTAGTGTTCCATGAGTGGACTGGGCAGGCACAAGTACGATGCTGTTACCAAAGTAAGTATGCGGCAAGGGAGGGCTCACCCTTGCCCGAATATCAGCCGTGCAAGTTAAGTACTCCGCCTCTTCGTCGCCTACGTCCTCGGTCCTCCCCTACTGCCTTCGCGGACTTGGCTAAGCAACTCCACTCAATACCACCAAGGATGATACAATATGGGCCATTCCTGGCTTCTTGCTCACAACAATGCTCTTTAGTTTTTGGATCTTGGCTGCACTCACAAAGAATGTAACCCGCACTTTATTAGTGGGCGAAGAAATTGTTAAAGAAACGGTGGGAGATGACATCTTCATGTGGTTCTGTGCTCTCTTGGCGAGATCTTTGTTTGCAACGATACTATTTCTTTCGTAGATAATTAAGAATTTTTCGCCTAAATGCGCATCGTCCCCGTTGAATTTGTTGATCGAGGCCCACACATGTTGGAAGGCGAGTATTATAGCTCCGTCAGCTATAGCATGGTTAAGTGTCTGGCCAATGCAGATGCCTTGGTTCGGAAATAACATCACTTGGATCGCGAGGGGAGAGAATTTGATGCATCCGTTGGACGAGCAGTAGGCATGCGGCAGCATGTGAGGTGAAAACTGATGGAACTCATCCGCATCCCAGGAATGATTCCCTGTGAGGTGGTCCAGGTCTGCACCCGAAACTGCAATTGCCACCGAAATAGAGTCCCCTGCTTCGTACTGAGAAATAAGGTCGAGCAGCGGAGCAGAGGGTGAGAGGGGAAACACGATTTTTCCTACTAATGGAAGAAAGTGCTTGAGAGCCAAGGAGAGGGAGTTGTTGAGCTTGGGAATAATCGTGTTTAGGAAATGTGACTCTAAACACTCTAATTTGTAAAAGAAGAGGAAGTGCAGAAGATGGTAACGAAGCCTAACGATGTTGAAGTTGGCAAGAGGGATCACCACTTGCTCCTCGCCACCACCCTCTGAGGGTGACACCCACCAATGCTGCACCATCTTCGTGCCTCTACAAATCATGTTCTTCAATCAATCTTGCAAACTTATTGCCAACATCTCTCACTTATATTACATACCTATGATTTTGTAAATTAGTAGACAGAATCTAAAGATTAATTAATTTACAACTAGTGGAACATATAAAGATTAATGAGATTTTACAACTACCATGGTTTTGGCATTTTACATGTATGAGTAGTGATACGGCACAAATATGTTTTGGGCCGAGCCAGGCCTAAATAAGGTCAAGGGGCCAAGGAATGGGCGAGAGCCCAAAGAGAGGCTCGGAGCGAGATGTATGGATAAGCCCAAAATATTGATATGGGATCAGATTAGCGAGAATAGGGAAGGCAGTTAAGAAAATTATCGAAAAAGGTGCTAGCAGTTAAAAATAAACCTACGAAAAAGGGATCAGCTGATAAGTAAGTGGAGACCCAGTCAAACAGAGCCGGAAAAGAGTATAACGAAGGATCTAGAAGAGGATATTCCGAGAAAAGAGGAATGGGATGTGGAGGATGAACGTAAATGTGGGAGAAACACGATGAAGAGTGGAGAGCTTCATCGGAGGGTGGAGATAACCGTCCTCTTCCAGGTACTATTTATGGATAATCAATATAAGGAAGAAGGTACGAATTCACTTATCTACTTATCACACTTTGAGCACATTAAACTATCTCCATTAATGCTTATTCAGCTAGTTCGTATTAGCTTCTAGAGGTCCCTATCTGGGTATTTAGGGCCCTCCTTTCATATTCATTCCGATCACTGACTTGAGGGTCGGAGTCCCTACGCCGGGGACTCCTCCGGCGTGTTTTGCAGGTATTCAGAGCTCGGGTACGGGTTCAGATTACACGGTTATGGTACGTGTTTGGAGAGTGATCCCACGAATCTCAGGTACGGGGTTCGATTCTTGTTAGCGTGACTTTATTGCACGCATCAAGTGGCACCGTCTATGGGAAACGACGTGAGTTTCCTGTGAAATTGTGATTACTATGGCTGGAGGACAACATGAATCTAGGAAGGAGGGGGGAGGAAGAGGTCGGCCGTCTTTGGATGTCCCTTTTCCGCCCCCTGCTACCGGAACAATAGCAAGAAGGGAAGTGGTGTCGCCTCGTATGACGTTGAGTGCTAGCCCAACCACAGAAAAGGCTCAGTCGGATCTCCCTACACCTAATCCACAGAGGGAGGAGGCAAATGTAACTTCAGGAGCAAATCAGACTCTAGGCGGACCGGGAGTAAGCAGGGAAGAACCTCCTGCTCCACCTCCTGTTGGACAAGGCGAAGGCCCGGTGCCAGTGGTGATTCCTGGTATAGGGGTTTCTGTCTCTCAAGACCCTGTGGCTCCTGAGGTACCGACAACTCTCAGGGAGCAGATTGATGTCACAGTGAGGACCTTGTTGGAAGCTATCCTTAGAGAAGGAATTCAGTTTCCTACGCCCCTGGAGGGAAATGAGAAGGAGGTTAACAGAGAATCGGTTCTGGTGTCATCACAGGCGCGTAGGTCTGATGGAAGGGATAGAGTGAGGGCGCAGAAGCATGCTGAGGAGGATGAGGTGATTTTGGGGCAGCCCCCAAAAGAGCCGGAGGTAGAGATACTGCAGAGCGTCCCACCAGAGAGAAGGAATGCAGGAGATGTCATAGAAGGCAAGGGTGACTCCCATCCTGGGAACACAGGAGGCTAAATCACGGCTCTCCAGAAGCAGTCTGACAGTATGAGGAAGCAAATGAATACTCAGGTTAGTGATTCTCGACCTGTGTTTGGTTCCCAGTTTTCTTATGAGATTTTGCAGGATGAGCTACCCCAGAACTTCAAACCCTTGAATTATGAGTACGATGGGACTTCAGATCCCTATGAACATTTGGTGCGATTCGAGAATTCGGCTCTCTCGCATCGCTATAGTGAAAGAGTCAAGTGTAGTGTCTTCCTGACTACACTGGCTAAGGCTGCTCAGCAATGGTTTAGTCAATTGGGACCCAATACCATCAGCTCGTTTGAAGAATTCAGTTACCTATTTTTACATCAGTTTGCTAGTGTGCGGAGACAACCCAGGACTACGCTGACGTTATTCAACATGCTATAAGGGGAGAAAGAGAGCTTGCGGGCCTTCTTAAAAAGGTTCAATCAAGCTGCTTTGGAGGTGCCTTCAGCATCAGTAGAGATAAAAATCAATGCCTTGACTAATGGTTTACGTGATGGGGATCTATTCTCCTCTTTGGCAAAGAAACCTGTTGATACCTTTGATGAGCTGCTACGAAGAGCCGAGAAGTATGTGACTCTTAGATCAAGGAAGGTTTTGATGAGTTAAAAAGATCAACCCAGATGAGCAGACGATCTCAAAGAACAGCTGAGATGAAGTTCCAGTACTGAGCTGATCAGACTAGGTCAAGGACTAGACAAGTCAGCTGAAAACTGAAAAGGTGCAAGTCATCTGGAGACAAGCTCAAGTCTAGTCATCTGCAGGAGACGATTATGAAGAAATCAGACGAGGTCAAGATAAGCCGAGTAGAATAAGAAAGACAAGTCTTCACCAAGTCAGTTGCAGACGACTAAGGGAAAAATCAGCTGAGGATAAGAGCGGTTTTCAAGATTAAGTTTGTTAAGCAGTTTTTAGTCTGTTAGAACTGACTAACAAACTATCTGTCTTTTCAGACTTATAAATAGTTCTAGGATTTCATTTTATATACACGAACAACACATTATTCACAATACTCAGATTTCTACTTTCACATCGATTCACAAAGTTTTTCAAAGATAGTTTTCAGAAAGTTCTAAGTGTTTGTAGAACACTTTATTGTACATCTTCAAAGCTCACCTATCACTGTAAAGTTAGATTTCAGAAGAGTCTAGGAGTTTGAAGATTTAAAGATCTTTGTATGTTGTAAGCTGTAAGTTGGATCGTAAGTAAGTAAGTGGTAAGAAGAGACCCTTCTTCAAGTTGAAGAAGGAGAGTGGATGTAGGGTTTTCAGAATTCGAACCATTATAAATCTTGGTGTTCTTTATTGCTTTTATTTACTTATCTGTTCTTCTCAATTTCAGTTTATGATTAAAGTTTAATTTCAGAATTCAAGTTAGACAAATTATCAGTGTGCTTTTGATCCGAATAAAGTTGAGTTTAAAAATTGAATTCCGTTGTGTAACTTTGGTGTTACGAATAAGCTTTCAAAGATTTGTAAAATCTAAAAAATCTATTCAACCCCCCCTTCTAGATTTTTCCTAGAAGGCTGTTTCAAGTTCTCTTTAATATACTCAACTAAGTGGGACCAAAAAGTGGTATCAGAGCAGTGTTAAGCTGTTCTGATATTGATTTTAGGTCTTAACCAAGATTCTAAAATTAGTTCTTGATTATTTTCATCTTCTTTATTTTACTAACTGTGCTACTAACAAGATTATATAAGGTTATGTTTTCTCATCTCATCATGTCATCTGGTAAGAATAAGAAGTCAAGGAGCCTACTTGAATTTTCAATTGAAGAATATGACTATTGGAAATTCAGGATGGAAAACCATCTCAAAGCAATCCATGATAGGATGGAGGAGGTTCTTGAAGAGGGACCTATTAAATTTTATCATGGAGGCACCAGTAATGGCACTGAGTCGGCTGAAACCAGAGTCATACAAGAAAAGAAAAGTTCTGAGCTGACAAGTGATGAGAGAAAAATCCACAACCTAGATCAGGTAGCCAGGACTGAAATTATAGAAACTATTAGAAAGGATTGGATTGAAAAAGTCAAAAGATGTAAATCAGCTAAGGAGATGTGGCAGACACTTGAAAATGTGTGTGAAGGTTCTGACCAAGTGAAAGAGAATAAGCTGCAGTCTGTGTTACATGCCTTTGACACCTTCAAGATGAAGGAGAATGAAACAGTGGATCAGTTAGATGTGAGGTTAACAAATCTTCTCAACAAAGCAGTTGATTTAGGAAAGAACTATTCAGAGAAGGAGATCAATAATAAGATACTGAGATCTTTGACCAAGAGATGGAGAGAAAAGTCTAATATTCTTAAAGCAACCCAAAATTTATCTTCTATTATTCATCATACTTTATTTTTTTATCTTAAAGCCTTGGAGTATGATATTCGGATAGAAGATGAGGAAGATGAGATGGAGTCAAGCACTTCATCCAAATTTGTTGCCTTTGTCAACAAAGAAGACAAGATGACAGTTGAATCTGTAGGAGTTGACCTATCTTTGAAGGAGTAGATAGCTTTGCTCACCAAAAGGTATGACAAATTAAGAATGAAATATAAGCGTAATAAATTGAGGTTTGCAGGAAAGGATAGATCCAGATCAAAGTCAAGAAGAAAGGAAGATGATTCTACAGAAGATGATAAGAGTAGGAGCCAGACAAGGAGGTTCAGATCTCCTGCTAAAAGAAATCCTACTAGCCCTAAATCAGATAGGAGTGATACTTGTTACACCTGTAACAAGCCATGACACTTCAGCTATGATTGTCCTCAGCTGACTCCTAAAGAAAGAGAAGAGAAAAGGAAGAAGAGAGACAGGAGATTTGCAGATCAAAGAGCTCTTCTAGCTGAGGAAAAAGAATCAAGAAAATCATCATCTTCATCATCCTCATCTGATTTTGGATCAGACGATGAAATTTGTCTTATGGCCAAAGAGGTAGATTATTATTCCTCTTCTGATAATGATTCTTATAAATCTGTTTTAGATAATGATCAAACTGTTATTCAAGGGTTATTGAAAGACCTAAAGATGTCCTTAGTTGCTTATAAACAGCTAGAGACAGAAAATTTGACTTTAAAAGATCAGATTCTAGCCAAAGGCAAGCAGGTGATGAACTACTCTGAGTCTGAGGAAACATTCAAGGGGGAATGTTTACCCCAGGCTGAGGCTAGTACATCAGCCAGCTTATCTGAAAGATTAGAAAATGAATTGAAATCTTTAAAAGACAAATTTGAGATGATCTGTGCTGAGAATGAGTTAATTAAGAAAGACAATGAGAAGCTTGTCTTCAAAATAAGTCAACTTAATAATTCACAATCAGCAATAAATCACATCTTTAGTACTTCTCAAAAATTCCATGATAAAACAGGTCTTGGTTATGATAGAAATAGTAAATCAGATTGTTTAGAAACCTAGGAAATTTGTGAAGGCATCTGAAACCCCAAAAAAGATTAAAATTGGTCCTTGGAAACCACTTAGTCAGATAAGGACTGCATCCCCCAGTCTGAAAACTAAATTTCAGCTGAGAATTCCATATCAGACTAAGAGAACTCCAAGAACTAAGATAAGAAGAAATTCTTATTATAGTTCTTTTGATGGGAGAAGTAGATGTTATCCCATTTTTCCTAAGATCAAGAAAATCACTAAATCTGAATACAACAAATTATCATTTAAAAGTGATATAATTGTAGACAGATTTGGTAGACAGACCAGGTCCGATTTACTATTTGATAATGAAATTTTTGTTTGGTTACCCAAAGTGATTATTGACCTTCAAGGACCCAAGATCACTAGTGTACCTCATATCTAATTTGTTTTATAGGATTCACAGGGACTATCACTCAAGGAGGAGATCCTAGCTTCTATATGGTACATAGACAGTGGTTGTTCACAGCATATGACTTGTAACAAGAAGCTACTATCAAATTTCCAAAACATTGATGATCCTAGAGTACTTTTTGGAGACAACAATTGTGGACAGACTAAGGGAGTAGGTACCTTGATTATCAGAGATGTTCAGGTATCTGAGGTATATTTTGTAGAAGGTTTAAAACATAATCTGTTATCTGTTTCCCAACTTTGTGATAAAGGTTTTCTTTTAAAATTCTCTAAAGATAAATGTGATATCTTAGATAGTTCCTCAGACAAGGTACTTCTAACTGGCTTCAGACATGGTAATGTTTATGTGGCAAATTTTAATAGTTGTCCCAAAGATACCTGTCTGGTAGCTAAGGGTGGAGATGATCTCAGCTGGCTATGGCACAAAAGGCTTAGTCATCTGAACTTCAAGACCCTTAGTAAGCTAGCTAGAAAGAATCTTGTTAAAGGATTACCTGAGAAATTATGTTCTACTGATCTGAAATGTGATGCTTGTCAAAAAGGTAAACAGCCCAGACACTCATTTAAAAATATTAACACCTCATCATCTGAAAGAGTTTTATAACTTCTTCATCTTGATCTGTTTGGACCTGTTTCACCTCTCAGCTTCAGTGGAAGGAAATATACTCTTGTTGTGGTAGATGATTTTTCTAGATACACTTGGGTTATATTTCTTTTCAAGAAAAATGAGACTGTAAACAAGATCCCTGATCTGTTCAGACAGATTCAAAATGAGAAAGGTGTTAATATTGTTAAAATAAGGAGTGATAAGGGCACTGAATTTTTAAATTCCTGTTTATCTAACTTTTTAAATGAGTGTGGAATTATTCATGAGACATCATCAGCAAGAACTCCACAACAAAATGGAGTAGTTGAAAGAAAGAATAGAACCTTGAAGGAGGCAGCCAGGAGCATGTTAGCCGATTATGGAACCCCTCACAGGTTCTGGGCTGAAGCCATCAACACAGCTTGTTATACCCAGAACATGTGCTTGCTAGTTAAAGATAAGGGTAAGACCCCATATGAGATCTGGAAAGGTAAGATTCCAAGAATCTCATATTTTCGGGCTTTTGGTTGTAAATGCTTCAACCATAACAATGGAAAGTCTAAATTGAGGACCTTTGATGCTAAAGCAGCTGATGGAATATTTTTGGGATATTCTAACACTTTCAAAGCATTCAGAGTCTTCAACAAGACAACTCTTTGTGTGGAGGAAACTCCTCATGTGGTCTTTGATGAAATGCATTCTTTCTCAGATAAAGTGAATCAGATTACTAATGAACTAGATAAAATTGAGCTAACCAAAACTAAACATAGAACTGTTTATCTGCCTAGTCTTGATTCAGATTCAGATGAAGAAGAATCCCCATCTGAAAATCAGCAGACAACCCCACTCCAGACTCCATCTGAGGAGACACCCTTGACATCAGCTGATCAGCAAGGGTCAACAAATGAAGGGGGAACGTCAGCTCAGGTAAAGTCAGATGAGTTGCCTGCTGAGTCTCAAGATGAGAATCCTTCTACTCAAATAGGCAAGAGGATGAGAAGTTATCATCCATCTGACCAGATCATTGGGGACCCATCCAGTAGTGTGCAGACACGAACTATGGTTGATTCTCAGAGTCTGTTCAGCTGCTATGTATCACTTCTCGAGCCTAAGTGTATTGAGGAAGCTTTATCAGATCCAAACTGGATAACTGCCATGCAGGAAGAACTGCATCAGTTTGAAAGGCAAAATGTTTGGGAATTAGTGGAAAGACCCTTACATAGAAAGATTATAGGCACCAAATGGGTGTTTAAAAACAAAACAGATGAGAACAATGTTATTGTTCGTAATTAGGCAAGATTGGTAGCCCAAGGTTACTCACAGTCTGAAGGGATAGACTATGATGAAACCTATGCTCCAGTTGCCAGATTAGAAGCAAT
Source organism: Paraleonurus japonicus (assembly GCA_030762865.1). Classification (NCBI taxonomy): domain Eukaryota; kingdom Viridiplantae; phylum Streptophyta; class Magnoliopsida; order Lamiales; family Lamiaceae; genus Paraleonurus; species Paraleonurus japonicus. Next base: position 21,543,666 of record CM061055.1, on the reverse strand, counting down.
AAGGCTGTTCTTGGCATTTGTTGCTTATAAATCTTTCAAAGTCTTTCAGATGGATGTCAAGTCTGCATTCCTAAATGGTGTGTTACTTGAGGAAGTCTATGTGGAGCAGCCTCCTGGGTTTAAGATCAATAACAAGGTCTATAAACTCAATAAGGCACTATATGGACTGAAACAAGCTCCCAGGGCTTGGTATGATACCTTATCTGAATTTCTGATTTCAAATGGTTTTCAAAAGGCAAGATAGATAGGACTTTGTTTAGAAAGGAAATAGATGGTAACATCTTGTTGGTTCAAATTTATGTAGATGACATTATTTTTGGTTCACCTAATCTGAAATTATGTGAAGAATTCAGTGTTCTCATGAAAAATAGGTTTGAAATGTCAGTGATGGGTGAATTAACATATTTTCTAGGCTTGCAGATTAAGCAGATGAGTAAGGGTATTTTCATACATCAGACTAAATATGCTAAGGACCTGATAGAGAAATTTGGGATGACTACTAGTAGAGAAGTTAAAATACCTATGGCAACTAACTTCTCTATGGACTCAGATGAGCAGGGGATACCCACAGATGCAACGGAGTATCGTGGACTGATTGGATCCCTTCTCTATCTCACTGCAAGTAGGCCAGACATAGCCTTTGCAGTTGGGGTATGTGCAAGATTCCAATATAATCCCAAGAAAACTCATCTAGAGACCGCTAAGAAAATCCTTAAATATCTCAAAGGGACTTTGCAAGTTGGGTTGTGGTACCCAGCTAATGACAACTTTGAGCTGGCAGGATATTCAGACTCTGATTTTGGGGGATGTAAGATTGATAGGAAATCTACTTCAGGAACTTGTCAATTATTAGGCAACAAATTAATTTCTTGGTTATCTAAGAAACAGACGTCTGTTGCCACCTCCACAACTGAGGCTGAATACATGGCAGCTGGAAGTTGTTGCTCTCAACTCCTCTGGATTAGTCAGCAGCTTAGGGATTATAACATTCAAACATCATCTGTTCCTATTTACTGTGATAGCAATAGTGCAATAGCCATGACATACAATCCTGTTCTACATTCTAGGTGTAAGCATATAGACATCAGACATCACTTCATTAGAGATCATGTAGAAAAGAATGAGATTAGAATAGAAAAAATAGACACTGAATCACAAAGAGCAGATATTCTTACAAAACCATTAACTGAGTCTAGGTTTAAAGAATTGTGTTTAGAATTAGGTTTACTTGATTCATCGTTGGCTAATTTTTAATTATCATTGCTTGCATCTGTTAGTTGTTTTCCTTATTTCTTCCTTTCCTTTCTTTAAATAAATGTCTAGAAAGAATTATCAGACTAGATATGAGTCAAAGGACAATCAGGTAGCTGATATCATTGATTTCCTTCTTAGGAATCAAGAATCAAGGATTAGTCATATTGATCTTATCTGACTTGATGATTACTTATCTGACATTAGGTAAATCAGACAAGGATACAATAGTCAGCTGATTTCCATAAAATCAGATGACCATTGTATTCTTATCTGACTTACCCTAGTTACTAATGGTTTATCTAAGGTTGTGTCCTTGTAGGAATAAATCACAGATCAGATTGTTAGATCAGATAGATTCAATTCTTCTGTTACAAACCTCTTCATCTGACCACCATTGTTCCTTAGTGTTTCCATAAATTGTGTTTTTCAAAAATAAACCTTCAAACTATTTTCATTAAAATTGGTTGGAAAAACTGATCTTGGAAAACATAATCTGAGTCCGTTTATTTGAAATAAAATTGATTTTTAACTTGTATCAAAACTTGCTAAAACAAAATAAAACTAGGTTGTTTTAAAACCCAGACAAGGTCTTTTATCAGACAATTTTATAACCTTGTATGTTTAGAAAACCTTTGTGCAAAGTAAGGTAACCCTAAGCTGACGTCAGGTATACTTATTTCTCTGCATAAAGTAACCCTACTTTAGTCAAATCAACAGTCTACAAAGTTACTTTTTACGCATTTCAAAGTCAAGTTAACTACATGCGCTGAATCCCAATTGTTTATCCGAAGTTTTAACCGTTGATTCAGCACAGTAAATCATTTCAAATAAACAACTTAGATTAAAACCCGCTTTTCTAAAATGGTTTCTCTTTCCAATTTTCCCTCCTATAAATACATCTTCTTCTTCGTTTAAACGGTTTCACTTTCAGAAAAACCTACTTATCCCCTGCAAAATCTATTTCTTCTCAAAACCCTTAGCCAAATTTTATGAGCCATTCTCAGAAAACACTCACAATGACTTCAACCATGATAGAGATCAACACTGAGACTTTCAACAAAAAGATAAAATCTGAGATGTACGTGGATTTTGAAACCACAAACGATGAGGAATCATGGCAGGTTCTTCAATTACTAGAGAGGTCAGGCTTGAAGACCTTCTGTTCTAAAAAATCCAACTCAAACAAAACTCTGGATATACGAGGAGTAGAATTCTATGTCAATGGGACATATGAAAATTGAGTCTTCAAAACCAGAGCCTACGGGGAGGAGTTGGTGGTGACGACGACGGAGATTGCTCGAATCTTTGAAGTGAGCAATGAGGGTGTTAATCCCCTCACATACAAATCAGAGGATTAGGTAGAATCATTCGAGATGATTGCCCGGACTTCTATGAAGAATCGTCGATCGGAGCTAAAGAAGAACATGCTCCGACGAAAATATCGTCTTCTGATGACGATATTAACAAAGGCGATTCTTGGGGAGCAGAACTCCCACGATGGGCTAACTCGATCTCGGCTGTGCTGTCTAAGAGCCATTTTAGATGGGGTCCGAGTTAACTGGGCCGAGATGCTGTTGAACCGGTTTGATACGGAGAAGAATCGGCTGCAGATGAAGGACGGTAAGTGGACAGCCAAGTCCATTACCAGCCTATTCAACAAGATTACTGTCATCCTGGAGACCCTGCTGACCACTCAGATCAACTGGAAGGACGGTGTGAGGGCCTATACAAAACAAAAAGGCCTCCTCACCAAAGATGAGGTGATCAGTGGGCCAGCTGACTCGGATGTTGAGGGAGCTGAGGTCAGGGTTCGAGACCCCTCAGCTGAAGAAGAAGAGGAAGAAGAGAGAGTAAAGGAGCCGACGATGAGCTCAGCTGAGGCTTCACAGCCAATGAAGCTAAAGGAGAAGGAAAAAAAGAGGAGGAGGTTAGTGAAAACCTCGGAGTTGGGTGCATCCTCTGCTAATCAACCTAGCCTGCTGGCTGAAGAGGCACTGACACTAGAAATAGCAGCAGAGGTAGCGCAGATAGAGGAGGTACAGGAGATAAGCTTGGAGAGGACTCCCTCCCCCTCTCCCAAAAAGGTACAGTTCTTCGGAACATCAGCTAGCCTCTCCCCCTCCCCCTCTCCAACCCACTCTGGCAATGAAGAGGTGACCCAAGCTGGCACCTCGGAGCATCTTGAACAGCCTACTCCCATCACAGTCCAAGCCGGAACCTCATCTTCCTCTCTCCCCCAAACCCAAATCTCCTCTCCACCCCAATCCCCATCTGACTTCTTATCATTTCTAACCGGACCAGTCTACTCACCCACCCCAATATCTACCATCTCCCCCCCAGCCTTACTACCCTCAATCCCACCCCCACCTCAACCCACAACTATAATCACATCACCTTCACCTCAACCTACCACCCCACAGCCAATCTCATCTCCACCACCCACCTCATCTGATATTCCACCCCCTCCATCTTCTCCACCCCCTGAAAACCCCCCACCCCCAACATCAGACATACCAACATCTTCCCATCCTTCCCCTTCCACCCAAGCCCCGGATATCTCCAACATCTTTGGGGATATCCGCATGCACTCCCCAAGTCCAACTACCCCCTCCCCCTCCTCCTCATCTGAATCATCTGAGAAGGAGTCCAGTCCAATCTCTGCTATCTCTTCGGCCTTCGAAGACCTCCACAGAAAAATCATCACCAAGGTCCAGAAGCTGATGGAGAGGAAAACCAGAAAAGTGATTCGAGCAGTGACAGACACTATGCTCGCCAATATGCGGATTGCTGAGATGAACATCTCTCTCAATTTATCAGCCAACCTCGGCACCGCTGTTGGAAGTCGGCTGGGCAACCTGGAGGAGGAGGTAAGGTTGCTCAAGCAGAAGGTGGCCGCAGACAACGAAGTCCTAATTGATGCCCTAATCGCAAATAAATCAGACTTCCGGGTTCGTTGTGCTGCTCTGGAAGATCAGCTCCAAATCCTGAAAAATGAAGTTAAAAAGGGGAAAGGAGCTGAAGGAAGATTGGACACCCTCACAGCTGGAGTCATGTCCATCACAGATAAGCTTGACACTAAAGCAGACTCAGCTGAGTTGGAAGCAGCCAAGGCCGAAATCAAAGTCAAATCAGACGAGCTGGCTGCTTTGCAACTGAGGGTGACCCAGATTGAAGAGGCCATCCGAGAGGATGAGGAGCAGAGGAGGAAGGAGGATGAGGAGAAGACTGAGAAACTGCTATCCCGAATGAAGGAAGCTGAAAAACCCGAGGCCAAGGGCAAGGGTAAAGGGAAAGCAGTAGCAGTCGAGAAGGAGTCATCAGCTGAGCAGCTGACCAGCCCCAGACTAGCCGAGCGCAAGAGGAAAGAACCTGACTTCTCCAACCTCTCAGCCGAGCAGATCAGACGGATACATGCTGAGAAGGAGAAGTACGAGAAGCAGGAGAAGAAAAGGCTGAAGAAGCTAGGCAAGGGAGTTGAGCTGAAGTGGGATCGGGAGTCAAGGAAATGGGTATCCAAAACTGCAGATGAAGCTGACTTCCGACCCTACCACCGCACCTCAGCTCCTCCCAAGATGGTGGCTGGGAAGCATACGGAGGAGTACAACAGGAAAGCGTTAGATGCCAAGTGGATGTACCACTGGTACATCCTAAAGAACTCTCCTACTGGCACAGCTGATGAAGACCTCCAGTGGCATGCCTGGATCGAGAAAGAGGATGCCAAGATGTATGGGAAGCTGCTCGACGAGGCCAACCGAGTATTCAATTGTGATCTGATCGCACCAGCCTTCGAGCAAGCTAAACCCAAGATGAATGAAGACGGGACTCCTGACCTGGCTTGGGTCAAGACAATTATCGCAAAAGTTGAGAAGAAATCCCAGCTCACAGACGAGAACGAACTCAAACAGCTCAGAGCTAGGGTTTTTAATTGGCTGAACATTCCCGAATCAAGCCGATGGGGAATCTGATAGACCAGGATTTCTTTTCCTTATCTTATCTTTCTATCAGTTCTCTATATCTGTAAATTTGTATATATGTGAATGAATTTACTCGATCTTATCTGATTTACTTGTCTTATTTTTAAAGCATACTATTTTAAGAAAACTTAAAAATTTCTCTAAGTATTAATCATCTGAGAAAATTCTCATCTCAGACTTAAAATTTTCTAAGTCTTTAAAAATTTTCTAAGTTTTTAAAAAATTTCTAAGTCTTTAAAAACTTTCTAAGTCTTTAAAAATTTTCCAAGTCTTAAGACTTAAATTTTACTAAGTCTAACTATTTTGAAAAAGTCTTAAGCCTTAAGAATACTTTCTTAAATTTTTTTTTCTAAGTGTGAATTAAGTGCCTTAACTTGAATAAATTTGATTTAAAGTGTGAATATATTCTGATATGCCTATCTGATTATCTTGATTAACTTTGACTAACTTCAGCTGTGAGTGTGTCTCTTCCTTGTAGTTTTAACTTCATCAAAAAGGGGGAAATTGTTAGATCAAGGAAGGTTTTGATGAGTTAAAAAGATCAACCCAGATGAGCAGACGATCTCAAAGAACAGTTGAGATGAAGTTCCAGTATTGAGCTGATCAGACTAGGTCAAGGACTGGACAAGTCAGCTGAAGACTGAAAAGGTGCAAGTCATTTGGAGATAAGCTCAAGTCTAGTCATCTACAGGAGACGATTATGAAGAAATCAGACGAGGTCAAGATAAGCCGAGTAGAATAAGAAAGGCAAGTATTCACCAAGTGAGTTGTAGACGACTAAGGGAAAAATCAACTGAGGATAAGAGCGGTTTTCAAGATTAAGTTTGTTAAGTAGTTTTTAGTCTGTTAGAACTGACTAACAAACTAACTGTCTTTTCAGACTTATAAATAGGTCTAGGATTTCATTTTATATACACGAATAACACATTATTCACAATACTCAGATTTCTACTTTCACATTGATTCACAAAGTTTTTCAAAGATAGTTTTCAAAAAGTTCTAAATGTTTGTAGAACACTTTATTGTACATCTTCAAAGCTCACCTATCACTGTAAAGGTTAGATTTCAGAAGAGTCTAGGAGTTTAAAGATTTTAAGATCTTTGTATGTTGTAAACTGTAAGTTGGATCGTAAGTAAGTAAGTGGTAAGAAGAGACCCTTCTTCAAGTTGAAGAAGGAGAGTGGATGTAGGATTTTCAGAATCCGAACCACTATAAATCTTGGTGTTCTTTATTTCTTTCATTTACTTGTCTGTTCTTCTCAATTTCAGTTTATGATTAAAGTTTAATTTCAGAATTCAAGTTAGACAAATTATCAGTGTGCTTTTGATCCGAATAAAGTTGAGTTTAAAAAATTGAATTCCGCTGTGTAACTTTGGTGTTTCGAATAAGTTTTGAAAGATTTGTAAAATCTGAAAAATCTATTCAACCCCCTTCTAGATTTTTCCTAGAAGGTTGTTTCAAGTTCTCTTTAATATACTCAACTAAGTGGGACCAACAATGACTTTGGAGGAGGTGAGGAAGGCCAAGCGGAATGAGGTCAAGCCGCCGATAGGAGACCCAAAGAAGATGGGGACAGAGACTAAGGACACAACCCCAACAGCAGCTACACCAGGGCGTACACGATCTCGGAACAGGTTCAAGAAGTATACTCCATTAAAGATGTTAGGTAAAGAAAAGATTGTATTTAGTTTTGATGTGTTAAAAGTGTAAAATAGGATGATCAGCTGAGTATCTTGTATAGACAGCTGAAGTATAATAAAACTAAGTATAAGTAGTCAGACAAGGTCAAGATACCAGACAAGGACAAACCTCAGATGAGGACGAGATGTCAGACAAGTTCAACATATAGAAGACAGTTGAGATGCAATACTGTAAATAATCACTTAGACAAGGAATGAAGAAGAGGACAAGGTGAAGCAAGTATCAGACAATAAAGTGTTAGAGAAATTTCATACAAGTTTCAAGAAGCAGTTTCAACTAACTAAGAGGAAGTTACAAGATTCAGTTATATTGTTATAACTAATCAAAACAGAATTCAAGGAAGTTATAACTACCGAGTGAAGATCTCTATAAATAGGGATATAAATTAGTATAGATTTACTTTTGGTACTTTGCACTCTTTAGTATACACAATTTGTATTCACGAGCCACAAATATTGTACACATTCACAAACGTTTTATACGTTTTCCAGTTTTAGTGTTTGTAGAACACTTTTCACATAAGATCTTCAAGCCATAGATATCCAGAAATTAGGAGGAATTCTTTGTAAGGCTGAAGATTCAAGATTGTAAGTAAGTCAACAAGAAGGAAGAAAGTAAGTAAGTGAAGACCCTTCTTCAAGGTTGAAGAAGGAGAGTGAATGTAGGATTGTTATAATCCGAACCACTATAAATCCTGTGTTCTTTATCGCTTTGATTTACTTACTTGTTTCTTTTCAATTCCTAGCTTATCATTTACAGATTAATTTCAGGATTAAAGTTAAACCTATAATATCAGTTGCTTTTGATCTTGTTGAAGTTGAGTTTAATCATCATTTTCCGCTGTGTATCTGGTACCTTGAATAGATTTTTAAGAGATTTGAAAAATCTACAAAATCTATTCAACCCCCCCCCCCTTCTAGATTTTGTTCTAGAAGATTAATTCAAGTTTAATCAACTCAACTAATCGGGACCAACAAGTGGTATCAGAGCAGTGTTAAGCTGTTCTGATATTAATTTTAGGTCTTAACTAAGATCCTGAATTGTGTTCTTGATAATCTGTAGTTTCTTTGTTTCACTAACAGTTCTACTAACAAGATCTTGTGAGTATTGTGATTTTTCTGTTTCACCATGTCTTCTGTTAAAAGCAAGAAATCCAGGAGTTTGCCTGATTTTTCTATAGAAGAATATGATTACTGGAAGTTTAGAATGGAGAACCATCTTAAAGCAATTCATGACAGAATGGAGGAGGTTCTTGAGGAAGGACCCATCAAGTTTTACCATGGTGGCACAAGTGATGGTACTACAGCAGCTGAAACAAGAGTGAGGCAAGAAAAGAAAAGCTCAGAACTCACTAGTGATGAAAGGAAGATTCACAACTTGGATCAAGTTGCAAGAACTGAAATTATTGAAACCTTGAGCAAGGACTGGATAGAAAAGGTTAAAAGATGCAAGACTGCCAAGGAAATGTGGGAGACTCTTGCTGGAATTTGTGAAGGATCTGAACAGGTTAAAGAAAACAAGTTGCAGTCAGTTCTACATGCTTTTGACACTTTCAAAATGAAAGAAGGAGAGTCTGTTGATTAATTGGATGTTAGGCTGACTAATCTACTGAACAAGGCAGCTGACTTGGGAAAAACGTACACAGAAAAAGAAATCAACAATAAAGTGCTGAGGTCATTAAGCAAAAGATGGAGAGATTAAGCTAACATTCTAAATGCTACTCAAAATCTATCCTCAATTCCTCACCACACTTTGTTTTCTCATCTAAAGGCGTTAGAATATGACATTCAAATTGAAGATGAAGAAGATGAAGCAGAATCTTCAACATCTGGAAAGACTGTAGCTTTTGTTCATCAAGATGAATCTGAAAAGATCTCTAAAGCATCTGATTTGTCCGTAAAAGAAGAAATGGCTCTTCTGTTAAAAAGGTATGAAAGATTGAAGATGAAGTACAAAAGAAACAAGAGAGACAGGTTAGGTCAAAGGAACTATAGATCAGACAGGGATGAAAAAAGTTCAGATAATGATAGAAAGAAGGATCAGTCAAGGAGTCATAAGTCACCTATCAGATGAGGAGATAGTAGTCCAAAAACAGACAGAGGAGATATATGTTATACATGCAACAAGCCTGGTCACTACAGTTATGATTGTCCTCAACTCACTCCCAGAGAGAGAGAAGAAAAGAGGAAGAAAAGAGATAGAAGGTATGCTGATCAGAGAGCTCTCCTAGTTGAGAAAGAAGAAGTTCATGAGACATCTTCATCCTCATCCTCATCTGATTTTGGATCAGATGATGACATCTGTCTGATGGCAAAAGAGGTACATTACTATACATCCACAGATAATGATTGTGATACCTTATCAGAAACTGATCCCAGTCTTATTGATAAACTTTTGAAAGACTTGGAAACAGCTCTATCTGCTTATAAACAGATAGAGGAAGAAAATTTTAATTTAAAGAATCAAATTACTTATCTAACTAAAGTCAATCAAACTAAGGTAAGTGAAAAACCAGACTGTACATTCAAGGGGGAATGTCAGACTGAGATGATCACCAGTACCTTGTCTGATAAGACAGAGAAGTTAGAACAAGAATTGAGTTCTTTGAAGATAAAATTTTCAAATATTTATTCTAAAAATGAGAATTATAAGAAAACTAACAGAGAATTAAATCTCAAGTTAGGACTTCTGAATAACTCTCAAACCACAATAGATAAAAATTTTCAATTCTTCACAAAAGTCTAGTGATAAAACTGGATTAGGCTTTGATAGAAGCAAGAAAAATGATCTAATAAAACCTAGAATCTTTGTCAAAGCAACTAAACCAAAGATAGAAACTAGATTTAGTCCATGGAAACCCAATGAATTGATTACCTCATCTGATAATTCTGAAAAGAAGAAACAGACAAGGAAAGAAACTCCAAAGGTTAAACCCAAGGCTAAATCAAAGTTTTATCCTAGGTATAATGGTTTTGATGGAAGAAGCAGAACATATCCATTCTTACCAAGATTCAAGACAATTTCAAAAGATCAATTAAATAAGATTGATCTTGAAAGTCTTATCTTAGTAGATAGGTACGGATGTAAACTGCAATATATGGTTTTAAGGAACATTGATATTTTTATCTGGATTCCTAAAAATCAACTTAACATGGAAGGACCCACAGTACAAAGGGTACCTAAGCAATAAATTTGTGATTGCAGGAAGACAAGAAGATAGTTGATAGAGGAGACATTCTTGAGGTCATTTGGTACATTGATAGTGGTTGTTCCATGCACATGACCTATGAAAGACGACTTCTCTCTAACTATCAAACCATTTATGGACCAAGAGTGATGTTTGGAGATAACAACTATGGACTTACTAAAGGTGTAGGAACACTAATGATTAGAGATGTTCAAGTTCATGAAGTTTACTACGTGGAAGGATTGAAGCACAATCTACTATCTGTTTCACAATTTTGTGATAAAGGGTTTTGTGTCAAATTTACTCATAATGCATGCTATGTTCTAGATGGTATCAATGAAAATATTCTATTAGCCGGAGTAAGACAAGGTAACATTTATGTTGCCAATTTCAAAAGTTGTCCTAAAGATACTTGTCTTGTTGCTAAGAGTTCAGATGATTTAAGCTGGCTGTGGCACAGACGACTTAGTCACTTAAACTTCAAAACTCTTAACAAAATAGCAAGGAAATCTTAGTTAAAGGACTTCCTGATAAAATATTTTCAAAGAACCATGTGTGTGATGCTTGTCAAAAAGGAAAACAAATCAAAGCTTCTTTTAAAACAATAATTAGTCCTTCTTCAGAAAGAATTCTGGAACTTCTTCACATGGATCTATTTGGTCAAGTAACTCCTCTCAGCTTTAGTGGAAGAAAATATACCTTGGTAATTGTTGATGATTTTTCAAGATTTACTTGGGTTATTTTCTTGTACAAAAAGAATGAGACTATGACTAAGATTCCAGAATTTCTTAAAAAGATTCAAAATGAAAAAGGATTAAATGTTGTTAAAATTAGAAGTGATAAAGGTACTGAATTCCTAAATAAATTGATTTCTAACTACTGCATTGAGAATGGCATAGCTCAGGAAACATCTGCAGCAAGGACTCCACAGCAAAATGGAGTGGTTGAAAGAAGAAACAGAACCTTGAAAGAGGCAGCTAGATCTATGTTATCCGAGTATAACACTCCACACAGATTTTGGGCAGAAGCTGTTAATACAGCATGTTATGTTCAAAATAGAAGCTTGGTTGTTAAGGATAAGTGTAAAACTCCCTATGAAATTTGGAAGGGAAGATCTCCCAAAATTTCATATTTCCATATATTTGGTTGTAAATGTTTCATACATAACAATGGAAAATCTCAATTAAAAACCTTTGATGCCAAGATAGCAGATGGGATATTCTTGGGATACTCATCTATATCAAAGACATATAGAGTTTTTAATAAGACAACCTTGTGTGTAGAAGAAACACCTCATGTGATATTTGATGAATCTTCTTTTGAGTTTGATAAGACAGGGAACATCACAAAGATATCAGACAATCTGGAACAAATGACTATCAAAGAATCAACCATAAAATTCTACAATCAAGAATCATATTCAGATGACGAGGAAGAATTGGATAAAGAAAAAGAACCTGAAAATTTTTCCTCACCAGCTGATTTGCCCACTAATCAGACAACTAGCACATCTGATATTCAGGGATCAGAAGATAACATAGAATCATCTGAAATAAATAGTTCAGACAAAACATCATCCACTGTAAAAGATAAGGGTAAGAGAGTAATGTCATATCACCCAACTGAGCAGATAATTGGAGATTTAGATTCTGGTGTCCAGACAAGGACTCAACTAAATCAAGATTGTATGTTCAGTTGCTATGTGTCATTACTTGAACCTAAATCAATTACAGAAGATCTGACTGATTCCAACTGGATTAATGCCATGCAAGAAGAACTAAATCGATTTCAAAGACAAGATGTGTGGGAGCTTGTTGAAAGGCCTCATCATCAAAAAGTCATTGGAACTAAATGGGTCTTTAAAAACAAAAGGGATGAAAACAATAATGTGGTTAGAAATAAGGCCAGACTAGTAGCTCAAGGTTATTCACAATCAGAAGGAATTGATTATGATGAAACCTTTGCACCAGTAGCTCGTCTGGAAGCCATAAGATTGTTTTTAGCCTATGCTGCTTTTAAAAGATTCATAGTTTTCAAATGGATGTTAAGTCAGCATTTTTAAATGGAATCCTAGCTGAGGAAGTTTATGTAGAACAACCTCCTGGTTTTGTCAAAGGAAACAAGATTTATAAACTAAGGAAAGCTCTATATGGACTTAAACAAGCACCAAGAGCTTGGTATGACACCTTGTCTGAATATTTAATTCAAAATGGTTTTGTTAAAGGTAAAATTGATAGAACTCTTTTTAGAAAAGAGTTTGGTTGTGATCTTTTGTTAGTTCAAATTTATGTTGATGATATAATATTTGGATCAACTAACATATCTTTGTGTGAAGATTTTAGTTCTCTTATGAAAAGCAGATTTGAAATGTCCATGATGGGTTAAATGACTTATTTTCTTGGACTTCAAGTCAAACAAACAAAGAAGGGAATATTCATCAATCAAGCCAAATATACAAAAGATCTTATTTATAAATATGGAATAGGTACCAGCCGAGAAGCCAAGATACCTATGATGACAAATTTTTCAATGGATCCAGATGAGAAGGGAAAGGACACTGATCAAACTGAATATAGAGGTCTTATTGGTTCCTTATTATATTTAACTGCTAGTAGACCTGATATTTCTTTTGCAGTTGGAGTATGTGCTCGTTTTCAAGCTAATCCTAAGAAAAGCCATCTTGAAGCAGCAAAGAAAATTCTCAAGTATTTGAAAGGAACTATAAATGTTGGATTATGGTATCCAGCTGATGATACTTTGAGCTGTCTGGATACTCAGATTCAGATTTTGGTGGGTGTAAGATAGATAAAAATATACATCTGGTACTTGCCAATTTCTTGGCAGTAAGCTGATTTCATGGTTGTCTAAGAAACAAACCTCTGTAGCTACTTCCACAACTGAAGCTGAGTATATGGCAGCTGGAAGTTGTTGTTCACAGCTAATCTGGATAAGTCAACAGCTAAGGGACTATAACATTATCACCAAAGAAGTACCTATCTTTTTTTATAGTAATAGTGCCATAGCTATTACTCAGAACCCAGTCCTACAAACAAGATGCAAGCATGTAGATATAAGACACCATTTCATTCGAGACCATGTTGAAAAAGGAGATATCAGACTAGAGAAGATTCTTACTGATTTCCAAAGAGCAGACATCCTGACAAAGCCACTTGCAGAGACAAGGTTTAAAGAACTATCTGTAGAATTAGGATTATTAGATGCTTCTTTAGTTAATCTATAATCTAATTCCTTGTTTTTACTTCGTCTCTCTCAATTGGTTTATTATGTCTAGAAAGAATTATCAGACTAGATATGAGTCAAAGGACAATCAGGTAGCTGATATCATTGATCTCCTATCATTGGAATCAAGAATCAAGGATTAGACATATTGACCATATCTGACTTGATAGTTACTTGTCTGACATAGGTAAATCAGATAAGGACATAGTAGTCAACTGACTTCTACAGAATCAGATGACTATTGCACCTTATCTGACTTACTCTTGTTTCTAACAATTTGTTTAAGTGTCTGTGGTTTCAGCAAGAATAAAGATTAGTACACATCTCTAAATACAAGACAAGGTCCAAGTATTCAGGAAACAGACAGTGATGCTATCAATCCAGACGAGGTGAAAGTCCAGGAAGTTTCTCCTAAATATTCTTAATTATAAATATTGAGTTCATATAATTAATATATGAATTTAATTTCATAATTCTCTTTATCATTTATTCAAAAATGAAGTTACTCAGTTTGTTAAAATATTTTGTTTTACAAAATAAAAGGATAAGGGTTCGAATTTGTTTTTTTAAAAAAAAACTATAATATTCTATTTTATCTCTCCAATTAACTGAAAAGTAATTTCTTAAATAAGTAACTGTGTCAGGAGAGAAGTTACTACGGACCCGAAATTTTATCAAATTAACTTTTGAAAAACGTTGAGTATGCTTCACGCGCCAGAAATGGAGGCGGTTTCTGAAAAATGAACCGTCTCAATCTCACGCGCGACATATTAAATAATATTTTATGCACTTTTCAAAATAAATGTCATAATTGCATTAATGGCGATTCGAAAGCCTACATTTACACTTTTGCAGGCAATTATTATTCTAATAATTGTTTATTATTATATTTTCCATATAAATAGACATTCGTGTGCATAATTTTCATTTACGCACACATAAAACTCTTCATATTTTCTCAAAACCTATCTTTTCCCTCCTAAAACCTTCTACATTCATCAATGGCGGATTCCAAAAAGAATATCAAGTTCGAATATGATCTGACTTCTATTAGAGATAAAACAAAGTCAGAGATGTACGTTGATTGGGATGTTGCTACTGACTCCGAAACTAGAGAAATACTAAATCTACTGGAATCAAGGGGATTGAAGCGATATTGTACGATGAAACCTTCGAAGAATTTAACGGTGGATGATCTGTGTGCTGAGTTTTTGACCAAGGCAAAAGCAACAGATACAAGTCTAGAATCGCAAATTAGAACTAAAGAGAAGAAAAGAAGAATTGTTTTATCAATTTATGAGATTGGTGCGATTTTTAGTTTAAGCACCACTGGCGAAAACCCGTTCACCTACAAGTCATCGGAATATTTGGAGAGTTTCCGACTGATGGCAAGAAAAACATATCAGAATACAACGGCGAATTTGAAAAGGCCGATATTGAAGAGAAAGTATAGACTGTTGATGCTAATCCTGACCAAGTGTATCTTGGGGGAGCAACAAAGCCACGACGGGCTAACCAAGCCGAGGATATGCTGTCTGAGGGCTATCCTAGACGGGGCTGAAATTAACTAGGTGAGGTTGGTTTACTCAAGGATTATGGAGGAGAAGAGAAAGTTCACAAAAACCCCCATATCAGATGAGCTAATGAGATGGTCTCTGACCAAAATTGCAAGTATGATGGCAAGGATCACCATCATACTTGAGCATAAAGTGGGTACAGACAACCTTGATTGGAGTGTTGGTGTGAAAAATTATACAAGACAGAAAGGACTTCTGATCAAAGATGAGAAGATTTATGGTCCTACAGACTCAGAGGGAGATGGAGACGCTCCAGCTCCACCTCCAGCTCCAAAGAAAAGGGCTTCGAAAGCCAAGACAAAAGAGACTAAGACAGTTTTGGTGGATGAATCCTCATCTGCTGAGACTGAGGATGCAGAGGAGGAAGAGGAGAGGACAGCTTCCCAAGGGGGAAGTGTCGCAGCTGAGACGGAAAAAGTATCCGGACAGACGGAGACGGTGGATGTCTCGTCTGAGGAAGAGACAGAAGGAGAGGAAGCCAGTTCATCATCATCATCTTCATCCTCATCTGAGGATGAAGTACCTAAAACCACCACTTCCCAACCTGGCGATGAAGGGGCAGATGAGACCGCTGCCTCTGAGCCTCTAAAACGGTCCACTCCCATAAGTCCACAAACCCAACCCTCATTCGACCCATTCTCTTTCTTACCCTCAACCTCATCCGAACCTGACCTTTACTTAAATCTACCCAACCCATCTGGGGAAATGGGTCCAACTGAAACCTCACTGCGGATTCTTGGGAAGAAATTTATCCTAAGACAAGAATCCACTCTTAAGGACGAGCCTGAGCTATTGAAAGAGCTGATTGATGTCTATTTGTTAAGAAGACTCAGGCTGGGTTCGTTCGAAGAGACAACTATTTTGATAGCCGAAGCAGGGGGCAATAACCTAGCCATCTGGGAGAAAGAAGTCCTCAAGAAGGCAAAACTCAAGTCATTTCAAGATATACTAACTGAAAATATTTTTGTTGATTATATCCTACAAAGAGTATATCTTGGAGATGAGACCCCAGAAGAGGTGGAAAAAGCAGTTGAGAAGGGGGAAGAACAGAAAAAGGATGAGGAGGCTGGTGTTGAGGAAGAAAGGTTGGAGGAAGAGATAACTGGTGGAGCTGCCGATGAGCCAGCTGAAATGGATACAGCTGAGGAGGCACAAACAGAGCAGACTGTGGAGCAAGAAACAGCTGAGGTGGAAACTGATATGCCAACTACATCGACTCACCTGGCAGATTCCCCTCCAGCTGTTGTGCAAACTGAAACTGAAATTGAGGAAATAGATCTAACTCTATTTCCTCCCTCTGAAGAGCAGAGCTTGCCCACCACATCTGCGTCTGTATCCGACGTGGAAGCGCTAAAGGCTGAAGTAGAAAATCTCAAGAATGCCTGTCTGAATGCCTTCCAGATGGTCCCAAATGTAATAACCTCTTCATTAAAGGAGAATATAGAAGCAGCAGTTCATGAAAAGACCAAGATTGATCTATACTTCTCCGGAATCAGACATGAAGAGAATATGGTCAAGGTAAAGCAAAAGGTGGCTGAAGAAATGAACTCTCAAGATGCCTGGGTTAAACAATATGTAAGAGATGCATTTCGACAGATAAGTGACAGTGTTGAGGACCAGGTGAGAGAGTCATGGAGAGCAAAGGAAGCCTCATTTCTTCAAATTCTGTCAATGCAGCTTGCCATGGAGAAAGACAGACAGACAACCATCCTAAAGAAATTCATGGATGATGAATTCAGACGAGCTGAGGTCGGTCAAAAGAAGATGTTGGTCCCTGAATGTTGAGTTGATTTAAAGCCTTGAGATAACCTTCTAGAACAAAATCTAGAAAGTGTTAGGATGTATACTATAAGCCTAGCTTTTGTATGAACATCTTTCTTGAGTATGAACATTTTTTTTATATATGAGATTCATTATGATCAAAATACTTATTGTTTATGATTGTTATATATATCATTATTTTGTCCAGATTAATCTATACTGTAGATAACATGGTGTGTGGTGTCACACAGAAGATCATGTTATCAGTGCCTTATAGATTATAAATAATAGCTCACAACCAAAATGGATTTGGACAAATCATTGGAACGGTTGTAGTGTAATTTGGTATTAGTCTATCTTGACTATAAAGTTACACTAGTACATTTTGTATGTATTGAGCAGGACCATATGAGGTTGTTCAATTTGTACTGACTATATAAAAGAACAAGTCCTCTGTTGTTATGGATGTACGTCTTCTTAATCCCTATATAATAATGGGCACGTGTACTCAATGTATGTTTCTTTGATTTACCAATGGGTGAGATTTATTAAATCAATAGGCTCGGTGAATTGGGAGATAACATTGTTTATATGGTGTCTTTGTTGATTATAGAAGGAATCCGTGTCCTAATTATTTAGGATGATGATGTCCCCTTGAGGAGCTCATAAAGATTATTATGTAAACCCTGCAGGTGGATTTAATCCGACATAATAATAAAGATGAGTGGTACTACTCTTGGAATTAGATATAAATTAATTAAGTTGTCAGTAATTTAATTAATTTATGGACATTCGATATCTTAAACACGGGAAATAAACGTACACATAATAAAGGAGCCCATATAATAATATGGGATTAGGACGGTAATTCAATTATAATTCTTTAGTGGGTGAGTTATAATTGATGGGCTTAAGTAAAGTGTTCGGATCGAACACAGGATATTTAGGCCCATCGGGAGGCCCAACCCTAATTCCTCCTTAGGGTCCCTGTTGTAGCCTATAAATAAAACCCTAACATCGAGTCTCCAGCGTGTGAAAAAAACGTGAGATCGGAGGGAGGCGGATTCTGATTCCTTGGAGGATCGTCGACCACTCGACGTCCAAGGGAAAGGGATAGGAATACGGCAGAAGACCGTGAGGTTCGAGGCTCATCCTTCGATCGCAGTTCTGACCTTAGAACTGGTTTGTCTTCACCTATTATGGTGAATAAAGGTACAATTCTTTCCGCTGCGTTTGTGTGATTTTGATCCCGAGTCTGATATTTTCGTAGAGTCGGCGATCGGTGGTTCCAACAGAAAGGGGGGGGGTTTGAATAGATTTTGTATATTTTTTGAATCTCTCAAAATCAATTCAAAATATCAGATTAAACACAGCGGAATATAATTGAGAACTCAACTTTTAACAAGATCAAAAGAAATGCTGATATTCAGATTTTAGTTAAGATTCTGAACTTTAATCTTGAATTAACAAATATTGTAACTTGAACAGAAATTAAAGAAAGCAAGAAATAACACCAGGATTTATAGTTGTTCGGATTTTAACAATCCTACATCCACTCTCCTTCTCCAAACTTTGAAGAAGGGTCTTCACTAGCTGCTTACTTACTTACTGTACAATCTTTACAAATTACAACTCGATCTTCAACTCTTCAATCAATCTAATCAACTCTCTGAAATCTAAATCTAGAAATAAGATGTGTTGTTGAAGATGTGAAGTGAAGTGTTCTATAAACACTTAGAAAATATTTGAGATCTCTCTTGACAAATACTTTGTGAAATCAATAGTGAATAGTGTGAAAAATCAAATTTGCATAAGTGTTTTGAAAAATAAAATCTAGTCCTATTTATAAGTCTGAAAAGACAGTTAGTTTGTTAGACAGTTCTAACAAACTGAAAACTGCTTAACAAATCTATTCTTGAAAACTGCTCTTGACCTTAGCTGATTCTTCTACTCGTCTGCAGCTGACTTGGTGAAGACTTGCCTTTCTTATTCTACTCAGCTTGTCTTGACCTCGTCTGAGCTCTTCATGATCGTCTCCTGTAGATGACTAGTTTTGAGCTTGTCTTCAGATGACTTGTAGACTTTGATCTCCAGCTAACTTAATCGGCTCTTGACCCCCCGATCGGCTTAGAATTGAATCCCGATCTCGATTTGTTTATCAACATTGTCCGCTCATCTCGGATTTCTCCTTTTAACTCATCAAAACTCTACTTGGTCTAACAATTTCCCCCTTTTTGATGAAGTTAAAACCTACAAGAAAAGACACACACTCACTGAAGTTAGTTTATAGTTAATCAAGATTATTAAATAGGTATATCAGAGCACATATTTCACAACACAACAGATTCATTTCACAATCAAAGTAAAAAAAAAATTAAGTCTTTTAGACTCTGTTAGAAGTACTTAGGAAAAAAATTGAGTCTTAAGACTTAGAAATAAAAATTTTCTTTTCAAAAAATTTCAAGTCTGAGATATAAAATTCTCAGATGACTTTTTACTTAAACAAAATTTAAGTTTTTCTTAAAGCAGAAAGAAACTTTAAGAAACTAAGACAAGTAAATCACAATTGTTCAAATATATTCATTCATATATTTACAAATTTACAATGATCAAAAGATAAAAGGATAAGGAAAAGAGAAAAGATCCTTTATCAGACTCCCCACTGATTGGATTCAGGAATATCCAACCAGGTAAAGACTCCCTTCCTTAGCTTTTTCAGTTCTTCCTCGTCTTTCAACCCGGACTCAACCTCGGGTTTAGCAATGATGCCTTTGATCCAGTTCATGTCAACTGAGCCGTCTGAATTGGTCTTGGGCCTTCCTTTTTCATAGGCTGGAGCACACAGATCAGCGTTGAAGAATTTATCAGCTTCTACCAGCAGCCTCTGATAGAAATCCTTGTCCTCCTTTTCTATCCACCCATGCCACTTTAGGTCTTCATCTGGCTCTGCTGAATCAGATCCCTTCAGGATGTACCAATGATACATCCATCTGGCTTCCAAATTCTTTTCTTTATACTCTTTGAGGAGTCTTCCAGCTACGACCTTTGGTGGATTGAGTGTCCTGTGATATGGCCTAAATTCAGATTCATCCGCCTCCTTCATCTCCCATTTTCTGACATCTCTGCTCCACCTCATCTCCAGTCCCTTGCTCTTCTTCTTTAGCTTCTTTCTTTCTCTTTCTCCATAGAAAGCTCGCTCTCTCATGATCCCGCTGATCTGTTCCTCGGGCGAGTTAGAGTAATCGAGCTCCCTCTTCCTTTTCTCGAGATAGTGAGCTTAGGACTCAAGACTTTGATCGGGAGCAGATTCTCGCAATCATCTTTCCTTTCCCTTCCCTTTCACCTCAGTTGCTTTTGTCTCAGATTCTTTTAGCTTTGTCAGCAGCTGAGCAGTCCTTTCTTCTTCTTCTTTCTTTCTCCTCTCCTCATCTTCCTTCATCGCTTCCTCGAGTTGGCTGACCCTCAGCTGAAGTGCAGCCAGCTCATCTGATTTGATGCGAGCTTCCTCTCTGGCTGTCTCCAACTCAGCTGTGCTAGCCTTCGTCTCAACTTTACTTTTTGTCTCATCTAACACAGCTGTGAGTGCCAACTCTCTTTCCTTCACCTCCTTTTCCCCCTTTTTTACTTCATCGCCCAAGGTAGTCACTTCGTCTCGATCAAGTACATTTAACCCTGAAGTCTGACTTGTCCATGGCCAACGAGTCCACCACAATTGAGTTGTACTCAGAGACTTGTGATTTCAGCCCTTTGACTTCCTCCTCCATAGCTGTCACCTTTTCAGCAAGAACAGATTGAGTTATAGATGTAATCTTTTCAGTAAGATTTACCTCTACTTCCCGCATATTTGAGATCATTGCTTCTGTGACAGCTTTCACCATCTTCTTCGTTCTCCTCTGAAGTTTTTTCTCGAACGCCTGCTTCATCTTTCTCTCCATTTGAGCAATTATGGAAGTGATAGCTGATGTGGGACTTAGGGCACTTTCCTCCTCCTTAGATGAGGATTCGGAAGAAGAAGAGGTAGAGGGGGGAAGTTCAGAAATTTGAGGTTGAGGAATTGGGGAGCTCATCTGAATGTCATCAAGAAAAGAGTAAGAGGTGACGTCTATTTCTGGGGGAGTGAAGTGTTGGGTTTCAGATGGGGTGGGGGTGGATGTAGTGGTTGGTTCTATTTGTGGAGAGATGGTTGGAGGAATAGTAAATTCAGGTTGGGTTGTAGTGGGGATAATTTCAGTTTGGGTGGTGGTGAGAATGATTTCAGATGATGTTTGGACTGTTTGGAGCAACTGTGGCTGTTTCAGAGGCTCGGAGGTGCCAGCCGGGCACACCTCTTCATTGCCAGGTGGGGATTTTGAGGGAGAGAGAGATGAAGTAGTACCTTCCTCCTGGATGGGTGAAAGTACAGCTTCCTTGACTGGAGAAGCTGGGACATCCAGCTGTTCCACCTCAGCTGCGATTTCCACCACCGGTACCTCTTCTGGTAGGAGGGTAGAGACTTCTGTCTGGCGACCAGAGCTGCCAGAAGATTCAGACGTCCTAGAGGACCTCCTCTGAAGAATAAATTGATTATCTTCATCGGAATCCTCATCTGTCTGCTGACTTGTAGATGGCTCAGCTACTGGTACCCTGTCTGCAGCCCTGACCAGCCTCCTCCTAGACCTCCTTCTTGTTGGAGATCTTACAGAAGTTGCTGCCTCCTCAGCTGTTACTTCTACAACAGCTGGATCCTCGGCTGGTTGATCTTCTGCAGCTGGTTCGGCCACTCCAGCTGCTGGAGGTTGGGGTAATGCTGCTGGCCTCTGAACTTCTGCGGCTGCCAGCTGCTCCCTTTGCCTCTGAGCATCATCAGACTCATCATCCGAGTCAGGCAACCCTCCAATCCATTCATCTTTTGTCAGTAACCCTTTCTGCTTTGAATATTTCTTTAAACCCTCCCTTGTTTCAAATCTTTTATTCAGCCCTTCCATCAATACTGTGATCTTATTAAAAAGACTCACAGTTGAGGTGACTGTCCAGTCTCCATTGGTTGGATTAAACAATATCCTCAGCTTTTCCTCCTTTAATCTCCTAAATAACACATCTACCCAATCCACCTGTACTCCATCAACAATGGCTCTCATACAGCACAATCGTGACTTCGTCACTCCATCATGGGAGCTTTGATCTCCTAGGATTGACTTTGTGATGATTGTCATGAGCAGTCTATACCTTCTCCTCAACATATATTTCTTTAACTCTCTCCTAACACCCCTGTATGTAACCCTCGCAAACATATCAAACGATTCTTCCCAATCGTTCTCCTTATACACCAAAGGATTGACCCCTTCCATCGAAGTATCAAAAGTCCTTGCAACGTTCTCCTTGGAGTACTCTAGTTGAGTACCTTCAACAGACGTTCTGAAACCATCCTCTGTGAATTCACTCCTTGCAAGAAATTCTGCTCCAATGAAATCAGCAGTCTTGTTCAATGGAGATTTAAGTGAACAAAAAAACCCCGTAATCTTGAAGCTTCTAACAGTCTGAGTATTTCTCTGGATTCTCTGTCATTTGTAGTCTTGAAATCTACAAACATCTCAGCCTTCAATTTGTTTTTGACAGAATCAGAAAGCATTTTGAAATCAGATCCTGAAGCGGATATATAAGAAGGTGGTTTTGGGGTTTGAGAAGAAGAGGATGCCATTGATAAGATTTCGAGAGTAAGAAATTTTCAGTAAACTTTGATAGCAGGGAATTGTGAAAGTAAAAATTTTAAAACTTTGATACCACTTGTTGGTCCCTGAATGTTGAGTTGATTTAAAGCCTTGAGATAACCTTCTAGAACAAAATCTAGAAAGGGGGGGTTTGAATAGATTTTGTAGATTTTTCGAATCTCTCAAAATCAATTCAAAATATCAGATTAAACACAGCGGAATATAATTGAGAACTCAACTTTTAACAAGATCAAAAGCAATGCTGATATTTAGATTTTAGTTAAGATTCTAAACTTTAATCTTGAATTAACAAATATTGTAACTTGAACAGAAATTAAAGAAAGCAAGAAATAACACCAGGATTTATAGTGGTTCGGATTTTAACAATCCTACATCCACTCTCCTTCTCCAAACTTTGAAGAAGGGTCTTCACTAGCTGCTTACTTACTTACTGTACAATCTTTACAAATTACAACTCGATCTTCAACTCTTCAATCAATCTAATCAACTCTCTGAAATCTAACTCTAGAAATAAGATGTGTTGTTGAAGATGTGAAGTGAAGTGTTCTATAAACACTTAGAAAATATTTGAGATCTCTCTTGACAAATACTTTGTGAAATCAATAGTGAATAGTGTGAAAAATCAAATTTACATAAGTGTTTTGAAAAATAAAATCTAGTCCTATTTATAAGTCTGAAAAGACAGTTAGTTTGTTAGACAGTTCTAACAAACTGAAAACTGCTTAACAAATCTATTCTTGAAAACTGCTCTCGACCTCAGCTGATTCTTCTACTCGTCCGCAGCTGACTTGGTGAAGACTTGCCTTTCTTATTCTACTCAGCTTGTCTTGACCTCGTCTGAGCTCTTCATGATCGTCTCCTGTAGATGACTAGTTTTGAGCTTGTCTTCAGATGACTTGTAGACTTTGATCTCCAACTAACTTAATCAGCTCTTGACCCAGTCTGATCAGCTTAGAATTGAATCCTGTTCTGAGCTGTTTATCAACGTTGTCTGCTCATCTGGATTTCTCTTTTTAACTCATCAAAACTCTACTTGGTCTAACAATTTCCCCCTTTTTGATGAAGTTAAAACCTACAAGAAAGAGACACACTCACAGCTGAAGTTAGTTTATAGTTAATCAAGATTATTAAATAGGTATATCAGAGCACATATTTCACAACACAACATATTCATTTCACAATCAAAGTAAAAAAAAAAAATTAAGTCTTTTAGACTCTTTTAGAAGTACTTAGGAAAAAAATTGAGTCTTAAGACTTAGAAATAAAAATTTTCTTTTCAAAAAATTTCAAGTCTGAGATATAAAATTCTCAGATGACTTTTTGCTTAAACAAAATTTAAGTTTTTCTTAAAGCAGAAAGAAACTTTAAGAAACTAAGACAAGTAAATCACAATTGTTCAAATATATTCATTCATATATTTACAAATTTACAATGATCAAAAGATAAAAGGATAAGGAAAAGAGAAAAGATCCTTTATCAGACTCCCCACTGATTGGATTCAGGAATATCCAACCAGGTAAAGACTCTCTTCCTTAGCTTTTTCAGTTCTTCCACGTCTTTCAATCCGGACTCAACCTCGGCTTTGGCAATGATGCCTTTGATCCAGTTCATGTCAACTGAGCCGTCTGGATTGGTCTTGGGCCTTCCTTTTTCATAGGCTGGAGCACACAGATCAGCGTTGAAGAATTTATCAGCTTCTACCAGCAGCCTCTAATAGAAATCCTTGTCCTCCTTTTCTATCCACTCATGCCACTTTAGGTCTTCATCTGGCTCTGCTGAATCAGATCCCTTCAGGATGTACCAATGATACATCCATCTGGCTTCCAAATTCTTTTCTTTATACTCTTTGAGGAGTCTGCCAGCTACGACCTTTGGTGGATTGAGTGTCCTGTGATATGGCCTAAATTCAGATTCATCCGCCTCCTTCATCTCCCATTTTCTGACATCTCTGCTCCACCTCATCTCCAGTCCCTTGCTCTTCTTCTTTAGCTTCTTTCTTTCTCTTTCTCCATAGAAAGCCTGCTCTCTCATGATCCTGCTGATCTGTTCCTCAGGCAGGTTAGAGTAATCAGGCTCCCTCTTCCTTTTCTCAGAGATAGTGAGCTTAGGACTCAAGACTTTGACTGGAGCAGATTCTGCAATCATCTTTCCTTTCCCCTTCCCTTTCACCTCAGCTGCTTTTGTCTCAGATTCTTTTAGCTTTGTCAGCAGCTGAGCAGTCCTTTCTTCTTCTTCTTTCTTTCTCCTCTCCTCATCTTCCTTCATCGCTTCCTCGAGTTGGCTGACCCTCAGCTGAAGTGCAGCCAGCTCATCTGATTTGATGCGAGCTTCCTCTCTGGCTGTCTCCAACTCAGCTGTGCTAGCCTTCGTCTCAACTTTGCTTTTTGTCTCATCTAACACAGCTGTGAGTGCCAACTCTCTTTCCTTCACCTCCTTTTCCCCCTTTTTTACTTCATCAGCCAAGGTAGTCAGCTTCGTCTCCAGTTCAGTACATTTAACCCTGGAGTCTGACTTGTCCAAGGCCAACGAGCCCACCACAATTGAGTTGTACTCAGAGACTTGTGATTTCAGCCCTTTGACTTCCTCCTCCATAGTTGTCACCTTTTCAGCAAGAACAAATTGAGTTATAGATGTAATCTTTTCAGTAAGATTTACCTCTACTTCCCGCATATTTGAGATCATTGCTTCTGTGACAGCTTTCACCATCTTCTTCGTTCTCCTTTGAAGCTTTTTCTCGAACGCCTGCTTCATCTTTCTCTCCATTTGAGCAATTATGGAAGTGATAGCTGATGTGGGACTTAGGGCACTTTCCTCCTCCTTAGATGAGGATTCGGAAGAAGAAGAGGTAGAGGGGGGAAGTTCAGAAATTTGAGGTTGAGGAATTGGGGAGCTCATCTGAATGTCTTCAAGAAAAGATTAAAAAGGAGAACAGCTGAGTCAACCGAGTCTGATCCTGAACCTGATCTTCCACCCACTGCTGATCCTGCTCCCGTCTTATCAATCAAATCCCCCCCATCCTCATCTAAAGCAGCTGGGAAAGCTAAGGCTTTGAGCCAAATTCAGAAAACCCAGTCTGAGACAGAAGAAGAAGCAAGAGTGCTAAAGAGGAGAAGGGAGGAGAAGGAGAAGTATAAGAGAAGGGATGCCAAGAAAAGAAGAGAACAGGAGAAAGCAGCAGGGAAATTTTATGATAGATCATTAAGGAGATGGGTTCAGAAAGAACAAGATGAGCAAGGCAGGGACGTCTTCAGGCCAGTTCATAGAGGTGAGGTTGTTCCCAAAGAAATCCTACTAATGGCAGACCAGGTGAAATGGAGACCATTTGAAGTAGATTGGGTCTTCCAGTTTCACGTATGCAAAAATATCAAATGGGGTTTGGATGAGAACGCCGCATTTCATAACTGGTTGGAAGAAAGGGATCCTCAGATGTATCAGTACGTAATAGATCTGGCACATGAGGAGTTCAATGCAGACGTAGTTGCACCTTCCTACTCTCAGATGGAACCTCCACTTACAAGAGATGGCCGACCAGATCGTGAGAAGATCAAGCAGCTGATAATCAAGGCTGAATCCATTGCTGATCTTGCTGAAGGTGGAGAGACCATATCCTTAAAGAATAGAGTCTTTGACTGGCTGAAGATTCCTGAGGAGGATAGGTGGTATGACTAGTCTAATTTTCTCTTTTTGTGATCCTTATCTGATCTACATGAAATTTGTGCTACTCTGTGAATATATCTGAATACCAAGTTGGACTTCTCTCATAAACTTTGGTGTTTTTAACTGACTTGATTCGTTTTAATAACTTGTTCACAATTTCATAACACTAACTTATCTGAAATCTTCAAATCTTGTCTATGTTGTCTTTGAAGTATTTGACTTTAACTGTGTTTGACTATATTGCTCAAATAATCTGTTTATTGAGTATATTGCTCTAATCATCTGATTATTGAATCCATTGCTCTGATTATCTATGTGATTTAGTTGTCTACTTTGCAATATGTTTATCTCTTGAAAAGTACTAACATTTTTCTTTTCTTGAGCTGTGTTTTAACATCATCAAAAAGGGGGAAATTGTTAGGTAAAGAAAAGATTGTATTTAGTTTTGATGTGTTAAAAGTGTAAAATAGGATGACCAGCTGAGTATCTTGTATAGACAGCTGAAATATAATAAAACTAAGTATAAGTAGTCAGACAAGGTCAAGATACCAGACAAGGACAAACCTCAGATGAGGACGAGATGTCAGACAAGTTCAACACATAGAAGACAGTTGAGATGCAATACTGCAAATAATCACTTAGACAAGGAATGAAGACTAGGACAAGGTGAAGCAAGTATCAGACAATGAAGTGTTAGAGAAATTTCATACAAGTTTCAAGAAGCAGTTTCAACTAACAAAGAGGAAGTTACAAGATTCAGTTATATTGTTATAACTAATCAAAACAGAATTCAAGGAAGTTAAAACTACCGAGTGAAGATCTCTATAAATAGGGATAGAAATTAGTATAGATTTACTTTTGGTACTTTGCACTCTTTAGTATACACAATTTGTATTCACGAGCCACAAATATTGTACACATTCACAAACGTTTTATACGTTTTCCAGTTTTAGTGTTTGTAGAACACTTTTCACATAAGATCTTCAAGCCATAGATATCTAGAAATTAGGAAGAATTCTTTGTAAGGCTGAAGATTCAAGATTGTAAGTAAGTCAACAAGAAGGAAGAAAGTAAGTAAGTGAAGACCCTTCTTCAAGGTTGAAGAAGGAGAGTGGATGTAGGATTGTTATAATCCGAACCACTATAAATCCTGTGTTCTTTATCGCTTTGATTTACTTACTTGTTTCTTTTCAATTCCTAGCTTATCATTTACAGATTAATTTCAGGATTAAAGTTAAACCTATAATATCAGTTGCTTTTGATCTTGTTGAAGTTGAGTTTAATCATCATTTTCCGCTGTGTATCTGGTACCTTGAATAGATTTTTAAGAGATTTGAAAAATCTACAAAATCTATTCAACCCCCCCCCCTTCTAGATTTTGTTCTAGAAGATTAATTCAAGTTTAATCAACTCAACTAATCGGGACCAACAAAAGATAGAGCCTGCAGAGGTCCTGGACGTAGCCGCAGATGAAGTTCCCCTGGTCGAGGTCGAGGGGACCTATAAAGCCCAAAGAGGACAGGTTTTGTCATTTTCATAACGAGTATGAACATGATACTAACCAATGTTTTCACTTGAACAATGAAATTGAAAGGCTAATACAGGCTGGGCACCTGAAGGAATTCATCTATAGAGATCGACAGGGCCCTCGGAGGTTCAAAAGAAAGGAATCTAAAGAGAAGACAGAAGATAAGCACCGGGGCTCACGAGACCATCCAGAGGAGCAACCACCGCCCAAGAGAGGTGCTATTCAAATGATAATGGGAGGTCCTGCTGAATGAGATTCATTCAGGGCACGGAAGGCTGTTTTTCGGGCTCTACATGTCAGACGAAGGGGTGAGACAAGAGAAATAGGGCGAATGACGTCCACTCCCCACATCCACTTCGGACCAGAAGATGGTGGAGAAACTCAGGGACCTCATAGCAATGCCTTGGTAATTACTATTGATATTGATGGATATGATGTAGCTCGTATTTTTGTGGATATAGGAAGTTCAGCAGATATTATGTTTCTGGACTGTTTGAAGAGGATGAACCTGAACGTGAGATTAGAACCTGTCGATACTGCTCTATACGGGTTCACTGGAGGAGCTATTCAGCCGCTAGGACAGGTGATATTGCAGGTGGGTTTAGGCACCCCTCCTCGAAGAAAGGTTATGATGGGGACGTTCTTGATCGTGGTACAATGTGATATTTGGAAGACCAATCTTGAATATTTTCCAGGCGATAGTATCCACCTATCATATGAAGATGAAATTTTCGGTTGAAGATCAAGTAGGAGAAGTGAAAGGGGACCAGTTCCAGTCTCGAAGATGCTATGTAGACTCTATTAAGATGGCTGACAAGACGTACTTTAACCAGCTTAACAGAACCAGGGGACCAAATCTAGAGTAGAAGAGGTGCAAGGTCCTCCATGAAGAAGAGGAAGGGACCTCCAAGATTCAAGCTGAGGAGGAGTTAATGCCGGTGGAGATATTCCCCAATAAAACTGGGTTTGCCACCAGAATCCCTACTCAGATGGAGCATCAAGTCGCTGAAGAGGTAATACGCTTGATAAGAGAAAATGCTAACCTGTTTGCTTTTTCACCATTAGATATGAAGGGGATACCTTCTGAGGTGGCGATGCACTATCTCAATGCTGATCCTAAAGTAAAGCCGGTGAAGCAAAAATTTCGACACTTTGGAGCTGAGAAGGACCTGATCATTAGAGGAGAAGTGGAAAAGCTGCTTAATGCAGGACAACTGAAGAAGATTGAGTTCCCAGAATGGCTGTCTAATGTCGTTCTGGTTCCTAAGGGGGGTGGCAGGTGGAGGATGTGTATTGACTTCCGTGATCTTAAACAAAGCATGCCCCAAGGATCACTACCCGTTGCCAAGAATTGATCAATTAGTGGACTCCACAGCTGGTTTCGAGTTGCTTAGCATGATGGATGCATATCAAGGATATCACCAGATACAGTTGTATTCGGGTGATATCCCAAAAGTCAGCTTTATTGTACCTTGTGGAACTTTTGGTTATGTGAAGATGCCTTTCGGATTAATCAATGCAGGAGCTACCTATCAGTGCATGGTGGGCAAAGTATTTCGGGAGCAGATAGGTAGGAATATGGAGGTGTATGTGGATGATATGCTGGTGAAAAGCCAGAGAGCCCCGGAGCATGTGGCTGATCTAGCGAATTCTTTAGGACAATATGAAGGAATGGAATCATGCTAAATCCTGCTAAATGCTCTTTTTGAGTCAAAGCAAGTAAATTTCTGGGATACATGGTGAATCAAAGAGAAATAGAGGTGAATCCTGAGAAGGTGCGAGCAGTGCTGAACATGCAGCCCCCTAGGACCTTGAAGGAGCTCCAGACGCTGAACGGGAGGATTACAGCCCTGAGCCGGTTCATAGCCAGATCAGTAGAGAGGAGCTATCAGTTCTTCTTGATCCTTAGAAAAGGATCTAAATTCACTTGGGACGAGCAGTGCTTGGAGGCTTTTGAGGAGCTCAAAGCCCATCTAGCTCAGCTCCTAACACTCACAAAGCCTTTGCCAGGTGATACCTTGTACTTATATTTATCTGTTGGGGAACACACCTTGAGCACGGTATTGATAAAGGAACAAGGTTCTGAATAGAAGCCAGTATACTATGTAAGTAAGTTATCCAAGAGGTGGAAAGTAGGTACTCGGAGATCGAGAAGGCAGCTTTGGCGGTTATGATCATAGCCAGGAGATTGAGGCCTTATTTTTTATCGCATACGATCGTTATTAGGACTAATTATCCATTAAAACAGGTGATAGCTCGGGCTGACCTATCTGGGAGGATAGTGAAATGGGCCATTGAGTTGGGTGAATACGACGTGGAGTTCGAGCCCAGAAGAGCCATCAAGGCCCAAGCCTTATCGGATTTCATTCAGGAGACTACACGGCCAGTAGAGATTGCACTTTGGAAGCTCTATGTGGATGGATCAACAACACTAATGGGTTTCAGAGCAGGTATTGTGATAATTGATCTCCAAGGATTAGAGACTCAGGTGGCTGTCAAGTTTCAGTTCCAGACTTCTAATAATGAGGCGGAGTATGAGGCGCTGATTAGAGGAGCGGAGATGGCAGCGGATTTGGGAGCTCAAGGTATAATCATATTTTCTGACTCTCAGTTAGTGTCCCAACAGGTGAATGGGGATTGCGAGGCTAAAGATCCCAAGATGATAGCATATAAAGACCGAGTTATGGAGCTGGAGAGCAGGTTCTATCGGTTTGAGGTCCAACAAATACCCAGAGAGGAGAATATGAAGGCGGACGGATTGGCAAAGCTCGCTAGTTCCTCACCAATAGGAGGGTCGAGCAAGATTACTTTGGTCACAGCCGAAAGAGAGGCCACAGAGCCCGTAATAGGAGCTATTGACGATGCGGCAGACTGGAGAAGCGAAATCTGGAAAGCTTTAACTCAGGACCCTACTACAGGGTCTCGGAGATATAGGCAATTTAAAATCAGATTCTGTATAATTGGTGATCAATTGTATAAATGATCTTTTACATGTCCCTATTTAAGATGCTTATCTAGCAGGGAGGGGAAGCACGTGTTGAAAGAAATGCACGAGGGATGTGCAGTGGATCATGCAGGAGCTAGAGCGCTGGCACGAAGGACCCTAAGAGCTGGATACTTCTGGCCAACCATGAATGAGGACGCAAAGGACTTGGTGAAGAGGTGCGAAAGGTGTCAAAAGCACGGCCCGTTGATATACCTTCCTGCTGAGGAGATGGGGGCTATGTATGCCCCATGCCCTTTTGCAAAATGGGGAATGGACCTGGTAGGGCCCTTTTCCCTAGCTCGAAGCCAACGAAAGTTCCTGATTGTGGCAGTAGATTACTTTAGCAAATGGGTCGAGGTAGCCCCATTGGCTAGGATTGATGAACAGAATGTGATAAACTTCCTGTGGAAGTTTATATGTTGCAGGTTCGGAGTTCCTAGAATCCTTGTGTCGGACAATGGAACTCAGTTCAATGGCGAGAAGGTCCAGGAATGGTGTAGGGCCTTGAAGATCCACCAGAAGTTCACTTCGGTTGCACACCCCCAGGATAATGGCCAAGTTGAAGTTACCAATCGGATTGTGGTTAACGGGATCAAAGCACGACTGGAGGGTGTTGGGGGAGCATGGGTCGATGAGTTAGACTCAGTCTTATGGGCCTATAGAACTACTTCGAGAGCTGCAACAGGTGAATCTCCTTTTCTGTTAATTTATGGAGCAGACGTTGTGCTGCCTGCAGAAATAGGGATGAGCTCCCATCGGATTGAGCATTTCAACGAGGAGGTGAATCAGAACCTGATGAAGGAGAACTAGACCTACTTGAAGAAGAGAGAGAGGCTGCCAGAGTAAGAGCCGAGAGATACAAAGCCAGGATCAATGCAACATACAATAAGAGAGTAGTTCCCAGAGTGTTTGAAAGAGGGGATCTGGTGCTGAGGAGAGCCGATGCTTTGAAGCCGGTCAAGAAGATGGAGCCCAACTGGGAGGGACCTTATAGGGTCGTACAAATATTACCCGGGGGAGCATATATTCTAGAAGAGATGGATGGGACACCCGTAGCACGGCCCTGCAATGTCGCCAATTTGAAGAGGTTCTTCATTTAGGAGTACTTCTTATAACTGCTTAGTAGTTGATTTCGTAGCTTTTGTTCATTCGGATTATTGTACTTTCACCCCACTAGTACTCTTTTTTCCCCTCCTATGGGTTTCCCACTGGATTTTACCATAGGAGGTTTTTTAAGGAGGCTGACCTACGCTCTTCGGGGCCTATGTTGACATTGTCAATAGGGTACTTCAGTTAACAAAAATTCTTTTTTTAGTTTACATTGAATGTTTACTTTATGAAAAAGGAGTTGATTTTGCATGGATTTATTCAGATTTCAATCGAAAATGCATGATAAGCAATGAATAATACGACTGTAAAATGATTTTGATTAAGTGAATCTAATATTCAATTAGGATTTTTTAAGGTTCAAGAATGACCTTAAAAGGATTTAACGGCTCAGATAGAGCCCTGATTTCGATTAAGTGAATCTAATATTCACTTAGGATTTTTTATGGTTCAAGAATGAACTTAAAAGGATTTGATGGCTCAGATAGGGCCCTGATTTTAACTAAGTGAATCTGAATATTCACTTAGGATTTTTTTAAGGTTCAAGAATGACCTTAAAAGGATTTAACGGCTCATATAGAGCCCTGATTCCGATTAAGTAAATCTAATATTCACTTAGAATTTTTTAAGGTTCAAGAATGACCTTAAAAGGATTTGATGGCTCAGATAGGACCCTGATTTTGACTAAGCGAATCTGAATATTCACTTAAGATTTTTTAAGGTTCAAGAATGACCTTAAAAGGATTTAACGGCTCAGATAGAGCCCTGATTTCGACTAAGTGAATCTAATATTCACTTAGGATTTTTAAGGTTCAAGAATGACCTTAAAAGGATTTAACGGCTCAGATAGAGCCCTGATTTCGATTAAGTGAATCTAATATTCACTTAGAATTTTTTAAGGTTCAAGAATGACCTTAAAAGGATTTGATGGCTCAGATAGGACCCTGATTTTGACTAAGCGAATCTGAATATTCACTTAGGATTTTTTAAGGTTCAAGAATGACCTTAAAAGGATTTAACGGCTCAGATAGAGCCCTGATTTCGACTAAGTGAATCTAATATTCACTTAGGATTTTTAAGGTTCAAGAATGACCTTAAAAGGATTTAACGGCTCAGATAGAGCCCTAATTTAGATTAAGTTAATTTAATATTCACTTAGAATTTTTTAAGGTTCAAGAATGACCTTAAAAGGATTTAACGGCTAAGATAGAGCCCGGATTTTGATTAAGTGAATCCGAATATTCACTTAGAATTTTTTAAGGTTCAAGAACGACCTTAAAAGGATTTGATGGCTCAGATGGAGCACTTATTTTGACTAAGTAATTTTTTAAGGTTCAAGAATGACCTTAAAAGGATTTAACGGCTCAGATAGAGCCCTGATTTCGATTAAGTGAATTTAATATTCACTTAGGATTTTTTTTAAGGTTCAAGAACGACCTTAAAAGGATTTAATGGCTCTGATAGGGCCCTAATTTTGACTAAGTAAATTTGAATATTCACTTAGGATTTTTAAGGATCAAGAATGACCCTAAAAGACTCTGATAGGGCTTTAGGATTTTTTAAGGCTCCCGAGAGAGCCTTAAATTCTTTACGAATTGTTAAATGAATAATCATTCACTTATGATTTTTTAAGGCTCCCGAGAGAGCCTTAAATTTTTTACGAATTGTTAAGTGAATAATCATTCACTTATGATTCTTTAAGGTTCCCGAGAGAGCCTTAAATTTTTTACGAATTGTTAAGTGAATAATCATTCACTTATGATTTTTTAAGGTTGCCGAGAGAGCCTTAAATTTTTTACGAATTAATAAGTGAATAATCATTCACTTAGGATATTTTAAGGTTCGGGAGGGAGCTTATTCTACGTAAATTGATAAGAAAATAATTTTGGCAAAAACGAGATATGTTTTAGTTTTGCAAAAATGTGATAAGTTTATCTTTTCAAACATGAGAGCGGTCGACATGGCTAGGAAAAAGTAGTTATAAATAAGACTTGCAGGAAATGCGAAATCAAAAAAGAGGTCATGATCAAAAGTCCAGATAGGACCTATTATAGCGCAAAATAATATACGAGGACGTGCAGGGACATAAACAGCCCCGCAAAGGTCCATAAGATTATTACCAAAAGAGGCTTGTTGGGGCACAAACAGCCCAACAGAGGCCTATCAATTCTACCTCGGGACACAAACAGCCCGGGCTGAATAAGATATTGTTTAAAAAGCATAAAAAGTAAATTATTTAAGATAACGAGGAATTAAAAGAGTTTAACTGGGAGGGGAGTTCACGGGGTCTTTGCCTGAATGGCGGCTAGAGTCGCCATCTTCACTTCCTACTTCTCTCTCATCGGCATCTGGAGGGGGGGTCTTTTGGATCCTGACTCTGGTAGATAGGATAGGGAGGAGCGGTCATCGGGAGCAGGCTGGCAGGGGTGACCGCAGTATTCTGAAGCTGCAAGACAGCGGAGCTAATGCAAGGGAACCACCAGGGTTCATCGGGATTACCCTCTCCATCACCTGGGAAGTTGGGGGGGTCTTTAGAGTCTGAAGGGGAGCCTCTCGGTCGTACTCCCCTTTAAAATCGATAGCTTGATGCTGGCTGATGGCCGCATCAAAGCCATGATCCACGAAGAAGGGGATATACTCCCCCATGTCGCCCAGGTAGCTGGGGCTACTCTTGTATGCCTTCAGCCAAGAGGTATAGAGGTCGCCCAAAAACCTCTGCCCAATAGGGGAGGTGAAGAGGGAGCTCAGACAGTACCTAATCCCGTCAGCCCGGGATAGCAACTTTGTCTCTTTTGCCTGCGCCTTAACCAACTGGACTTCCTGAGCAGCACTGGCAATTTGAGATTTCAATTTCTAGCACTCCTGGGTAAGCTGGTTGCGTTCCGAGGAATGTTCCTCAAACTTCAGTTTCTCCAAGTCTAGGAGGGATTCCGCTTTCTCCTTGGCCAGGGTCAAGGAACTATACGAAGTGGTGGCCAGGTCCGAAAACAGGACCCCAAACTGCGTGAACATGTGAGTTCGAAGTTAGTAATGAAATATGATAAAGATGAGAATAAGATATACTAGAAAGAGGTTCTCCTAGGGATAGGGGGTTACCTCAGCAAAAGCCTCGAACGCGTGCACGATCTTCTCTGCTAGGGGAAGGCCGAGTAGGGACCGAGAGGTGCTTGGAGAGGTGTATCTTTGGCAGAAGGAAGAAAGAGGGCTCTCCTCAGTGGGGCTAGCCTCTAAATCAACATGAGGGATGTGGGAGGAGCTACCCTTTTTCCCTTTGGGCCGTTTTCGCTCGGCCTCACTGTGGGCCGGGGGAAGAACCTCTTTTGAGCTCACTGCCTTGCCAGAGGCCGCTCTGGTCCTTTTGGAAATAGAGGAAGGGGCTAGTATAGAGTGAGTAGGAACTGAAGGAGCATTATCCTGAGCAGGGGGAGCGATCGGGGGCTGTGAGCTAGCAGAGCTGGCTGGCTTGCGGACGCACTTCGACATCCAACTCATCTCTGCACACGGAGAAAGTAAAATCAGTATTTATACGAGCCATGTGTACGCATGTAAATACAAGTGCATGTAGAGATATCCTAAGAGAATGCATTATAAAGAGAAATTTACCATCCTTAGAGGCTAGACGAGTTTCAGGAGAATCAAAACCAAAATGGGACAAAAGATGGGGATTACTACTAAGATCAATAGAGTTAAAGAGGCCTCACCTCTCTGCATGCAGGTTTAACTTGCGGATGACCCGGTAATTGAGACCGGAGGTGGATTGAGGGTGGAGAGCCTTCATAAGGGGGTTCTTGAAAATCCACCCTTCATGAGGAAAGCCCCAAGGTTCGGGGGGGACAAAAAGAAATATTCTTCAGTCCAGTTAGGGATACTGTCATGAGGACGAGTGAGGAAGGAGTATAAACCCCGAGTCCGGGCAGTGGTATAGAAGGAGTGGAAGATTTTACAGTTAAAATGAGTAAAAAAGAGATCCCCACTGGGTTCTCCCCCGGCCCCCTTTATTAGCATGTAAAAAGAGATCATCATGCGGAGGCCGTTTGGAGTAAACTGATTCAGGGGGACCCTGAAAAGTTCAGAGATTCGAATAAGAAAAGGAGAGATGGGGAAGCGAAGACCTGCGCGGATTTGCTCTCCCCAGAAAGCTAGGGTTCGGCCTTCAATTAGATAGGGCCTTTCTGCCGCGCCAGGTATCCGAGCAGAGAAATCAAGAGAAATCCACCCTCGGCAGTGGAACTCCTCTAACGTTCCTAGAGACATCCTAGAGGAGGAGGAGATTTTATCTAGGGGGATCTTGGGGACAGGGGGTTATCCATGGTTTATTGTTCGGGAAAGAGAAAATATAATAGAAAGACGATGGAATTATAGTAAAAAAGGAGAAATACCTGATGGAGAAGAAGACGATAAAGGGAAGAGGTGTGCTGGAAGCGCAGAGATCTGGAAGAAAGTTTTTTCCAAGAACGATGAAAAAAAGGAGGGGAAAGATAAATTCGGGAATATGAAATATAAACAGAAGGGGAAGTAGGTTCCTGTTCCGAGAAGGGAATATATAAGGTGTCGCCTCCTTATTGGACGGTTAAGGGTGGTATATTGATAGCTGAGTGAAGTGTGTGACGTTTGATGGGACGGTTCTGCACTTGGACTGGAAGCCGAGAAGTCTCTCGGTTGAAGAGTCCTAACAGGTATCCGGTTACAAATTTTTGATATGATTAGCTACTCTCTCGAGCCCTACACGTCCCAAGAGAGTGGGGGGGAGCAGTTGATACGGCACAAATATGTTTTGGGCCGAGCCAGGCTCAAATAAGGTTAAGGGGCCAAGGAATGGGTGAGAGCCCAAAGAGAGGCCCGGAGCGAGAGATGTATGGATAAGCCCAAAATATTGATATGGGATCAGATTAGCGAGAATAGGGAAGGCAGTTAAGATAATTATCGAAAAAAGTGCTAGCGGTTAACAATAAACCTACGAAAAAGGGATCAGCTGATAAGTAAGCGGAGACCCAGTCAAACAGAGCCGGAAAAGAGTATCAAGAAGGATCTAGAAGAGGATATTCCGAGAAAAGAGGAATGGGACGTGGAGGATGGACGTAAACGTGGGAGGAACACGATGAAGAGTGGAGAGCTTCATCGGAGGGTGGAGATAACCGTCCTCTTCCACGTACTATTTATGGATAATAAATATGAGGAAGAAGGTACAAATTCACTTATCTACTTATCACACTTTGAGCACATTAAACTATCTCCATTAACGTTTATTCAGCTAGTTCGTATTAGCTCCCAGAGGTCCCTAACGGGGTATTTAGGGCCCTCCTTTCATATTCATTCCAATCACTAACTTGAGCGTCGGAGTCCCTACGCCGGGGACCCCTTCGGCGTGTTTTGCAGGTATTCGGAGCTCGGGTATGGGTTCGGATTGTACGGTTGTGGTACGTGTTTGGAGAGTGATCCCACGAATCTCAGGTACGGGGTTCGATTCTTGTTAGCGTGACTTTATTGCACGCATCAAGTAGTATTTGTGTACATATTGTGCACAATAAAAGATTGTGTGCACAAAGTTTGGTTACAGTGCAGTATTATTTCAGGTACTGTATAGTATTAGTTTGGGTACAATGTAATATTATTTTAGGCATTGTATAATATTAGTTTGGTTACAGTGTATTATTATTTCCGATACTGTATAGTAATAATATTAGGTAAAAATATTGTACAGTATTAATTTAGTTACAGTATAGTATTAGGTAAAAACATTGTGCACACTATTTTTTATTGTGTACAATGTGCACAAATATTTGCCTATCTATTTATCTATATATATAGTCTAGCCATCTTCACACACATAATAATAAGACTCAGTCAATATAAAAAAACTAAACTCAAAATCAATAATATTTGTTCATTACCTCATGATCCACGTCCGCTAGTAAGCTCCACAAACTAACTCCTATAAATTATAATTAATTGTTTCATTTTATTATATACTCCATCCGTCCTCTATGAAGTTGCACTAACTTTTAGGCAAACAAAATAAGAAAAATGAATTACGCTTGATTGAATTAGTTTGTGAGAGCAATTCTGTAAACAAAATGCACTTTTTGTTCTATTAGATTGTTTTATAATGACATTTTGTGTAAATATGGAGATATAATGAAGTTTGCAAGTGATTTTGACACATCTCTAAAAGGAAAGTGTGCAAGTTAATATGAAATGGAGAGTAATTTCACACTTAATATTTATAATCATTATAAAAATATATAATTAGATTTATTTTGTAAAATATAATATGATTTTTAGAAAGCAAAAAATAAAAGATAAAAGAAAAATCCCCACTTAATAAAAGTTAAATGATTCATACACATTTATTACAATTTCTTTTTTTACCCACATGGTTCACACTGACTCGACCACCCTTTGTTTCGGGTTCTAGAAAGATTAATTTTTTTATGGATCATTTTCATAATTTGTTTCGGATCATTTTCATAATTTTTTTGTATGCTGCCTGCTTGGTGTTGATTCTGGTGGTCAGTTTGGTGTTCAATTTTGGTGATTGTTGGTGGCTTATGCTTTCGGTGCTGGTGGTGGCTGATAAGAGTTGGGCCTGCTCTTTTGTTGGGCCCATTGGGCTGTTGGAGTGGCTTGATTTTAGATGGTTTTTATTTTGGCAGTTTGTGTTGGCCTTTTTCTATGGCTATTTCTAGTCATTTTCTAGAGTCCATTTTGGTTTTTATAAAGAAGTTCTCTTGTGTTTTTTTTTATGTATCCTTTTTAGAGGACTATCTCTTTTTTCCCTATGATGGATTTTTTCCTAAGGAGGGTTTTGCCATCAAAGGTTTTTTAACGAGGGTCCGGCCTCTTGATCGACATGTGATCATATGGCTCTAGGTTTTTTTCTTTTTTCTTTTATTAATAATATTTTTAATTAGAGATTAATTTTTTTATGGAACGGCCAACTTGTTCAACTTAATACTCTTAATAGAAAAATGGGCATTTTTTCAGCTTCAATTTTTATGGATATATCTGTCTTTGAGTGGGATTCATTATCAATTTCTACGGATATATCTTTTCTCAAAAGTAGGCAGCGGGCAGAAACCTTTTGTTTTTAAAGAAGGTGGGTAAAACTTAGTTTGTTATGAGAAATTTTCCCCCTTTTCACCCTTAGAAATATATATATGATTTCATATTTTTAGTGATATTTTTAGTGAGATGATGAATAATTTGATTTATATTTAATTCTTATTAAGCTCATTTAAGTTTGAAAAAAAAATCCGTGAATAAATATAATATTTGATAAATTAATTAAGCTCAAATTTAAATCGATAGTAAACGAATCTAGCTTTCAATCACTCTAAAATTCAATTTATAGACTCAATCGGTTCGATTCAATCGTTGCACTTCCACATAAAAACAAAATAGTTATAAAAAGGACGAGCATTCACGCTTTTTTAATTGGAAATTTTACTTTTTCTATTTAAAATTTTAAAAATCGTTTCAAATTCGTTCACATATAATGTATAAAATTAAAGAATATAATGTATATTGTATATATAAAAATAGAGAAAAACTTACCTACGGCTACTTTTGTGTGTGTGATTAATGTTCTCTAATCAATTTTAATATGAATATATATTATAACATTTTTCATTGACAAATTCTTATATGCAATATTGTACCGTGAAATAACCCATTTAATGAAATTCGCGGACCCTAGTCGGGTCGGATCGGATCCAATGGATATTTTCAAAAAAAACTCGCGGGGGACAAAAAAAAAAAATCGCCCTCTGGTGCTCCCAGGGGTGTTACTATTATGTTACGCATATGTTACTTAAACGATAAATATGTGTTACTATAAAACAAATTATATGTATTTGTCTAAAAATAATCGCCCAAATGCAAAAATAAAAATGAAAAAATGGTCAAATAAATCTCTAATCTAATTATATGTGTGAATCAAATAAGTATTTAATCTTCGATAACTTTATTCTAAAAGAGTGTGATTTTATTAAGATGATGACTTATTTGATCTCAATATTAAAGAGAAATGATTTTAATGTGTTAAGAAAAAAATCATGGGTCTATTTGATCCCCAAGTATAAGATTTTTGGGGTAAATATGTGTTATTGTAAGGGCAAATATGTGTATTAAACTTGTACAAAGGTAAAAATAAATTTTTACTTTCAGGTTGTGTTATTATTAGGTCAAACATGTGTTAATGTATGAAGAAAAATGTGTTATTAATGAACAAAACCAATATTTTATTCTTTTAAGGACTAGTAACACGTACTTACCCTTACAGTAACACATAATTGTTCTTACAGTAACACATACTTTTGAAAAATATATGTTACTATATGAACACAAACGTGTTACTGTATAGAGAAATATGTGTTACTATATGAAGAAAAAAATGTGTTACTATATGAACAAAAACATGTTACTTTATGGAAAAATGTGTGTTACTATATGAATAAATCAGAACCAGATTAGGAGTTGCGATATTAATTCCAGTTTAAACAGAAAAAAAAATTTATCATCAGAAGTTCGCATAAGCTTTGTATTCATCACTATTTAAGTTTTATCCACTACTGTTTTCATCAATCGGATCATCCCTGTTTTTCCTTTTTTTCATCGGAGTTCACAGTTTTATCCCTCCTCATCGTCGGCGTTTCTGCGTCTGAAAGAACCTTGATGCGTGGTTGGGGTTGGTTGGGGGAACACAGGCACAACCATGGAAGTTGTGGAGCGAACAGAGGAGGAAGAAGAGTTAGAACGGAGGAAGAAGAAGAAATCTGCGTGGAGGAAGAAGAAGAAATCTGCACTAGTTTGACCCGTTCTTTATCTAGACCCACAAGATTTAATAATTTCCTTTTTTTAATTGATATTGCACGGTGCAATATTTCACAAGAGACTTGCTCTTTTTCATTTACTACCATAACACGACTGCCATTATCCAAAACAAGCTAGCCATTTCTGATTAAGGCGTCTCTAATATATATTACAGTAGTTTTTTAACCCCGCTGGTTGAAAAATATATATTTTACTATTAATTTTACATTAAATATCTCAAATTAATTCGTTTATAATTCCATAACATTTTTTTTTATTTTTAATGTTATATATGTGCAATATATTATCATTAATTTTATATTTTAAGTTATAAATAAGAGAAAAAAAAGTTTTTTGGTCCCATAACCTTTTAGGTCTCCAGTTTTGGTCCCAAAAATGTTGTTTGTCCAATTTTGATCTCATTTTCACTGGAAAATCTAAAACGATGTCGTTTTTTGTCACGTGAAAACTAAGAACAATAACGTTAAAAACTGTCGAGTTGAGGTCAAATCAGAAAATCTTCAATTGACTTGATTTAAGTTGAAATTCAGCCCAATTTGGGTTGATTTGACCTCAATTTGCTATTTTTAAAATTTATGGTCCATAAATTTCTAACTCCAAAAAGTTATGGTTCTCATTTTGCCACTCCAAAAAGTTACGATCCTTATAAAAATTTACTCTTCAAAACTCTATTATTTTCAAAGGCATGTGGGTCACTCGACTGTGACAAAAAACAAAACTCATAGTTCGCCCTCCTTTTGTGACGACTAAGAGATCCTTGTCTTCAACTTAGCTAGTCTTTTTTGGATAGCTAGATTGTATTTTGTGATTGACTAAGAAATCCTTGTCTTCGAATTAGCTAGTCTTTTTGGGATAGCTAGATTGTATTTTGTGATTGACTAAGAGATCCTTGTCTACGACTTAGCTAGTCTTTTTGGGATAGCTAGATTGTATTTTGTGATTGACTAAGAGATCCTTGTCTACGACTTAGCTAGTCTTTTTTGGATAGCTAGATTGTATTTTGTGATTGAGAAAATTGTATTTTGGTCCCACGAGAATTTTTCAACGATAATTTTAGTCCCACGTTCTGTTTTTGGTCCTTTTTTTTTTTTTTTTTGCGCTAAAATAGTCCCGACTATTATATTTTAGGACCAAAACTGTAATTTTATCTCATTCTCTTGGGACTAAAACTGCAATTTATCATTCTCTTGGGACCAAAACTACAATTTTCTTGGGACTAAAAATGTAGAAAAAACTACGTAACCAAAAGTGTCAATAAAAGGATCATTTTGCAAACCGATCAATCTCTAAGGACCAAAAATGCAATTTACCCTTTTGTGATTGAGTAAGAGATCCTTGTCTTCGACTTCGCTAGTCTTTTTTGGACATCTAGATTGTATTTTGTGATTGACTAAGAAATCCCTGTCTTTTGCTTAGCTAGTCTTTTTTGGATAGCTAGATTGTATTTTGTGATTAACTAAGAGATCCTTGTCTTCGACTTAACTAGTCTTTTTTGGATAGCTACATTGTATTTTGTGATTGAGAAAATTGTAGTTTGGTTCCATGAGATATTTTCAACGATAATTTTAGTCCCACATTCTTTTTGGGTCCTCTTTTTTTTTTTTTTTTTTTTTTTTGCAAAATAGTCTCGACTATTATTCTCTTAGGACCAAAATTGCAATTTTCTTTGGACTAAAAATGTCGAAAAAAACTGTGGGACCAAAAGTGTCAAAAAAAGGATCATTTTGCAAACCGCTCAATTTCTTGGGACCAAAACTGCAATTTACCCTTTTGTGATTGACTAATTGATCCTTGTCTTCAACTTAGCTAGTCTTTTTTGGATGGCTAGATTGTATTTTGTGATTGACTAAGAAATCCTCGTCTTTTGCTTAGCTAGTCATTTTTTATAGCTAGATTGTATGCCATTGCTTTAAAAAAAATTGAACAAGCACATGTTTTTGGACAAATGAGGAATTAAAGGACAAATTGAAGGTAGATAGAATTACATTTCTAATAATATACTCCCTCCATTCCGGTATAAGTTACCAATTTTTTTTATTTTCGTTTGTCCCACTACAAATTACCCATTTTATTTTTGGCAACTACCCACTAAATTTATATCCCTGCACATTTCTATTATCTACACATATATCACTCATTTACCCTTACTTTTGTCTAAATTTCTTATTTTTTCTTCTCTTTTAATCATATTATTTGTACTATATCTATATTATATTAATTACCTTACCTTAATCTTTGTGCTCAAAGAAACGAGTAATACGAAGAACTTCTAATTCGAAGACTAGTGTACATCCAAATTATTATAATCAATTAAGTTGTGTTGAATTTGAAATCACTATATAATTTATATAATTTGTGTCCTATAATAAAATAGTTTAACATTTTGTATAACACCTGTTGAATTACTCACACATGTAGGAGTAAGAGAGAGGTTAATGATTATAGAAGTGTTAGGATCTGAATTTATAGAGTTTTGATGATATTTCTAAAACCTAAGTGTAATAGGACCAGGTGAACCTGTTAGTCGGTTGATAATCTAGATAGGTTAGTGTTTAGTTAAGGAGGAACCTTGCTAGGCCAAGACTAGAAGAACTGAAGATAAAAGACCTGAAGAAAGAAGACCTAAAGCTTAAGCATTCTAAAAAGAAGACTTGGAAGTCTTCTTGAACATAAAAAAGTTGACCCCAAGAAACTTAATAGGTTTGAAGAATGGTCAGAAGAAAAGACAGAAGCTATCTATGGAAGGAAGTTAGTGAAGAAGACTTTGAGGAGAAGACAACAAGGTTTGAAACCTTGCTAGTGTTGACTTAGAAGACTTATCCAGATCGAAGTAAATCAGTCTGTCAATCTGGAAATCAAGAATCAATCAAGAATCAATCAATTATCAAAGTCAACCAATTAACCAACGGCTACTTACCTTACATAGAAGATCTGATTGATAATTAGTCAACATCTAGTCAATTTCAGGATCTATAAATTAGAGTGATGGGTTTCAGAATTGGCTACGGATCTACGCGCGAAACATATACAACAAGAAACCAAAAGAATTACCACTCACTGCGGTTACACACTTATATATTAATCTCAAGAATCAACCATACATTCTTATTCGTTAGAAGCTGATTCTTGATAGAGATTGTAAAATTGCCTTCCATTTTCTCTGTGTGAGAGAAGGTCGATTATCTTCTAGATCTTAGAGTTAGTTCATTGAAGAACTCGAGAATCAACACGGTGTAACAAGGGCAGGAACTTGTAAAACTTCCTGTGGTCAAATCCTCAAGGAGATAGAGGAGATAAGTCTAGTTTCGGTGGATAGTGAAGTCCCCCTGTGGAGTCAGGGAGAGTGGACGTAGGATCATTATATCCGAACTGCTATAAAAATCTCTGAGTTCTTCTATTGCTTTCTATATATTTACATTCTTAACTGTTCACGCATAGTAAACTCACAATATCAGATTTAACATCAAGTTATCTGAT
The DNA here is from genome assembly GCA_030762865.1 of Paraleonurus japonicus. NCBI lineage: Eukaryota > Viridiplantae > Streptophyta > Magnoliopsida > Lamiales > Lamiaceae > Paraleonurus > Paraleonurus japonicus. Next base: position 21,499,676 of record CM061055.1, on the reverse strand, counting down.
AGTTTGTTAAAAGTGTTTAAGTATTTATGAAAAGTTTTTCAAAATACACTCACGAGATAAGCTTCCGCACCATCAGAAGACATCAACTTCCTGAAGTCTGTTGATTACACTTAGCACACTCTGAGTACTTATCTGAAGAAGATATCCAAAGTCTTCTGACTTCACACTCAGCTCACTAAAAGTTGATAAAGTTTTTTAGTGTGGTAAAGTCTATTCAACCCCCCTTCTAGATTTTACACCTCTTGTCACATCTCATCTGGGACCAACAAGTGATATCAGAGTGGTGATTCAACCGACCATTAATTTATAAGAGAGATTGTTACGGTCGAATGTCCTATAATACAATAGTATAACATTTTCTATAACAGCCGCTGAATTACTCACACATGTAGGAGTAAGAGAGAGGTTAATTATTATAGAATCTAGCTATATATGCACATTGAATTAGCTCACAATTGTATGTTGAGAGCTTACATTTGACAGAAACATATACAAACTGTTGATACTCTTTGCGTTCTTACCTTTATCTCTTCCATTGATCATAGTCTTGCAAACCATCAAGGGCCGGGTTGCGGTGGTTCCGCTAGGACATGCGTAGCTGCCCTTGATCGGAAACCTCCACCAATTTTTAATAGCCAAAATCCCATGCATTTATCTAAGCCAACTTTCAAGGAAATATGGCCCCCTTATTTACATGAAACTGGGGCCCATGCCTCTATTCATAATCTCCTCCTCAGAACTTGCAGAACAAGTGCTAAAAACACAAGATTCCAAATTCTGCAACAGGCCGAAATTCACGGGGCACTATAAGCTTGCCTACGACGGCTTGGACGTCGCCTATTCGCCCTACGGTGAATACTGGCGCGAGGTGAAAAAGATCTTCTCCGTTCATCACGTAAGTAATAAGAAGATGCTATCTTCTCGTGATGTACGAGAAGATGAAACTTCTCGCCTCGTTTCCAGGGTTTCGGCTTTAGCTGCTGCTAGTAAGATTTTTGATTTGGGTGATACTCTCCAGATGCATGTCATCATTCTCATACTCAGAATTTCTTTTGGTATGAGTGGTGAAAACCATAGGTTTGCTGCTATTCTGCCCGCTGTTATGCGTACATTGTCTGCCTTCTACGTATCTGACTTCGTTTGGTTGGGTGGATAAATTCAACGGATCCATTAGTCGACTCGATGAGGCTTTCAACAACTTGGATTCCTTCTATCAGGACTAGGGATGGGAATAGGCCAGGCTACCCGACAGCGTAACAGGCTTAAGCTTTGTTGTAGGTCTTTTAAGCCTAACAGGCCGCCCTATTTAACGATATATATAATAATATAATATATTATATTTATATATATAATAATATATATGTAATATATGATATATAATATATATTATATATATATAATAATATACATGTAATTTGTCCATTTTCTTAATTAAAATTATTTTTAATTAAAATATTGAATACACATAAATATGGAATATTATATAACATTTTGTAATATTTTGGAATGATTATTAAATGTTTTATTTATGTAGAGAATTGTAAAATATTAGAAATTATTTAATCTATTAAATTAAAATAGTCTCCGCCATTCATTCATGATTTGAATTTGTATAAATATAAGTAAATATTTCATTAGTAAATCATCTAAAAAGTAATCAAGTATCTAATAAAACTATTATTATTCAAAAATTTTAAAGTAATCAATTTTTTTATTTTATAACTTTATTAAATTTTTAATATTATTTTCAAAAAATAATACTTATAATGAGTTTAATGTATAGTTAAAAAATATATAATTAATTTAATAATTATGAAATACTCATATATTTTATCTCATAAATTTACATATTAATAAAAAGTATTAATATAAAATATTAATAATGAATAAAATAACTCACGTCACGTTAAATTTATCAATATTCCAATCGTGCATCGCACGAGAAAAATACGAATTATATTAGATAAAATTGAAATTCTAATACTAACTAAATAAAAAAATGAAGGGTTTAAACCTTTTTGCCAAAAAAAAAATGTTTAAACCTTTCGTCCACAGTGACTTTTGATATCCCTATCACGATTTTGTATTTTCACACGCAGCAGTACACGGCGATCATTACACACATTGTCCGCCTTCTGTAATACGCTACTCCTGGTAAGATTTTGGATAACATATATTTTAGATTTTAAAGCCGCTAGGTCATTATTCTTATTATCTTCATTTGTTTTTAATATGTTTGAACTTGTGTAAACTATTAGGCCTTTGCTTAGAAGAATTTTCATTTTTTCAGATTTTAAGAGTTTATGATTATTGTATTTATGAATTTTTCATTTATATCCAGCTTGTACATATAAAGTTTTTGTAATTTAATTATGTTTATTGTGCAGTGTGTAGTTATGTCTTCTCAACATGGAAATTATGAAACAACTTCATCTACTCCAATTCTATCTAGTGAGGCGGAAACTAATAATATTGATCTTGAGAATGTTGAGGATAAAGATAACGATGATGGTGTAATTAAAAAAAAGAGGCTAAGGACGTCAGTTGTGTGGAATGATTTTGATGAGGTCGACATTCCTAAGATTGGGCTGAAAGCTGTCTGCAAGTATTGTAAGGACAAATTTGCTACGGGTGGAAAAGGAGCTAGCACCAGCCATCTAAGAAGACACTCAAATATTTGTTTGAAAAGGAGATTACACATGAATTCCATCAAGAAGCAGCCCAATATTCCATTTAAGCCATCCAATTCTTTTGTTAATCCATTCATAGAACTGGTGTAAGGTACTCTAATGAAAGGATGAGAGAAATTATCGCTACTTCTATCATGGTGCACGATTATCCTTTCAGCATTGTTGAGGACGAGGTCTGGATGTGGGCTTTCCAATATGCTAATTCAGATTTTCAAAAAGTTACACGCAAGACAATAAGAAATGATTGTTTAGCTATATATGAGGCGGAGAAGAAGCATTTGAAGGCGTTGTTGAAGAGTGTGAGCAAAATAAGCTTGACTACGGATATGTGGAAATCAAATCACCAAATAGTCGAGTACATGGTTATCACATGACACTTTATTGATGCGGAGTGGAAGCTTCAAAAAAGAGTTCTGAGCTTTGTGAAAGTTCCTGCACCGAGGCGTGGAATTGATGTAAAAGATGCAATTTTCAAGTGTTTGAAGGATTGGGGGATTGTGAATAAAATTTTTTCCATTACTGTTGATAATGCTGCTTATAACGACAGTTGTCTAAGGGAACTCAAGAAGGATTTGTCACTTACTTGCAAGTTGGTTCTCAATGGTGAGTTATTGCATGTTAGGTGTTGTGCATACATATTGAATTTGTTGGTGCAAGATGGTATTAATACAATCAAGCCTATCATTCAAAATATTCGTGAAAGTGTCAAGTACATTAATCACAATGATGCAAGATTGAAGGTTTTATCTGATATTTTAGAGCAGAAGGGCATCAAAGAAACGCGATTAGTTATTGATTATCCAACACGGTGGAACTCTACCTATCTTATGCTTTCGACTGCTTTGAAATTCCGAATTGCCTATCCAGCTTACCAGGAACGAGAACCACATTTTAAATACGCACCATCGGATGAGGAGTGGGATCAAGTCGAAAAGGTTTGTAAATTTCTACAAGTTTTCAATCTTGCTACTCATGTCATTTCAGGAAGTGAGTACATTACTGATAAAGCTGATCTTGATGAAGATATTTTTATGAATGAAATGGCAGCCCCAATGAAAGCAAAATTTGATAAATATTGGGGGGAGTGCAATCTTTTGATGTCTATTGCAAGTGTTTTGGATCCAAGGTGCAAATTTCATGTGATTGACATATGTTTTCCTCTTATTTATAAGTCAGAGAGTGTTGCTAAAGAGAATGTGGACTTCGTGAGGACTTCTTTAGAAGTGTTATATAATGAGTATGCAGAAATGAGCAGGGATGAGATGACTAGTGATACAATTGATGGAAGTAACCAAGGGGGTTTAGCCCACTTGGCCACCGGGCTCCTCACTTAAGTGGGAGACCTGGGTTCGATTCCCTTTGGGAACGAATTGGAGTGGGAGGTATAAGGAGGGCTTGGCGTGTTTGGAATTGTAAGGAGACTTGGTGAGCTAACTTCTAATCACTAACAACTAACATTTACCGATCAAAAAAAAAAAAAAAAAACAATTGATGGAAGTAATTTTGGAGGTAATGGCAATACTTCATGTATGTCTGATCCCTATTTAGTTACTAGATTTGATGAAATCATGACCATGGTGCGTAAAAAGCAAGCAGTTCCTCCATCGAAATCAGAATTGCAAGCTTACCTTGATGATGATGTTTGTATTTCTGATTCTAAATCTTTTAATGCTTTGGAGTGGTGGAAAGCCAATAGCGTAAAGTATAAGATCTTATCAAAGATGGCTGCCGATATACTAGCTATTCCAATCTCAACGGTAGCATCTGAGTCTACTTTTAGCACTGGAGGAAGAGTTATTGATGATTATCGGTCTAAATTGAATGAAGATTCTATTGAGGCACTCATTTGTGGTGGAGATTGGTTGCGCAGAAAATATAATTTGAAGAAGAAAAAAGTACAAATTTGTGTATTCAAATCTTTTTTAACTCATTATAAATTTTAGCATGCTTTTATATTCAATTTTTTTTCTTATTCATTGCAGGTGGCTAAATATGAAGATTAGATTAGGATGAAGAAATGATAGTTTTATTTTTGTGGTATTATTTTTCTTTAGTGGAAGACATTGACTGATTATTTATTTTTGGGTATTATTTTTGCACTATTTGAAAATTTTGTTATTGTTTTTGCTAGTTCATAATTCTTGGTATATTAATTTTATTCGTATTTGAGTTTTATAGTATTTACGGTGTAATATAAAAAATGTGATTTTTTTAATTTGATGAAAAGTAGATTGGTTGCGCAGAAAATATAATTTGAAGAAGAAAAAAGTACAAATTTGTGTATTCAAATCTTTTTTAACTCATTATAAATTTTAGCATGCTTTTATATTCAATTTTTTTTCAAATTTGTGTATTCAAATCTTTTTTAACTCATTATAAATTTTAGCATGCTTTTATATTCAATTTTTTTTCTTATTCATTGCAGGTGGCTAAATATGAAGATTAGATTAGGATGAAGAAATGATAGTTTTATTTTTGTGATATTATTTTTCTTTAGTGGAAGACATTGACTGATTATTTATTTTTGGGTATTATTTTTGCACTATTTGAAAATTTTGTTATTGTTTTTGTTAGTTCATAATTCTTGGTATATTAATTTTATTCGTATTTGAGTTTTATAGTATTTACGGTGTAATATAAAAAATGTGATTTTTTTAATTTGATGAAAAGTAAAAAAGTTGTAGCAAATAGGCCTTTAAAAGGCTTTCAGACCTGACCTATTTACTAAAGAGGCCAGACCAAGCCTTGAAAAAAAGTCTATCATATATAATAAGCCAGTCTCAGGCCTAAAAATTATATAATAGGCCTAGGCTTTCTTATGCAAAGTCTGGCCTGGCCTATTCCCACCCCTAATCAGGACCTCATCGATGATCATCTCCATCGCCAGAGATCAACGGCGGAGAAGGGAGATATTCTGGATACATTGATCCAGATGAAAGAGGACCAACACTCATCTTCCATTGACATCAAAAGCTGGGATAACATCAAAGCATTGTTAAAAGTACGTGTATGCCTATTTTGATTTTAGTTCTGTCGACTTTCTAAATTGAAAATTTTTTACTTTTAAGACATTTTGGTCCGATAACTGGCTACAAAAAGTGAAATATTTGGTTGACGAATTAGACATTGGCACGTCAACACCAACCGGATCTTTTACATCCTATAGCCAGTTGGCGTACCAAAATGTCAAATTGAAAGATACAGAACTATTTTAAATTTATGAAAGTCGATAGGATTAAATCGAAATATATGGAGAAAATACAGTTAATTTAAACTGACGGATAACGTCAAAATCATGAAATAACCAATCGCTGCAAATGTGAAGAAAACTGACATGCGTCAAATATATTTTTGGTCCTTTAGGGACATTTGTTAATTTTATTCAAACAACGTGATTGTTTGATAATTTGGTACCAAAAAAAAAATGTTAAAATTTTTTAATTCTGTCATGAGTTTTGTATTTTGGGATATTTGATACGTGTCTTTTTTTTTTTTTAAAAAAATTGCAATTATATCTCGGTACGTTGCTAAATGATCAGTAAAATCACAAATTCATGTTTTTTCTTACTATACCGTAAACTATCACGTCCGCGTATGAGTTGTTGGAAAATAATTTTGTAATAAAATTAAAACACTTAAAATAGGGGTTTTTTTTTTTTTTTTATCGGGCAAAGGATGACTCGAACCCATGACCTTTTGGATCATAGATGGTGGAGCTCTAATCACTTGAGCTATACCACTTCGTCAAAATAGGTTATTTTTTAAGGACCGTAATTTTGAGGGTAAATTTTTAACTCGTGAATTATTAATTCCATATAGAACATATTACTGGGAGTGCAGTCACACTGGTGTGGATGATGACGTCCCTGATCAAAGCACCCAAAGACATAGAGAAGTGCAAGCTGAAATTAGAAACTTGGTAGGACGAAAATGATTTGCCAAAACTTGCATACCTAAAAGCAGTAGTAAAAGAGACTTTGCGATTGTACCCTCCATTTCCAATGCTTGTGGCAAGAGAAACAATGGAAGAGTAACCACTCTTGAAGGCTACCAAATTCCGCCGAAAACACTGGTTTATATTAACGCGTGGGCAGTCGCAAGGGATCCCGAGCACTGGGAAAATCCCGATGAATTCTTGCCCGAGAGATTCTTGGACAATGATATTGATGACATAAAAGGCCAAGATTTTTGGGTTCTTCCATTTGGATCGGGTCGGAGAATTTGCCCCGAGATGCTTTTGGGGCTAGCAAATGTAGAGCTTACGGCCGCGAATCTTCTTTACGCCTTCGACTGGGAAATGCCACCAGGGATTCGAGCACAAGATGTTGATACCGATCCTTCGCCCGGAGTTACTGATAGACTTAAAAGCCAACACTCACCCTTCAAGTGTAAAGGGATCGTGCAGCAAGTAAGTTACCCGGTTAAATTATCGATCCAAGGGAATCAAGTGTGAGATAGCCCTAAATTTACTAGTTTAGTCATAATTGTAGTACAAACCATTCAACAAGCGAGATGCAAACAATGATAAAAAGGTGCTCGGGTGCTTATCAACTAATGGGATCAAATATGCAACGAATTCAAATGAACATTTATCATGTCAATCAATTAATAAGAGCAAACTTTTAATCAAACAATAATTCCGTACTTGGTAAGCCTAGGAATTACGCTACGATTTAAGCTCGAAAGTTTGAGAGGACTAAGTCACCCTTTCCTCCCGGGGCAAGAACACGAGTCAATAGGTTCCCCTAGCGTGCCTCCCCTTCGATACTAAGACACATTACATATGGTCTCTTCACTAATTACCCGATTATTCGTCTAAGTAACTAGTGTGGAATTGATGTATTTCTAATGGTATTAATCAAGTCTCCTTGCATTAAACCAATACTAACTCTAATTGTTTAATTAAACCCCTCACCCAAATGAGTTATTAGAACTACCTAAGTCTCCTTGCGATAATCAAACAACTAAGCATGAAATTAGAGAACAACTAAACAAATAGATCAATCAAACCTCATCAATCCAATCAATTAATCAACAATCAAAATAACCCATAAGAATTCCTCACAATACTTAATCACCCATAAGCATCAAAACACCCTAGCACTAGGAATTTAGCCAAACATAATGAAAGTAAATAAACCCATGAAATTAATAAAATAAACAAAAGTCCTAACAAGAGATTGAACCAACAAAATTGAAATTAAAGGAAAAATATCATCTAATTGGCGTCCAAACATTAAGAAATCATCCTTTGATCATCAAAATTGGAGCAGAAATGCAAAATCTATCTATATGTGTGTAAAAAGTGTATGTAGGGATAAAACCCTATTTTTTTCTCTATTTTTCTCTTCTCCCTTCTGCGCTGAATGTAATCTGCTATAAATATCTGCTCTGTAAAACCTCGCTGCTAATAATTAGAGGTGTTCAAAAAAAACCGAAACCGGATCGGAACCGGCGGTTCGGCCGGTTCGGAACCGGCGGTTTGCCGGAACCGGCGGTTTCGGTTTAAAAACCGAACCGCAACCGTGTATTTACGGTTCGGTTTCGGTTCAAGATTTATGCAAACCGCAAACCGCCGGTTTAACCGAAACCGTCGGTTAAACCGCCAAACCGGCGGTTTGGGCGGTTTTTTAATTTTTTTTTTTTGTATTTTTTTACACTTCTATAAATACCACCCCACCCCAAACCAATTCTTACACCAATCTCTCAATTCTCCTCTCTCAATTCAATTATCAAGTATTCTCAAATCTCAAATTCTTAATTCTTACTTTCTTAATATCTATTTACTTACATTTATACTTCCAAGTTTTATACTCTTTTTATAAGTTGTACTATTTCAATTTCAATATTTTAAATTTATATTTGTAATGTATTGTATTTGTAAGTTGTAAACTTGTAATATTTAAATTTCAATTTCAATATTTTAAGTTGTAAATTGTAACTTGTAAAGTTATAAGTTGTAATATTTTTATTTTAATAAATTCATTTATACTTCAATTTCATTTCAATAGTAAGTTGTAACTTTTAAATTATAATATTTCAATTTAAAAAAAAATTACAATTGTAATTTTTAAGTTGTAAGTTAAAATACTCATTTTCAATGTAAAATAAATTCAAAGTTGTAACAAATAAACAAATAAATTGACACATTAAAATACCAAACATAAATTTAAAAAAAAAAAATTAATAAACCGGCCAAACCGGCGGTTCGGAACCGGAACCGCCGGTTCGAAAACCGGAACCTTAACCGTGTAACCGCCGGTTCGGTTCCGGTTCCGATTTTTCAAAAACCGAAACCGCCGGTTCGGAACCGAAACCGGCGGTTCGGAACCGTTGGGCATGTCTACTAATAATATTCCCATTTTCACTGTTTTTTTCCTTTTTCAATCATGCTCCAAAAAGTAATCTGCTTCCTCACAATTTACGTTGCTATCTCTGCTTATCTTGTAATTCACGTGTCAGCATTCTATTGGCCAAGGAAGAAAAGGCAAAACTCGCTGGAAGAAAACATGAAAACGCTTCTTGCTGCAACGCCGCTCGACTCGGTTCGTGGCTACCTCGGCTCGGGTAATAGAATCGCACGTCGGCTCGGTTCGTGTGAGGGCTCGGATTGAGTCAACTGAACGCTAGAGAATGAATCTGGTTGCAACGATGGCTGGGCGATTTGGGCACGGCACTGCTGGGCTTTGACGGCGACGAAACGGTGGCGGCCTGGGTCGAGTGATTGACGACGGCGACGACTCACGGCGGAGAGATTGGGGCTGCTGAATTTCTGAGAGGCGGCGGTGATAGAGTGGTTGGGTCGTTGGATTGACGGCAGCGAAGGTGAGTGATGTGGTGGTTTTCGGTGAGATTGGTGGATGGGTGGCTGGGCAACGGTGGTGATTGGGTTGCCTTAGGCGGTGGTTTGGTGTTGGTTGTGATGGTTGTAGATCTGGTCAAGGTCGCGATGAAGCAGTTCTGCAAAAATGACGATGGGGTGAACTCATCGGAAAGATGGGTGCAGTTGGTGGGTGCACTGCCTAATCTGATGGGTGCCACTCGTCTGTGGGTGTACTAGCTTGTTATTATGCCGTCTCAACTTCGTTCGATCGTATCTTCTTCATACGAACTTCGATTTTGGTGATTCTTTCTGCCGCGCGAAGCTCTCTCGGCCCTCTTTCTATCCATGCAATTACTCCATTGAGTTGAAGACGTTAATTTCCTTGAAATTGTCCTCCAAAATCGCCTCAAACCTACACTTTAAAGTTCAAAACTCCAAATCAAATAATCAAATGCAATATGCCAATTAAATGTGAATTAACATGAAAATGATATCAAATTGAGACAATTAAGCACAAAATAATCATGCAATTTTACCTAAGAACTATGTTGTTGCTTAGTTAATTAACTAGAAAAGAAGTCGATTAGTATTAGGAAATCAATATAAATGAATTAAATCATCACCTCTCTACAAGTTCAAACTTTTAGATGAGGCGGAATTCTTTCATGATATCAGAGTCAAAGGCTTACGCCCAGACATCCTGGGTTAACGTCTGCGGGAATCGAACTCAGGACATCCGGGCGTAAGTCTTTGGCTCTGATACCATGAAAGAATTCTGCCTTATTTCCGAACCCGTAGAGAGATAAAGATTTAGTTCATTTATGCTAATTCCTAAAAATTAGTTTCTATGTATGAGCGTAAATGTTACGATGAATAAAGAGACTACATAAATATATTTATATTGAGTAAGTCTCTTGTAAACTAGTTTTACTTTACAATTCATGATAGTATTAATTGTTTTTATTTATAGTATTACTAACTAGGGCTTTTCTATGGTCAGGAAAGGCTTTCGCCCTGCCTAACGTTAGGTACCCTATAATAATTTGACACGTCATCGTACTTCGCTTTGGATAATCTAACTTCGCTATGATATAAAATAATTAAGATTTAAAATGTATATATATATATATATATTGATGCGGACAAAAATGGCGGGTCCAACTACACGTAGGGCCCAAATATGACCAGCCCAAGAGGACCTAATAATGTAGCGAAATACCCTAGATAGAGGAAGGAAAACCTGAGATGGGCCCGAGCCTAGATCAACCGCATTAAGGCTACGAAGCCCTAAACCCACCTACAGGTGGGCCACGAGGCCCAAGCCTGTATGGAGAGGGGCCACGAGGCCCAGCCCTAGTTACAGATAAGCCAGGAGGCTTAAAACTGAAATGCAGGCCGTGAGGCCCAAAGCCCGGCTGCAGGGGGGCCGCGAGGCCCAAACCGAGCTGCAGGTGGGCCGAGGGGCCCAAGCGAGACTTGGAGAAGGCGTGCGCATTTGACCGAGCCCATAGCGGTTATCTATCTGATAAGATCGAGAAACAACGAGTAGTTGAGATAATTGAGGCCCAAGTCAAGGAATATTCCCTATATTCCACATTGACTGGGTCTAACCTCCATCCAGGGGGGGGGGGGGGAAATTCGTAGATATGATGCAGATTTCTTGAGGAATAAGTTATCCACGCACGACATCATGGCAGAACGTGCGGGATAGTGCCTGGAGACTGTGATGACAGTTATTGCTCTTAACTTACGTATAAGTAACACACCCAGCAGGGAGGTAACGGTATCGAATCACTATCACTCTCACTTAGCTACCTTATACGTACTTTCTTAAGTGTTTTCCGGTAATCTGACTTGAGCGTCGGAGTGCCTACGCCGAAGAACCCTCCGGCGTGTTTTGCAGGTATGTTTGTTCGAGGGAAGCTAAGGATCTTAAGTGCGTAAAGGTTTTACCCCCGTGAACCCAGGTGGGAAAACAGGCCCAGGTCAGTTTTTACGCATCAATTGGCACCGTCTGTTGGAAAAGAAGAGCTGAGACGTGAGTTTCAACTTCTTTTCTTTTCTGATTATCCGAAAGAATGACGTTACGACAGGTGGACGTACACCTATGAGACCGATTGCATTAAGATGGCGGGGAAGGATAACCCCGCAAACCCCATGGGGTGGTGAGGCCGCACCCCACCCCGTGCCTCGGTGGCCATATCCAACACTAGGGGCCTCCACGGTTCTGATGCACACAGGCGAGAGCTCAACTCCAGGCCCACACCATCCAGGAGTAGGAGCTGCTGTCAGAGAGGGAGGGGGGAGCATGCCTTCCTCTTTTTCTGCAATACCTGAAGGAATACCTATGGTAGGAATCCCCGGAGCGGTCAATACTCCAGCCAGGGGGATACCTCAGAGAATCCCAGGATCAGCTGCCTCTGTCGCTCTAACTCGGGAGCAGCTAGAGGATATGATAGCTCAAGCTGTGGCCAGGGCAATGGCCGAGGGAGGAGGATCTCCACCTGCAGGAAGGACTGGAGAACCAGGACCGGGGAATCTGCCTGCTCGATCTCAACCAGGGGGGAGTAGGCAGGACGAGTATCAAGAAGAACGGAGAAGAGAGGTGGAGTCCAGGAACCAGGAGGAGGCCCTGGGAGCCGAAGGAGCCCAGGAAAAAAGGTCAGCAGTCCCTCGACTAAGGGAGGCTGGTCCTGAGGAAGCTGCACGGGGGAAGGAGACCGCCCCTGCGCGAGGAAGTAAGATCGAGGACCAAGAAGAGGGTACAGGAGACACCCAATCTGAGGCCATGAAGGACCAAATCAGATCCTTGAGGAAACAAATGGACAACATGAAACATCAGATGGAAAATCGGGTTAATATGCCTCGACTTGTCACAGGTTGCCAATTTACTGAGAATATCTTACAAGATGAATTGCCTAGCAATTTTAAGCCTCTTAACTATGAATATGATGGTACGACTGACCCCTATGATCATTTGGTGTGATTTGAAAATTAGGCCCTCCTCCATCGATATGGGGAGGGTGTGAAATGTAGAGTCTTTCTTACTACTCTATCTAAGGCAGCCTAGTAGTGGTTTAGCCAGCTAGAACCCAATTCCATTAACTCCTTTGAACAGTTCGGGGAGCTCTTCTTGCATCAATTTGCTAGTGCAAGGAGGCAACCCAGAGCTACGCTAACATTGTTTAACATGAAGCAAGGGGAGAATGAAAGCCTACGGGCTTTCATGAAGAGATTCAATCAAGCGGCACTAGAGGTTCCAACCGCCACCCCGGAGGTAAAAATTAATGCTTTTAGTAGTAACCTCCGAGATGGAGACTTGTTTTCCTCCCTGGCTAAGAAGCCAGTCCAGACGTTCGATGAACTGCTAAGGAGGGCGGAGAAGTACGTCACACTGGAGGAGGTGAGAAAGGCAAAGAGAGCCGAGGTCAAACCAAGTGGACCTGAAAAGAAGAAGGAGTCACCGAAGAAAAGCTCAACAGCAGAACCTGAGAAAGCTGCAAAATCTGGACCTCGCTCCAGATTTGACAAGTATACCCCCCTGAGGCTCGAGCCAGCAGAGCTGTTGGAAGTGGCATCCGACCATCCTGAAATGAAGTTTCCTTGGACACTGTCCAGAGGACCTCAAAAGCCTAAGTCAGATAAGTTTTGTCGTTTCCACAATGAATATGGGCATGACACTAACAATTGTTTTCACTTACGTGATGAGATTGAGAGGATGATCCAAGCTGGACATCTTAAAGAGTTTGTTTACAGAGATCGAGTTAGCTCCAAGGGGCAAAAAAGAAAAGAAGCCGATGATAAAGCCTGAAGAGAAAGGAAGGCTGGTCGAAGGGAGGCAGGAGGAGAGACCCTCCCAGAAGAGGGGACTCATTCAGATGATAGTCGGAGGTCCAGCAGAGGGAGACTCTTTCCGCGCTAGAAAAGCTGGAGAGAGGACCCTCAGGAGAGAGGTAGGAGAAATGTCTAGAGAGGTGAATCACAAGGAAGTTATCCACACACCTCGAATTCACTTTGGACCAGAGGATGGGAGCCTGAGGAAGGAGGACCACAGTGATGCACTAGTCATCACGACAGATATGACAGGATATACGGTAGCACGGATCTTCGTAGACACGGGGAGCTCTGCAGACATCATCTTCTTAGAATGCTTCAAGAAGATGAATTTGAACATAGAAATGCAACCAGTGGATACGGCGTTGTACGGATTCACAGGAGGGGCAGTACACCCTCTGGGCCAGGTAACCCTCCAGGTGGGGCTAGGCGAAGCTCCACGAAGGAGGGTAGTTATGGCAAATTTTTTGATTGTTGATGTACCCTCATCCTACAACATGATTTTTGGTAGGCCAGTGTTGAACTTATTTCAGGTGGTTATATCTACTTATCACATGAAACTCAAGTTTCCAGTGAATGATGAGGTGGGTGAAGTAGCTGGAGATCAGCTGCAATCCAGAAGATGCTACGTGGAGGCAGTAAAGATAGCCGACAAAGAACTGCATTGTAGCTTGAAAAGAGACAAGGAGGTGGACCAAGAATCCAAGAGGTGCAAGATTTCTGAAGAAATCGATCCTCCAAAGATGGAAGCTGACGAAGAGCTGATGATGGTGGAGTTGTATCCCGAAAAGAAAGGATACACAACAAAGATTGGAGCCCAGCTGGAGCCAGAGTTAGAAAAGGACCTGGTAGCAGCTCTGCGAAGAAATGCAGATGTTTTTGCTTTTTCTTCTTCGGACATGACAGGTATTCCCGAGGAGGTAGCGATGCATCACCTGAACGTGGATCCTAAGGTTAAACCAGTGAAGCAGAAGCTAAGGGTCTTTGGACCAGAGAAAGATTCCATTACGAAGGTGGAAGCAGAGAAACTGCTGGAGGCAGGACATGTCAAGCGAATCCAATTTCCCACCTGGCTATCCAATGCTGTGTTGGTGGCAAAACCAGGGGGAAAATGGAGAATGTGCATAGATTTTCGAGATCTGAACAAGGCCTGCCCTAAGGATCATTATACCTTGCCCAGGATTGATCAGATGGTCGACTCTACATCTGGATTTGAGCTACTAAGTATGATGGACGCCTATCAGGGCTACTATCAAATACAAATTTTCCCTACAGATATTCCAAAGGTTAGTTTCATTATTGCTAGTGGAACTTTTTGCTATATTAGAATGCCCTTTGGATTGAAGAACGCAGGAGCAACCTATCAGAGAATGGTGGATAAAATGTTCCGAGACCAGCTAGGGATGAACATGGAAGTTTACATTGATGATATGCTTGTGAAAAGCATACAAGCTGGAAAACACGTGGCAGACCTGGAGGAAGCTTTCTCAGTGCTCAGGAGGAATGGCATGAAGCTGAATCCAGCAAAGTGTTCTTTTGGAGTGAGATCCGGGAAGTTCCTCGGATATATGGTGACCCAGCGGGGAATCGAGGTTAACCCTGCTAAGGTGAAAGTTGTGCTTGATATGCAGCCCCCACCAATATCAAGGAGCTGCAGAGACTGAACGGGAGAATTATAGCATTAAGCAGATTCATAGCCAGATCTGCAGAGAGGAGCCATCCCTTCTTTAAAATCTTGAGGAAGGGATCCAAGTTCGAGTGGAATGAGCAATGCCAGCAGGCGTTCGAGGAGCATAAACAGCACCTGGCCCAGTTACCTACATTAACGAAGCCTATACCAGGGGAGACACTCTACCTCTTCCTCTCTGTAGGAGGGGTCTCACTTAGTTCCGTGCTGGTGAGGGAGGAAGAATTGACCCAGAAACCTGTTTCCTACATTAGCAAGCTCATACAAGGAGCTGAAGTGAGATACTCTGAGATAGAGAAGGCAGCCTTGACTATAATGGTCACGGCACGAAGGTTACGATCTTATTTTTTGTCACATAAGGTCATTGTTCGGACTAACTACCTTTTGAAATAGGTGATAGGTAGAGCCGATCTTTCAGGGAGGATGGTCAAGTGGGCCGTCGAACTGAGAGAATATGATGTGGATTTCGAGCCACGGAGGACCATTAAAGCACAGGCCCTCTCTGACTTCATCCAGGAGGGTACGCGTGCGCTGGAGGAAGGAGAATGGAAAGTATATGTTGACGGCTCTGTGTCTATGCAGGGTTGTGGAGCCGGGATCGTGATCATTGATCCAGAGGGCCAGGAAACGCAGGTGGCAGTGAGGTTTGAATTCATCACCTCCAACAATGGAGCTGAGTATGAGGCCTTGATTCGAGGAATGGAGATGGCCGCAGAACTGGGAGCAGGTCGGGTGGTCATTTATTCAGATTCACAACTTGTAACCCAGCAGGTTACAGGGGGGTATGAGGCCAAAGATGAGAAGATGGTAGCCTACCTTCAGCGAGTAGCAGAGCTGCAGGGAAGGTTCAGTTCCTTTGAGGTCAGGCAGATACCTCGAGAGGAAAACTCCAGAGCGGATAGCCTTTCAAAGCTGGTGAGTTCCGCAACACTGCAGGGAGGGGGAAAGATCACCCTCGTGACTGCAGAAGCCGAAGCCACGGTTCCCTCGGTAGGGGTCATTGGAGCTGAAGATGATTGGAGAACCAACATATACCGAGTGTTGCAGAACCCGGAGAGCTGCCCAGATAAAAGGAAAGCTCAGAATTGGAGAATCCGATACACGATGATTGGGGACAGGATGTACCGGCGGTCCTTCACGCAGCCTTACTTGAGGTGTTTATCCCCTCAAGAAGGGAGGTACGTAATTAAAGATATACACGAAGGTTGTTGTGCTGACCATGCAGGAGCTCGGGCAATAGTCCGGAAGGCTTTGAGGGCCGGATACTTTTGGCCTACCATGACTCAGGATGCCAAAGACTGGGTGAAGAGATGCGAGAAATGTCAAAAGCATGGCCGCCTCATCCACCTCCCTGCAGAGGAGATGGGGACCATGCACTCTCCATGTCCCTTCACGAAGTGGGGGATGGACTTAGTGGGCCCATTCCCGATTGCAGTGGGCCAACGGAAGTTTCTATTGGTGGCAGTGGACTACTTCAGCAAATGGGTCGAAGCTGTACCTCTAGCGAGGATAGAAGAAGGTAACATAATCAAATTCTTATAGAGATATATTTGCTGCAGGTTTGGTATACCTAGAATCCTGGTATCAGATAATGGGACCCAGTTTATGGGAAACATGGTACGGGAATGGTGTGATAACCTGAAGATTGTCCAGAGGTTCACATCGGTGGCACACCCCCAGGCCAACGGTCAAGTGGAGGTCACCAACAGAACTATTGTGAACGGAATACGTGCCCGGCTTGACAAAGCTGGAGGGAGGTGGGTCGATGAGCTGGAGTCAGTTTTATGGGCTTATCGGACCACCCCAGGGAGCCAACGGAGGAATCCCCCTTCCACCTGGTGTACGGGGCAGCCGCAGTTATACCTTCAGAGGTGGGGATGGAGACACATCGTTTAGCCCACTTCCAGGAAAGAAGAAATGAAGAACTGATGAGGGAGAACCTAGACATGCTAGAGGAGGAGCGCGAGATCGCCCACCTAAAAAATGAGAAGTATAAAAGCCGCATAAAGGCTGCTTATGACCAGAAAGTCGTAAGCCAGAGATTTGAAGAAGGAGATCTAGTCTTGAGGCAAGCTGACGCATTGAAAAACATTGGAAAGCTCGATCCCAAGTGGGAGGGGCCGTACAAGGTGACCAAGGTCCTCCGAGGAGGAGCTTATGAGCTACAAGACATGGAAGGGAATCAACTGGCCAGACCTTGGAATGTCTGCCACTTGAAGAGGTTCTATATCTGAAGAAAGTACCCGCCTCGCTGCAAGTAGGTGGTTCTTTTTATGCAAGAGTTGTTTTATTCATGTTATTTGATTCCTGAATAAAGTGTAATTTCGCTCCACTGGTACTCTTTTTTCCCCTCCCTTCGGGTTTCCCACTGGGTTTTACCGCAGGGAGGTTTTTTAAAGAGGGCGGCCAAGTTTATCCTTAACTTGCGTTGATTGATTATGGTCAATGGGGCAGATTTATTTATTAATTAATGAAAGCGATTTTTCATTACTTATGAGTTTATGAGTTCATTCTTTCACTAAACACGATTGAAATAATTTGATCGCATACAATTGCATCACAATACACGCTTGATTACATGAGAATTAATAACTTGCGAGAAAGTTAAACAACAGATAAAATGCACGCGAAGCATTCCATGAGAAATACGATGAGCATTCACGAAATGAATTCACATCAAACAAAAAGAAGCTAAGAGATAGCTTCGAAACACTAAAGTTAAACCTACAGAGAGGGTTTAACCCACCTAAACCCAGAGAGGGGTTACGAGAAAGAAGCTAAGAGATAGCTTCGAAACACTAAAGTTAAACCTACAGAGAGGGTTTAACCCACCTAAACCCAGAGAGGGGTTACGAGAAAGAAGCTAAGAGATAGCTTCGAAACACTAAAGTTAAACCTACAGAGAGGGTTTAACCCACCTAAACCCAGAGAGGGGTTACGAGAAAGAAGCTAAGAGATAGCTTCGAAACACTAAAGTTAAACCAACAGAAAGGGTTTAACCCACCTAAACCCAGAGAGGGGTTACGAGAAAGAAGCTAAGAGATAGTTTCGAAACACTAAAGTTAAACCTATAGAGAGGGTTTAACCCACCTAAACCCAGAGAAGGGTTACGAGAAAGAAGCTAAGAGATAGCTTCGAAACAAACCTACAGAGATGGTTTTACTTACCTAAGTTCATAAAAAGGTCGTGAAAGAAGTTAAGAGACAACTTCTAAAGACTGAATTTAAACCCGCCGAAAGGGGTAACCTATCTAGACCCAAAGAAGGGTGTAAGAGTGGAAGCTGAAAGATAGCTTTGAAAAACCCAACTAAACCTACAGTAAGGATTTAGCTAACTAAGGGTCAAACATGAGGTAGGGCTCTTAGGGAAGCCTTGATCGAGCCTACGAGAAGGGCTCAATTGAACCCGCACCTAGGAGGGGTTTCGGGATTTGAAACTGCCAAAGTTTCGAAATTATTAGGTTAAACTTATAAAGTTTAGCCAAAGTCGTGTCCAGTGAGGACGATTAGACGTAAGGCTTTGCCAGCCTTGAAGCTATCAAGTTGGACTTATAAGTGTCTAAGTAAGGTGGTCCCAAGAAAGGGACTACGAAGCAGAAAACTAAGGCATACTTAGCTATGGGTAAAACCGGATCTATGGCAAAGGTTTAACCCTCGCAAGCCTAAGAAAATCTAAGAGCAGAAACTAAGAAATAGTTTCGAAACACCCCGCTAAACCTGAGGAAAGAGTTTCTATGAGAAGAAGCCTGAGCCCAGGGAGGGCATATAACTTACTTGCTCCTCGGGAGGAGTGGCAAACAGTGAGAACCGACAGTTGGCTTCATGCCAGCTAAGTTGAGCATGCATAAGGGATTCAGCCAGCTTGAACCCCAGAATGTTTAAGAAAACGAGAACTAACAGAGAGTTTTCTAAAGCCAACTCGACTCTATAGCAAGAGCCCAGTTGACTAAGGGAGAAGTCTAAGATATAAGGACAAGCCTACAAAAAGGGCTCAGCTAGATAAGCACCTAAGAAGGGTGACAAGGATCGAAGCTGGGAAAAGATTCAAAAGCATGGAAGTCAAGCATGCAAAGTTTGACTAAACTCATAACCAGGAAAGATTATATAAGTTAGGCACACGAGAGTCTAACTAATCCAAACCCAGGGGGCAATTTGTGAAGCAAAACTAAGAGATAGCCTGAGGAAATTCAGGCTGAGATAGCAAGAAAAGGGTTTGGTCATACTAAATCTAGAAGGAGGCTTCAGGAGCAAGAAGCTAGGAAAGCCTTTCGAAAACACTAAGTGTAACCTACCAAGTAAGGTTCTAACTTACGTAAGCATGAGAAAAACTATCTGAGAAACCCTTAGACTATGAGGTCAAAGGAAACCCAGAAAACCTAAAGCATGGAGCCCTAGAGAGAAAAAGGGGATCTCAAGCAGATGAACAATTAACCTATGAGAGAAAGGATGCATGCACGCTACAAACTAGTAGTATGTTCCTAGTGACTAAGTCACGCATGCAAGCTAACGGCTTAAAGGCTAAACAGTTTGAAAACATGCAGTGAAAATTGAAACACAGATAAAAGGCATGCAACTCCCGGCAAGGGAGGACACCGGCATACATGCAGTAACAAGCTCCTGACCAGGGAGTATAAACACCAGATATGAAAAGCAGTTCCCGGCAAGGGAAGATACACGGATAAACGAAAATTAACTCCCGACGAGGGAGGATCCCATTCATTTACAACAAAAAGGCCCCCGGCGAGGGGGCAACAGAGTGCAAAAATATAAAGTAAACTCCCAACGAAGGGGAGAGCAGAATTCGGGTGCCAAACTGGCATAAGAAAGGGAGAGAGAGAAGAGAATTCATTACACAGAAATATTTAAATTATTTCAAGGATTAACTGAGGATTGGGGTGGTTCTTCCGTATCAGCAGCAGCGGCAGCCATCTCCGCGTCCTTCTCTAGCGCCTGAGCTAAACATGCCTCTTCTCTGGAGAGAGGAGCAGTGAGGGGGCATAGGGGCGGATTCATGGGAGGCAGACTAGCCGAAATTACCTCGGTCTGCCCCAGCTTGACAACCAGCTTTTCCAGGATGGGGGACCACCAGTTCTCCTCTATCGACCGGGATGAATCACCTTTGAAAGGAGGGGGGGTAGGCATGGCCATGAGAGGGCCATTCTTGTCGAACTCCCCCGAGAAGCCAGGATCTGCTTGCTGCTGCACCGCTGCGTTAAAGCCATAGTCATAAAAAAACCTAATATAAGGACTCATATCCCCAAGAAAACAGGGATGATTGAGATAATCCTTCCTTAGGTTTGGCCATAGAGAGTGGAGAAATTGCTGGCCAGGCTCGGAGTGGAAAAGAGTTTCCAGGCATGACTTGGCCCCCTCTACCAGAGCCTTCTGATGGACCTGGGATTCTTGCAGAGCGCAGTGAACGGACAGATCGTTAACCTCCTTCTCAGCGGCTTCGCGGGCTTCCTGGGCCTTCAGCAATTCCCCTTGAAGGGAGGACACGTCGGCTTCTAGCTTCTTCAGTCTTAGAGAGGCAAGGGAGGTTTTCTTTCTTTCGGCCAAAAGGGAGTCCTCCAAATCCTTCAGTTGAGAGGAAGGAAGAGCATTGGAGGGGCCCCAAAGGCCAGAAAGCAAGACACCAAGCTACAAAATAGAATTAAGAAGATTGTGAGAATTAGAAGGATTAAAGAAAGCATAAAGAATGCAGTAATGTAAGAGACATTACTTGAGCAAAATGACTGGCGGCTTGATGCTGTTGCTGATCAGGAGGAAGGCTTAATAGTCTCTCGCAGTCTTGAGAAGACACCAGCTCACTGAAAAATCTGCTGGTAGTCTGGCCGGAAGAGTAGGCGTCCACGTCGATCGGGGCGGAGGATAGACCCTGGCTTCGCCTGGTGGGATACTTGCGACGAAAAGTATCCTTCGAGGGCAGAGAACTCTGGCTTGCAGACGCTTTGCTTTTGCCAGTCTTAGATTTCTTTGGAGGGGGAGCATCAACTTCGGGTTCTTCTGCGGGAGTCGGATCGGGGGACGAGGGAGGTGCAATGGAGGCATCACCTTGTGGTATAGTGGAAGGAGGAGCTGAATTAGAGGAGTCATCGGGACCCTCCAGAACCTTCGAGAGCCACAACATATCTGAAAAACAAAGAACAAGGTTAAAATTAGCCAGAATGAAAGGTAGGATTACGATTCGTGATTATGAGAAATAACAGATGTTTACCATCTCCTGGTTCAAGAGGAACCCTGGAAGAGCTAAACTTAAAGTGGGAAAGGACACGAGGATTGAAGCAAAGCCCGGGCAGGTTGAAATACCCATGGGCATGTACGTGGGCGTTGAGCTTTCGAATCACCCGACGGTTGGTGGAAGAAGAAATGTGGTTAGGAGGGGCTGGAGGAGAGGGGTTCTTGTATACCCATCTTTTATTTTTGAAAGGCCAAGGTTGGTCAGGAGTTATGAAGACATAATGGTTGTCCCATTCTTTGTTGATATTGGGGACTTTGCCAAGAAACGAGCATTTTCCTTTCACCCTATTACTCAGGTAGTAGAAGGGGCCAGCGGTTTTGCAATTGTATTGCGAGAAAAAGAGTTCGGCGGAGGGTTTTCCTCCATTACCTTTAAGAAGGACGTAGAAGGAGATCATCATTCGGATAGCATTGGGGGCAAACTGATTAACGGGGATGCCATAAAGATCAGAAATCTGGCACAAGAATCTAGGAAGAGGAAGGCGTAACCCAGCCTCGAACTGGGCCTGCCAAAAGGCTAGAGTGGGGGGAGTTGCTAGATTGGGGTGCTCCCCTCGATCGGGGAGGGATAAGCTATATCCCGATGAGATATAGTCGCCGGAGATAAGATCGTGAAGGGCTTTGTCCGAGATTTTGGAAGGCCCGGCAAAAGATTCCCAAAATCGGGCCCGGTCTACCTCCGGAGAGGAGGAGGAAACAGGAGGGGAAACCCTACGGGGGTCAAGGCTTAGAGAATGATGGGAACTTTGAGAGGAGTTCCGAGCATCAGATACAGTTTTGGAAGAACTGGACCGAGACATTACTAAATGTACCCCTACGAATGAACAAGAAAAGGAGAAAGAGAAGTTTACCTGGATGATGAGAGTAGCTGGAGACGAAAATGGAGGAACACGTTCAAGAAGGGCTTGTAGAGAAGAAGTCCTAGCAGAGCGAGAATTTAGAAACTAGAAAAAAGGAGAGGAAGCGGAAGTGATCGATTTGAAATAAAGAGGGAATTAAGTGAGGCGTGTATCAGTCACCAAAAACTGAAGGATGGATGCATGATCGACAGCTGTCTCGCGCAGAAGCTGAGAAGTCGCTAAACGCCAACGGACTCGCGAGAGGGGATGTATCCGGGAAGACGAAGCTGCAGGGAGGATGTCCCAAAGCTAAAGCTGCAGGGAGGATGTCCCTGAGGGCAAAGCTACAGGGAGGATGTCCCAAAGATAAAGCTGTAGGGAGGAATGAGCAAATCTTCCTTACTCCAGTGAGCTCCAAGACCGCTCACCGGAGTAGGGGGAGTGGTTGATGCGGACAAAAATGTCGGGCCCAACTACACGTAGGGCCCAAATATGACCAGCCCAAGAGGACCTAATAATGTAGCGAAATACCCTAGATAGAGGGAGGAAAACCTGAGATGGGTCCGAGCCCAGATCAACCACATTAAGGCTACGAGCTCTAAACCCACCTACAGGTGGGCCACGAGGCCCAAGCCTGTATGGAGAGGGGCCACGAGGCCCAGCCCTAGTTACAGATAAGCCAGGAGGCCTAAAACTGAAATGCAGGCCGTGAGGCCCAAAGCCCGGCTGCAGGGGGGCCGCGAGGCCCAAACCGAGCTGCAGGTGGGCCGAGGGGCCCAAGCGAGATTTGGAGAAGGCGTGCGCATTTGACCGAGCCCATAGCGGTTATCTATCTGATAAGATCGAGAAACAACGAGTAGTTGAGATAATTGATGCCCAAGTCAAGGAATATTCCCTATATTCCACATTGACTGGGTCTAACCTCCATCCGGGGAATTCGTAGATATGATGCAGATTTCTTGAGGAATAAGTTATCCACGCACGACATCATGGCAGAACGTGCGCGATAGTGCCTGGAGACTGTGATGACCGTTATTGCTCTTAACTTACGTATAAGTAACACACCCAGCAGGGAGGTAACGATATCGAATCACTATCACTCTCACTTAGCTACCTTATACGTACTTTCTTAAGTGTTTTCCGGTAATCTGACTTGAGCGTCGGAGTGCCTACGCCGGAGAACCCTCCGGCGTGTTTTGCAGGTATGCTTGTTCGAGGGAAACTAAGGATCTTAAGTGCGTAAAGGCTTTACCCCCGTGAACCCAGGTGGGAAAACAGGCCCAGGTCAGTTTTTACGCATCATATATATATATATATATATATATATATATAATCCCTTTAACACTTTTTTTAAAAAATAGTACAAATTAGTAATAAATTAATATTATATATAAAATGAAATCCTTAAAAAAAATGCATACTCTAATAAATAAATTTAATACTTCATAAAAATCTGAAAATTTAATAATTTATAAAAAAAATTAAAATTTATTATAAGAAATATTAAACCTCATACCTACCTAACCCCCTTCCCTGCCGCCACGAAACCCAAGCCTAATCATCCCCTTCCCCAAATTCTATGCAACTCACGATAAATGCATAAAATAAATTACAATTGATCTTTTTTTTCTCCTTTGCTCTTACCCTCTCTACTCCCTTACAACTTCATTTCTCCCCCTTGAGTTCTAATACAAATTCATTCGATCCAAATTTGAAAATTTTGGACAGTAACAATACTAATTGAAAAAAAATTAAGGAGTTTAACAATGAAGATGGAAAAATATTGGGACAACCAATACAGTTAGAGTGGTATATACGGCGAGGAGTGGGTGTGGAATTTTGCTGTGAAAATCACAATTTTCAAAAGAAAAATTGACGGATCTAAACATAATGAGGTGAAAAATTGATGTGCGCGAAATGATATTAGAATTAAGACGAAATTGATACTAGACACGTTATGAAAAGTGGTTCGAAAAGAAACTCCGGTTGAGGCATGACCGGACGGTGTTTGGTTCTCTCCCATGAAGAAGACGACACTGTTATATTTTTAACTTAATTTACTGTTATTTGATATTGAATATATTTTAAAGTTCTATAAATATTTATTTCAGTTTTCTAATATTTAATGAATTTTTAAAATTAAATATTTTGTACTTATTTTAAATTAAAAGGATAATTTCATTATTTTTATATTTATTAATTTATTTTATTAATAAGGCGATACAATGCAATGCATATAACACAGTGCAAATGCACTAATGCAAAGTGCAATCATCTGAAATAAATTTCATTCATCGGATCGTTGATCTAAAGGTATGCAATGCTTTTCCTGACGTCAGACAGGGCGAAGCCTTCCTGACAATAGAAAAGCCCAACTAACTAATACTTTTAAATGAAACTATTAATATTGTTAGTTATATTTTTGAGCATTAGTACCTCAATTATTTATATTTTTTTGGGGAAATGAATAGTTTTGTTTGGGCATATATAATTACCAGTTTGTATTACTGTGTGGACCAGATAAAAGGGTTCAGTAATTTCTTGGTTCTGTATACAACATAACGATTGTATAAAAATCGAGTTATCTGATTTCTGTTGACGAAAGGAGATTGTAATGATTTCTAATTCAACAAAAAGAATATTAAGATGAGTACTGCTTTGGAAGTTTGGATAAAATAAGCAAACATTTGGAATGCTAGCTTCACATGCAATTTAATTGATTCAAATAATTAAATTATAATTAGAAGGCGCCGCAGAAATCTTGAACCAACCCTGTTTATTAGTAAAATATAACATATCCTTAAAGAGTGTTTTCGGCGAATATTTAAGGGTGAAAATTTAACTGCATATATAATGAGATATAAATACTGTGTCAATCGTAAAATATATATGACCACAGTCGAACTAGAATATTAGGCCCTTAAATTGAAAGCTACAATCATAATCTCTGTAATTATTTGTGGTACTTCTGGTACCCTATCTCATTAATGAATATATAATTTTTTATGATAGAAAAAAAAAATAAGAATAAATTTTTTAGACAGACTAAAAAAAAGTAAAAATATATATATATATATATATATATTTTTTACTGCGAATTGAAATATTATTTTTGCGTGGAATTTAAATTAATCAGGAGAATTATCAAGAATAAGAACATGCGAGGTAGAGAGAGAATTTTTGGTGAGAGGGTGAGGTATTGGGTAGATCCTAGGTTAACCTCTTCCGAGAGAAAACCGGTGAGGCATAAATTTTTTTCCCATGCTTCTGTTAAGCCTTGGTGGACAAATAGGTATTACGCAGAGAAGATTAAGAACATGCAGAAGAGAAATAGTGTGAATTCCTTTCAAGGTGATTCAAGATCTTTCTTTTTCAGAAATATTCTAGATGACTGTAGCTTGAACACCCTTCGGAAAAAATTCAGTGAAGCTGGTACGGTATTGGATGTGTTTTGCCCGACTAAACGGGATATGAAAGGGAAAAGGTTCGGGTTTGTTAGGTTCCCAGAGTGTCAGGCATCGGATATTGACAAGATGTTAAGGGTGTTGAACTCATTGTGGATTGGCAGCTACAAAATTCAGGTATATCTACCAAAATTCAGAAGAGAGCTGACGAATACAAAGGCTCCAGTATCCCACTCTTTTGAGGTTGGAAAAGGGAAAAGGGTGCAAGGGATATCTTATAGAGATGTGTTATCCAGAGGGCCAGGGAATTTGGGGGTCTTGGAGTCTAACGTCGGTTTGGTCAAAGATGTTAAATACAGTTTGCCTCAGAAGGATGCTCCAGAGTCTAGATATGAGGAAAATCAGAGGGATCATTGCGAGCTATCGTTTGAAATAAGGGCAGAGGAGAAAGAATGGCTGAACTCATGCTTGATAGGGTTATTGCGGAAAGACTTTGTTTGGGAAGAAATTTCAGATGAAATTCAGGGTGAATGGGGGACGAAAGTAAAACTGATTTATATAGGGGATAATGTGGTGTTGATCCAGAATTTAAGTAAATCCAGTTTGGATGAATTCAGTAGGGACCTAAATGTCTGGTTACAATATTGGTTTGAGTGGTGGAGACCATGGAAACCGGAAGATGTATGCCACCGGAGGAGAATTTGGACACGCTGGATTGGGGTTCCTTTACACATATGGGACCCCAGATTTTTTAGCTTTATTAGTTCAAAGGTGGGGAGGTTCATTAGGCTGGATATGCAATCAGAGAAGATGGCGAGGGGCGATGTTATCAGAGCACTTTTTTCGGTCCATTACGCGGGGGAGATCAATCAGACTCTTCGGATAAAAATCGATGGTATTATGTATTTCATTAGGGTCTTTGAAGAGATGCCATGCACGTCTGAATGTAGAGAAATTTTTGAGAAGGAGATAGAGGAGGACGATGGATCGGAGTGGTCGGATGTGAGAGAAGTGCAACGATCTTTTGGGCCTACGGAGGCGGCAGAATATGGTGGTGAGGATTCATCGGACGATGGATCGGAAGGGAATATTCCTATTGATGTTGGTGCAATCGTGCGCGCAGAGACCGAGGAAGTTGGCGGTGAAAATTCAAATGGAGAGAGAATCCGAGATTGTGGGAATGTGAACAGTCACGTTTGTGTGGGGCCATATGATTGTAGAAGTGGGAGAGTTACTGAGTCCTTTAGCCATGGACCGGGTTCAAGGAATGGGTCTCCAAGTCGGGTACGAGATTCGGGGCTGGAGGCTAATGAATTAAATGGAAAATTAAAAGCTGATGGGTCAACTATTTCTGGGGCCAAATACTTTAATGAAATTTATTTGGTGGAAGATGGGCCTTTAAATGAAAATGGCCCAGAAGACTTAATCTCTAGTCCAAATGTCCCTGGCGAGAGAAAGGCCCAGTCTTTGACTGATAATTGTGATAATCCTAAGAGTTAGACTACCAAATCAAAGTCGGGAAAAGTTTCTGGATTGAGACCGAATTTGGCAGAAAAGAGGGAAACTAACAGGGGAACAAAGATGGCAAATCAACGAGGGAGAAAGGAAGGTTCTGTATCAAAACACGGAAAAAAGGTAGAGGCAAAGAAAAAACGGAGGGCCTTCGTCTCCGATCTAGAATCCAGTGCGGACAGAGAAGCGGTGGCAAACGAATTGAAAAATAATGCGAGGGGGAGAAGCCAGGGTCACTCTAAGGAAGAAAAAAGGAAGGAAGCGGCAGAGACATGGGAATTAGGGAAGAAGCTGGGCTTAACCTCAGTGGTTAATGATGACCGAATGATCACAGAAGTCGAAACTTTGGACCGTAGTAAGGGGAAGGGCACAGAAGAGGCTGGGAGCAATTCGAAGGTAAGTATTCAATGAAGATCCTTACTTACAACATTCGTGACTTGGGGTGTAGTGAGAAGTGTAATGAAATACGTGAATTAATTCATAAGCATGGTGTGGATTTTTGTTTAATTCAAGAATCGAAGAAGGAGCATATTGATGAAAATTTTTGCCGTATTCTTTGGGGTGGTAGGGGTCAGTTTAATTGGGCTTTTAGGGAATCTTTGGGAAGGGCAGGGGGGATCGTGTCTTTGTGGGATGCGGACAAATTTTTGGTTAAGAGCCAATGGCATATGGAGGGAGCAGTGGTGGTTAATGGGTTGTGGGGGCAAGGGAGGCAGCAGTGTTGCATTATAAATGTCTACGCGCCGTGCCCTTTAGCAGAAAGATTAGAGTTGTGGGACAGATTAAGGTATGTGGTATTACAGAATCAGGATGTACGCATTTGTATGGCTGGGGATTTCAATTCAATATGCAGAGATGGCGAGAGAATAGGCAGAAGGGCTTGTTCGAACAGAAATGACACCGAGAGTTTTGACTTTTTCATTAGGGATTCGGGGCTTATAGACTTGCCGTTACATGGGAGAAGCTATACGTGATATAGAGCCGATGGAACTTGCAAGAGTCGTCTCGACAGAATTTTGGTTAGTAATGAGTGGTTGA
Source organism: Paraleonurus japonicus (assembly GCA_030762865.1). Classification (NCBI taxonomy): domain Eukaryota; kingdom Viridiplantae; phylum Streptophyta; class Magnoliopsida; order Lamiales; family Lamiaceae; genus Paraleonurus; species Paraleonurus japonicus. Next base: position 21,471,610 of record CM061055.1, on the reverse strand, counting down.
GTACTTGGCCAGACTCAAGCCAAAGAGGTCTTAACAGGACCATTTCGGATCATTACCCGGTTATTTTAGAAGTAAAGGTACAAGATTGGGGGCCAAAACCGTTTAGATGCCTAAATGCCTGGTTTACTCATCCGGGTTTCAAGGATTTCTGCACAAACAAATGGAATGGGTATGAGATTAATGGCTAGGGTGGTTTTGTTATTAAAGAAAAAAATCAAAAGATTGAAAGAAGACTTGAAGATTTGGAATAAAGAGATTTTTGGGGATATTGGGGCGTCTATTGAGAAGCTAAAGCAAGAACTCTCGATGCTTGATATTATTGATGATACATTGGGGTTAGAGGATATGGAAATTGTGAGAAGGAATGAAGTAAGAGCCTTACTGTTGTTAGAGCTGAGAAAAAAAGCATGCCTCCTTCAACAAAAATCTCGCAATAAGTGGCTGGTTGAAGGAGACGAGAACTCAAGTTTTTTCCATAATTTTTTGAACAAACGAAGAAAAGGTAATGAAATTTCGGGGCTGTTTGTGGAGGGAAACTGGATTGATGAAGTTTCAGCGGTAAAGTGTGAAGTAAATAGGTTTTTTAAGGATCATTTTAGAAGGGTTCATTGTGTCAGGCCTTTGTTGGGCGCAAACTTTGCTGATAGACAGGTTTCTGCAGCTGATAATGGGATGCTCACAGTTGTTTTTTCAGAGCAGGAGGTTCGAGTGGCAATCTGGGAATGTGACAGCTCAAAGGCACCGGGGCCCGACGGATTTAACTTCAATTTCTGGAAGAATTGTTGGGATTCGGTAAAAGTGGACATCATGCGGTTTATGGGGGAGTTTCACGAGCATGGGAAACTTGCAAGAGGATTGAATCCATCTTTTATTGCACTAATACCAAAGAAAGAGGAAACAGCGGGGCTCCAAGACTACAAGCCGATATCACTAATTGGGAGTGTGTATAAAATTGTTGCAAAGGTTTTGTCCAGAAGGTTGAGCAAGGTTCTTGAGCAAATTATTTCAGACCAGCAAAGTGCTTTTGTCGGAGGAAGAAATATTCTTGAAAGTGTGGTGGTCCTTAATGAGGCGATTGATGATTCCAAGAGGGGGAGAAAGGAGTCAATTTTTTTCAAGATTGATTTTGCTAAGGCTTATGACTCCGTTGACTGGGTTTTTTTGGAGTGCGTTTCATGCGCCTCGGCATCTGTTCTTTTGAATGGAAGCCCAACAGAGGAGTTCAGACTTGAGAGAGGGCTTAGACAAGGGGATCCTCTGTCCCCTTTTCTCTTTCTCATAGTGGCTGAAAGCATTAGCATAATGATGTCCAAGGCGATCAATTTGGGATTGTTTGAAGAAGCGAAGATTGGAAGGAATGAGGTGGGGGTGTCACACTTGCAGTTTGCAGACAACACAATTTTTTTGGGGAAGGCGACTCAAAGTAGCATTTGGTTTCTTAAGAGATTCTTGAAAATTTTAGAATTTGCAACTGGACTCCGGGTGAATATCGAAAAGTGCTGTTTGTATGGAGTAAATGTGGGAGAGGAGCGGTTGAGGGAGTTTGCTGAGACCTTGGGATGTCAAACGGGGAGATTTCCATTTGTATCTTTGGGGGTGAAAGTGGGTTCGGCACACAGGAGGAAGGCCGATTGGTCTCAAGTTGTACAAAAAGTCAGGAATAGAGTAAAGAAATGGGAAAATGTGAAAATCTCTTTTGGGGGAAGACACACGTTAATCAATGTTGTCTTATCTTCGATACCTGTATACTATTTGTCCACAAATTTGCATGCATAAATCAAGAGGGGGGCTAGGGGTAAAAGATTTGGAGTGTTTTAATCGGGTTCTATTAGGGAAGTGGGTTTGGGGATTTTTAAATAATAGAGATAAATTATGGGTTAGGGTGGTGGTCTCTAGATGGGGTGAGTCCGGGGGCTTGGGGTATGGATATGCAGAGGTGGGGAGAGGGCTTGTTCCGGTAGGTTGGTGGGGGGAGGTTGTTAAGGCGGTTGGGAGTGAAGAGGGGAGTTGGTTCTCGAGGGGGGTTGAAAGGGTGATAGGGAATAGAGATGATACATTTTTTTGGGAGGAGAAATGGGCGGGGGAGTCTAGATTAAAAGATTTGTTCCCAAGGTTGTATGGTTTGAGCCTTGATATGGGGAGAAAGGCAAGTTCTATGGGGGAATGGGAGGAGGGGAAGTGGGTGTGGAGATGGAGATGGAGGCGGGAGTTATTTGATAGAGGGTTTGAAATGCTTAATGCCTTGATTGTTGTAATTGACAGGTTCCCTCTTATGCAACATGCTCAAGATTTTTGGAGGTGGTGTCCTAGCTCCAATGGGGTGTACACGACAAATGAGGTGTATGAGTGGCAAAATCGCGAAGTGGAGGAGCTGGAAGTTGAGAGGAGTAGGATCTTCAAGTTGTTATGGGGGAAGTTGGCGCCTATGAAGGTGAAGATACATGCTTGGAGGTCCATTTGGGAGAGATTGCCTATAAGGATGGAGCTGCAAAAGAGGAACGTTATTCAACCAAATGGAGAGGTAACATGTTCCTTGTGTGGTGAGCAAGCGGAGGAGGTGAGACATTTCCTATTTGAATGTAGCTTTTCTTACTCGGTGTGGATGCAATGTTGTAAATGGCTAGGTATTTTCACTGCTATCTCCTCGAATCCCTCCACGAGTTTACTCCAATTTAGTAAATTTGTGAAAGGGAGGAAGGGGAGCTCTTATGGGGTGTGTTTCTGGGAGTGTATTGTTTGGTGCATTTGAAAGTGGAGAAATAAGAAGCTTTTTGAGGGGGTAGAAGTGGACACGGGTATGGTGGTGGACGAGATAAAATCAAGACTTTGGAGTCAGATAACTTTTAGAGAAAAAATTGTAATAGTCATTCTTATTCTTTTGAGGAGTGGCTAGAGTGTCCTAGGAAGTGCTTGGAGAGGTAACTTGCAGTAGTATATTCAGATTTCTGTTAGTCTTGTACTTGGTTTCTGCTCAAAACAGGGTATGTCTTGTACCCAGGGATGAGCTAAACTTTGGTTTTATTTATTAATAAATGTTTGTTGTTTGATCAAAAAAAAAAAAAAAAAAAACGAAGTGGTATAGCTCAAGTGGTTAGAGCTCCACTACCTATGACTCAAAGGTCATGGGTTCGAGTCACCATTTGCCCGATCAAAAAAAAAATTAATCAGGAGAACTGATATAATTAATTAGCAGGTCTCAGCAAGGATTGAAATATCGCAATATATCGCGGATATATCGCAAAAATTGAGGTTGGAATACGGATATTAGGGGGTAATGTATTTTTCCCAGATATAGCGAAAATATCGCAAAATATCGATATCGATATCGGTCTGGCGTAGTGTATTTTTTCCCGGATATCGCGGAAATATCACTGAAATATCGCAAAATTTTTAAAAATCGCAATTTTTATTTTTTATATAATTTATAATTTTTTTAATTTTGTTTGTTTTTCACAAATAATAGAATATTTCAGACATAGACTTAAGACAATCAATTATCTGCAAGATTCCCAAAAACAGATAGCTCAACCGAGGATGGAGGAAATAGTGATGAGAAAATGGTGGAAATGACGGTGATGGTGAAAATAATTAAGATGATTATTTTTCAAATCAGGCGTTATTAAGTTCGTTCGCTGGTGAGACCGACTTCACTCATAATTATGCCATTTTTGTCTAAAAAATATTGATATTAACTCATCACATTAGAGCAATTTTGGACATAGTTATGCACATGTGAACCTACTACAATATTTAAACCTTATAGGTCTTCATTTTGGTATTAATTGTATTGTATCATGTATATTTAGTCATTTTGTATTATATTATGTATTATATTGTCACTTATTTTGTGTCAGACAGTATTTATATAATCTACTATCCATATAATTTCTTTAAAATTATAATTTTTTTTGTAATTTTTAATAGAATATGTGCATAATAATATGTTATATATAATAATTCATAAAATATCTTGTTAAATTTCCAAGATTTTAATAAAGTTTCCGTCAGTTTTTTCAATTTTTTGCGATATTTGTTGCGATAACGATATTTTCATCCTTGGGGTCTCAGGGCCTACTAAAAATATGCCAAATCTTATTGTATATTTACAGTAAATATATTGCGAGCCCTTATTTATAATACACCATTATAAAGTAGCAAAACGATGTTGGTTTTGGGCCAGTTGAAAATTTTATTTGGAGATAGGGTTGATATTATTTTCATCCCACAAGTTTTTATTAATTTTCTCAAGAGTCACTCTTCTGAACAGTTTCATAATATGGAACCAGTATCATTACAAGCATTGATACCATTACGATCATCCACTGATACCATAATCATTTTATAATATGATATCAATTTATAAGTCTAATGGTATATATAACTAAATGAATGTAATAATATTAATTTCATATTGATGCGTAAAAACTGACCTGGGCCCGTTTTCCCACCTGGGTTCACGTGGGCAAAGCCTTTACGCACTAAAATCCTTAGCTTCCCTCGAACAAACGTACCTGCAAAACACGCCGGAGGGTTCTCCGGCGTAGGCACTCCGACGCTCAAGTCAGATCACCGAAAAACACTCAAGAAAAGTACGTATAGAGTAGCTAAGTGAGAGTGATAGTAATTCGATACCGTTACCTCCCTGCTGGGTGTGTTACTTATACGTAAGTTAAGAGCAATAACCGTCATCACGGTCTCCAGGCATTATCCCGCACGTTCTGCCATGATGTCGTGCGTGGATAACTTATTCCTCAAGAAATCTGTATTTTACCTACGAATTCCCCCCCTGGACGGAGGTTGGACCCAGTCAATGTGGAATATAGGGAATATTCCTTGACTTGGGCCTCAATTATCTCAACTACTCATCACTTCTCGATCTTATCAGATTGATAACCGCTATGGGCTTGGTCAAATACTCGCGCCTTCTCCAAATCTCGCTTGGGCCTCTCGGCCCACCTGCAGCTAGGTTTGGGCCTCGCGGCCCACCTATAGTCGGGTTTAGGGCCTCGCGACCGGTATCTGGGTTCAGGCCTCGTGGCCTATCTGTATTTAGGCTTGGGCCTCGTGGCCCCTCTCCCTACAGGCCTTGGCCTCGTGGCCCACCTGTAGGTGGGCTTAGGGCTTCGTAGCATGGTTTCGGCCGTCCTGGGCTCGGGCCCATCTCGGATTTTCCTCCCTTTATCTAGGGTATTTTGTTACACCATCGGGCCCTATTGGGCTGGGCATACTTGGACCCTACGTGCAGTTGGGCCTGACATTTTTATCCGCATCAACCACTCCCCCTACTCCAGTGAGCGATCTCGAAGCTCCCTGGAGTAAGGAAGATTTACGCAGTCCTCCCTGCAGATTTAGCTTTGGGACCTCCTCCCTGCAGCCTTGCTCTCGGGGACATCCTCCCTGCAGCTTTAGCTTTGGGATGTCCTCCCTGCAGCTTCGGCTTCCCGGATACATCCCCTCTCGCTAGTCTGTTGGCGTTTTGCGACTCTTCAGCTTCTACTCTAGACAACTGTCGAGCATGCATCTGCCCTTCCTCATTAGTTACTGACGCACGCTTCCATCAACTCTTCTCTCATTTTGAATCACTCGCATCACTGTTCCTCTTCCCTCTCATAAGTCTGTTCACACTGTTCTGCCTTACTACAAATTTCTCGTAAAAAAACCCTTCCTTCCACACTCCGCTCTCCCCTTTGTCTCCAGGTAAACTCTTCCTCTCCTTTTCTAGTTTATTTCGTGTAGAATAGGGTTTTGACTCATGCCTTCTTCCAGTTCGTCAAGAACTCCATCTCCCACTCGGAACTCCTCGCAAAGTTCCCATCATTCTCTGATTCCACCTGCCCGGGGGGATACCTCTCCGGTATCCTCCTCTTCCCCGGAGGTGGATAGAAGTCGCTTTTGGGATTCATTCGCGGGCTCTTCCAAACTCAAAAAAGCCCTAGGTAACTATTTTTCAGATAACGTTGTTTCTTCAGGCTTCCATTTATCAATGCCTGATCCAAGTGAGCGTCCTAACCTGACTACTCCCCCGACCCTCGCTTCTGGCACGCCCAGTTCGAAGCGGGGTTGAGACTTCCTCCTCCCAAGTTTCTTTGCCAAATCTCAGACCTTTACGGGGTTCCACTCAATCAATTTACACCAATGCCCTCCGTATGATGATTTCCTTCTATGTTCTCCTTAAAGGGAATGGGGGGAAACCATCAGCGGAGTTGTTTTTCTCTCAATATAATTGCAAAACTTCTGGTCCCTTCTACTACGTGAGTAGTAGAGTGAAGGGAAAATGCCTGTTCCTTAGGAAAGTCCCAAATATCAACAAAGAATGGAGTGATCACTATCTTTTTATCACCCCCGATCCTCCTTGGCCCTTTAAAAACCAAAAGTGGATTTACAAGAACCCCTCCCCTCCTGCTCCTTATACTCAGACTTTTTCTGCTACTAATCGCCGGATCATTCGGGCGTTAAATGCCCACGTAAACGCCCACGGGTATTTTAATTTACCCGAGTTATGCTCCAACCCTCGCCTCCTTTCTCATTTCAAATTTAGCTCAGTGAGAATCCCTCTTGAGCCAAGTGATGGTAATAGCTTTCCTTTAAATGTATTATGTCTCACATGTAGCAGGATTGCCTCTAATTTCCGTTTCCCTTTTTTTTTTTTTTCAGATATGTTGTGGCTTTCCAAGGTACTGGAGGATCCCGCTGATTCTTCTGATTCGGCGTTACCTCCTCCAACCCCCCAGACTGATGCTCCTGATGCACCCCCGTTATCTCCCCTTCACACTCCCTCAGAAGATCCCGAGGCTGATGCCCCTCCTTCAAAGAAGTCAAAGGCTATCAAAGGCAAAGCTACAGCTAGCCAAGGCTCATTACATTTGAAGGACACTTTCAGGCGCAAGTATCCCACTAGGCGCAGCCAGGGGCTCTCCTCTGCCCCAATTGATGTCGACTCATACTCCTCAGGTACTTCTGCCAACAAATTCTTCAGCGAATTAATCTCAGCCCAAGATTGTGAAAGGTTAGTCAGTCTCCCTCCTGAGCAGCAACAGCACCAGGCTGCGGGCCACTTTGCCCAGGTACTTTGCGTTTCATGGGAATTATCAGTATCCCCTTCCCCAGTTAGTTACTTACATAACTCGTGTATTCGTGTTTCAGTTAGGTATTCTCCTGTCCAACTTGTGGAGCCCTTCTAATCTCCTCCCCTCGCCGCAGCTTAAAGAATTGGAGGATTCCCTCCTTGCGGAGAAGAAGAAGGTCACTCTCGCTTCCCTTCGCGTCAAGAAGGCCGAGGCCGAGCTGGCAAAGGCCGAGACAGCCCGGGAGGCTGCAGAGAAAGAGACTAATGACCTGTCCGTTTATCACGCCCTACAAGAGTCCCAGATACATGCAAATGCTTTGGTGGAGGGAGCGAAATCCTTCCGTGATCATCTCTTCACCTCTGAACCCGGTCAAAGATTCTTACATTCCTTGTGGACAAACTTGAGGGACACCTATCTGCAGCATCCCAGTTTCCTGGGAGACATGAGCCCCTACATCAGGTACTTCTATGAATACGGTTTCAATGCCGCAGTGCAGCAGCAAGCCGATCCTTCTTTCTCCGGCGAGTTCAACAAGACCGGACCTCTCCAGGCCATGCCCACACCACCGTGCTTCAAGGGGGATGCTACCCGCCTTATTGAGGAGGAGTGGTGGCTCCCAGTAATGAGCCGGGCCGTCTCTGACTTCCTGAAAGCTGCGGTGACATCTGCCACTCCAGCCTCCATGGCGCAGCCCTTATACCCTCTTGCTTTAAACGATCCTCTTTCTAGGGAGGAGGCATGTCTCCAACGGGCTATGGAGGTGGAGGCGAACCAGGATGCTGCTGCTGCTGAAACAGAAGGTCCCCCAAATTCCCCCCAGTAATTCTTCTTCTTAAAACAATCTCATATGATGTAATGAACAATTTACTTTCTTGTCCCTCGTGCTGGTTTAGCACCGAATTCTGCTCTCCCTCCATTGGGAGTTTATTTTGTTTTTTCAAACACTGTTGCCCTCTCGTCGGGGGCCTTTTGCTATGAATATATGCGATCCTCCCTCGCTGGGAGTTAATTCTCATTTATCTTGTGCGCCTTCCCTTGCCGGGAATTAGTTTTCATAACTGATATTTATTCTCCCTTGCCGGGAGCTCGTTATTGCGTGAGTGTTGTTTATCCTCCCTTGCCGGGAGCTCGTTCTTGCATGTATGCTTGTGTCCTCCCTTGCCGGGAGTTGCATGCTCTTTATCTATGCTTTTCGTATTTGATTTTTGCTGCATGTTTACAAACTATTTGGCCTCTAAGCCGTTAGCTTGCATGTGTGACTTAGTCACTAGGAACATAATATTAGTTTGTAGCGTGAATGCATCCTTTCTCTCATAGGTTGATTTTTCATCTGCTTGAGATCCCTTTTTTCTTTCTAGGGCTTTATGCTTTAGGTTTTCCGGGTTTCCTTTGACTTCATAGTCTAAGGGTTTCTCTAGATAGTTTTTCTCACGCTTACGTAAGTTATAACCTTGCTTGGTAGGTTGAACTTAGTATTTCAAAAGGCTTTTTAGCTTCTTGCTCTTGAAGCCTCCCTCTAGGTTTAGCGTGACCAAACCCTTTCTCCGCTAGTTCAGCCCGAATTCCCTCGGGCTATCTCTTAGTTTTCCTTCATATGTTGCCTTCCAGTCTAGATGAGTTAGATTCTCGCCTGCCTAGCTTACATACTCCTTCCCGGATATATGCCACGATCCACCCTTGCATGTTTATCCTCAATACTTTCGAAACTTGTCGCAGCTTCGATCCTTGACACCCTTCTTAGGTGCTTATCTAGCTAAGACCTTTTTGTAGGCTTGCCGTTATATCTTAAACTTCTCACTTAGCCAATTGGGCTCTTGCTATAGAGTCGAGTTGGCTCTAGGAATCTTTCTATTAGTTCCCATTTTCTTAAACATCCTGGGGTTTAGGCTGGCTGAATCCCCTATGCATGCTCAACTTAGCTGGCATGAAGCCAATGGTCAGTTTTCACTTTTTGCCACTCCTTCTGAGGAGTAAGTAAGCTATACGCCCTCCCTGGGCTCATGTTTTTTCTTCTAAAAAAACCTTTCCTTAGGTTTAGCTTGATGTTTCGAAACTATTTCTTAGTTTCTTTTCTTAGGTTTCCCCAGGCTTAGGCGGGTTAAACCTTTGTCGTGGATCCAGTTTTACCCGTAGCCAAGTATGCCTTAGTTTTCTGTCTCGTAATCCCTTTCTTGAGACCACCCTAGTTAGACACTTATAGGTCCAACTTGCTAGCTTTAAGATTTTTCATAGCCTTAAGTCTAATAGTCCTCACTAGACACGGTTTAGGCTAAACTTTATAAGTTTAACCCAATAACTTTGAAACTTCGGCAGTTTCGAATCCCGAAACCCCTCCTAGGCGTGGGTTTAGCTGAGCCCTTCTCGTAGGCTCAATCAAGGCTTTTCTAAGAGCCCTATCTCATGTTTGACACTTAGTTAGCTAAATCCTTACTGTAGGTTTAGCTGGGTTCTTCAAAGCCATCTTTCAGCTTCAACTCTTACACCCTTCCTTGGGTTTAGATAGGTTAACCCCTTCTGCGGGTTTAACTTCGGTCTTTAGAAGTTATTTCTTAACCTCTTTCACAACCTTTTTATGGATTTAGACGGGTTAAACTCTCTCTGTAGGTTTAACTCCAGTGTTTTTAAGCTATCTCTTAGCTTCGTTTCTCATAACCCCTCTTTGGGTTTAGGTGGGTTAAACCCTCTCTGTAGGTTTAACTTTAGTGTTTTGAAGCTATCTCTTAGCTTCGTTTCTCATAACCCCTCTCTGGGTTTAGGTGGGTTAAACCCTCTCTGTAGGTTTAACTTTAGTGTTTTGAAGCTATCTCTTAACTTCGTTTCTCATAACCCCTCTCTGGGTTTAGGTGGGTTAAACCCTCTCTGTAGGTTTAACTTTTAGTGTTTTGAAGTTATCTCTTAGCTTCGTTTCTCATAAACCCTCTCTGGGTTTAGGTAGGTTAAACCCTCTCTGTAGGTTTAACTTTTAGTGTTTTGAAGCTATCTCTTAGCTTCGTTTCTCATAACCCCTCTCTGGGTTTAGGTGGGTTAAACCCTCTCTGTAGGTTTAACATTTAGTGTTTTGAAGCTATCTCTTAGCTTCGTTTCTCATAACCCCTCTCTGGGTTTAGGTGGGTTAAACCCTCTCTGTAGGTTTAACTTTTAGTGTTTTGAAGCTATTTCTTAGCTTCGTTTCTCATAACTCCTCTCTGTGGGTTTAGGTGGGTTAAACCCTCTCTGTAGGTTTAACATTTAGTGTTTTGAAGTTATCTCTTAGCTTCGTTTCTCTTGATGCGAATTCATTTCGTGAATGCTCATCGTATTTCTCACTGAATGCTTGTCGTGCATTTTATTTGTTGTTTAACTTTCTCGCAAGTTATTAATTCTCATGTAATCAATCGTGTGTTGTGATGCAATTGTATCGAATAGCATGCAATCATATTATTTCAATCGTACTAAATGAAAGAATGAACTCATAAACTCATAGACAATGAAAAATCGCTTTCATTAATTGATAAGCAAATTTGCCCCATTGACCATAATCGATCAACGCAAGTTAACGATTAACTTGGCCGGCCTCTTTAAAAAACCTCCCTGCGGTAAAACCCAGTGGGAAACCCGCAGGGAGGGGAAAAAAGAGTACCAGTGGAGCGGAATTACAATTTATTCAGAAATCAAATAACATGAATAAAACAACTCTTGCATAAAAAGAACCACCTACTTGCAGCGAGGCGGGTACTTTCTTCAGGTATAAAACCTCTTCAAATGGCCGACATTCCAAGGTTTGGCCAGTTGATTTCCTTCCATGTCTTGTAGCTCATAAGCTCCTCCTCGGAGGACCTTGGTCACCTTGTACGGCCCCTCCCACTTCCAATGTTCTTCAACGCATCAGCTTGTCTCAAGACTAGATCTCCTTCTTCGAATCTCCGGCTTATGACTTTCTGGTCATAAGCAGCCTTTATGCGGCTTTTATACTTCTCATTTTTTAGGTGGGCGATCTCGCGCTCCTCCTCTAGCATGTCTAGGTTCTCCCTCATCAGTTCTTCATTTCTTCCCTCCTGGAAGTGGGCTAAGCGATGTGTCTCCATCCCCACTTCTGAAGGTATGACTGCAGCTACCCCATAAACTAAGTGGAAGGGGGACTCCTCTGTTGGCTCCCTGGGGGTGGTCCGATAAGCCCACAAAACTGACTCCAGCTCATCGACACACCTCCCTCTAGCTTTGTCGAGTCGGGCACGTATTCCGTTCACAATAGTTCTGTTGGTGACCTCCACCTGGCCGTTGGCCAGGGGGTGTGCCACCGATGTGAATCTCTGGACAATCTTCAGGTTATCACACCATTCCCGTACCATGTTTCCCATAAACTGGGTCCCATTATCTGATACCAGGATTCTAGGTATGCCAAACCTGCAGCAAATATATCTCCATAAAAATTTGATTATGTTACCTTCTTCTATCCTTGCTAGAGGTACAACTTCAACCCACTTGCTGAAGTAGTCCACTGCCACCAATAGAAACTTCCGCTGGCCCACTACAATCGGGAATGGGCCCAAGTCCATCCCCCACTTCACGAAGGGACATGGAGAATGCATGGTCCCCATCTCCTCTGCAGGGAGGTGGATGAGGCAACCATGCTTTTGGCATTTCTCGCACTTCTTCACCCAGTCTTTGGCGTCCTGGGTCATGGTAGGCCAGAAGTATCCGGCCCTCAAGGCTTTCCGAACTATTGCCCGAGCCCCTGCATGGTCAGCACAACAACCTTCATGTATGTCTTTAATTACGTACCTCCCTTCTTGAGGGGATAAACACCTCAAGTAAGGCTGTGTGAAGGATCGTCGGTACATCTTGTCTCTGATCATCGTGTATCGGATTCTCCAATTCTGAGCTTTCCTCTTATTCGGGCAACTCTCCGGGTTCTGCAACACTCGATATATGCTAGTTCTCCATTCATCCTCAGCTCCGATGACCCCTAGTAGGGGAACCGTTGCTTCAGCTTCTGCAGTCACCAGGGTGATCTTCCCCCCTCCCAGCAGTGTTACGGAACTCGCCAGCTTTGAAAGGTTATCCGCTCTGGAGTTTTCTTCTCGAGGTATTTGCCTAACCTCAAAAGAACTGAACCTTCCCTGCAGCTCGGCTCCTCGCTGAAGATAGGCCACCATCTTTTCATCTTTAGCCTCGTACCCACCTGTAACCTGCTGGGTTACAAGTTGGGAATGCGAAAATATGACCACCCGACCTGCTCCCAGCTCTGCGGCCATCTCCATTCCTCGAATCAGGGCCTCGTACTTAGCTCCGTTGTTAGAGGTAATAAACTCGAACCTTACTGCAACTTGCGTTTCTTGGCCCTCTGGATCAATAATTACGATCCCCGCTCCAAAACCCTGCATAGATACAGAACCGTCCACATATACCTTCCATTCTCCTTCTCCAGCGCACGTGTACCCTCCTGGATGAAGTCAGAGAGGGCCTGTGCTTTAATGGTCCTCCGTGGCTCGAAATCCACATCATATTCTCCCAGTTCGACGGCCCACTTGACCATCCTCCCTGAAAGATCAGCTCTCCCTATCACCTGTTTCAAAAGGTAGTTAGTCCGAACAATGATCTTATGTGATAAAAAATAAGGTCGTAACCTCCGTGCCGTGACCATTATGGTCGGGCTGCCTTCTTTATCTCCGAGTATCTCACTTGACTCTTTGTATGAGCTTGGTGATGTAGTAAACGGGTTTACGGGTCGACCCTTCCTCCCTCACTAGCACGGAGCTAAGTGAGACCCCACCTACAGAGAGGTAGAGGTAGAGTGTCTCCCCTGGAATAGGCTTCGTTAACGTAGGTAAGGGGCAGTCTTTGTTTAAGCTCCTCAAACGCCTGCTGGCATTGCGCGTTCCACTCGAACTTGGACCCCTTCCTCAAGATTTTAAAGAAGGGATGACTCCTCTCTGCGAGATCTGGCTATGAATCCGCTTTCAGTCTTTGTAATTCTCCCATTTAATCTCTGCAGCTCCTTAATATTAGTGGGAGGTGCATATCGAGCACGGCTTTAACCTTAGTAGGGTTGACTTCGATTCCCGCTGGTCACCATATATTCGAGAAATTTCTCGGACCTCACTCCAAAAGAACACTTGGGTGGATTGACTTCATGCCATTCCTCCCGAGCACCGAGAAAGCTTCCTCCCGGGTCCGCCACGTGTTTTCCGGCTTTCACACTTTTCACAAGCATATCACCAACGTAGACTTCCATGTTCCTCCCCTGGCTGGTCTCGGAACATTTTATCAACCATTCTCTCGATAGGTTGCTCCCGCATTCTTCAATCCAAAGGGCATTCTAATATAGCGAGAAAGTTCCACTAGCGATAATGAAACTAACCTTTGGGATATCCGGAGGGAAAATCGTATTTGATGGTAGCCTTGATAGGCATCCATCATACTTAGCAAACTCAAATCCCGATGTAGAATCGACCATCCGATCAATCCTAGGCAAGGGATAATGATCCTTAGGGCAGGCCTTGATCGGATCTCGAAAGTCTATCCATATTCTCCATTTCCCCTGGTTTTGCCACCAACACGACATTGGATAGCCGGGTGGGAAATTGGATTCGCTTGACATGTCCTACCTCCAGCGGTTTCTCTGCTTCCACCTTCGTAATAGCATCTTTTCTGGTCCAAAGACCCTTAGTTTCCTTTCTTGGTTTAGCCATAGGGTCCACGTTCGGGTGATGCATCACTACCTCCTCGGGATACTGTCATGTCGAGAGGAAGAAAAAGCAAAAACGTCGCATTTACTGCGTGAGAGCATTACCGAGGTCTCTCTCTAGCTCTTGCCCACTGGGCTCCGATCCTTGTTGTGTATCCTCTCTTCTCTGGATACAACTCCACCATCATCGGCTCTTCATCAGCTTCCATCTTTGGAGGATCAATTTTCTTGAAATCTTACACCTCTTGGATTCTCGGTCCACCTCCTTGTCTCTTTTTCAGGCTGCGATGCAGCTCTTTGTCGGCTATTTTTACTGCCTCCACGTAGCATTTTACGGATTGCGGCTGGTCTCCGGCCTACTTCACCCACCTCATCATTCACTTTGGAAACTTGAGTTTCATGTGATAAGTTGATATAACCACCTGAAATAAGTTCAACACTGGCCTACCAAAAATCATGTTGTAGGATGAGGGTACATCAACAATAAAAAAAATTTCCATAACTACCCTCCTTCGTGGAGCTTCGCCTAGCCCCACGGAGGGTTACCCGGCCTGAGAGGATGTACCGCCCCCGTGAATCCGTACAACGCCATATCCCTTGGTTGTATTTCTATGTTCAAATTCATCTTCTTGAAGCATTCCAAGAAGATGATGTCTCTGAGCTCCCGTATCTACGAAGATCCGTGCTACCGTATATCCCGCCACATCTGTCATGATGACCGGTGCATCACCGTGGTCCTCCTTCCTTAGGCTTCCATCCTCCGGACCAAAATGAATCTCGAGGTGTATGGACAGCTTCCTTCCGATCCACGTCTCTCGGACATCTCTCCTACCTCTCTTCCGAGGGTCCTCTCTCCCGCCTTTTCTAGCGCGGAAGGAGTCTCCCTCTGTTAGACCTCCGACTATCATCTCGGATAAGTCCTCTCTTCGGGAGGGTCTCTCCTCATGCCTCCCTTCGATCATCCTTCCTTTCTCCTCGGCTTTGTCTTGGCTTCTTTTTTTTTTGCCCCTCGGAGCTAACTCGATCTCTGTAAACAAATTCTTTAAGATGTCCAGCTTGGATCATCCTTTCAATCTCATCACGTAAGTGGAAACAATTGTTAGTGTCATGCCCATATTCATTGTGGAAACGACAAAACTTATCTCGACTTGGGCTTTTGAGGCCTCTGGACGTGTCCATGGAAACTTCATTTCAGGATGATCGGATGCCACTTCGGTAGCTCTGCCGGCTCAAGCTTTGGGGGGGTATACTTGTCAAACCGGAGCGAGGTCCAGATTTTGCAGCTTTCTCAGGCTCTACCGTCGAGCTTTTCTTCGATGATTCCTTCTTCTTTTCAGGTCCACTTGGTTTGACCTCAACTCTCTTTGCCTTTCTCACCTCCTCCGGTGTGACATACTTCTCTGCCCTCCTTAGCGGTTCATCGAATGTCTGGATTGGCTTCTTAGCGAGAGAGGAAAACAAGTCTCCATCTCGAAGGTTACTAGTAAAAGTATTAATTTTTACCTCCGGGGTGGCGGTCGGGACTTCCCAGTGCCGCTTTGATTGAACCTCTTCATGAAGGCCCGTAGGCTTTCATCCTCACCTTGTTTCATGTTGAATAATGTTAGCGTAGCTCTAGGTTGCCTCCTTGCACTAGCGAATCGATGCAAGAAGAGCTCCCCAAACTGCTCAAAGGAGTTGATGGAATTGGGTTCCAATCAAGCAAAAATCATTTGGGGCTGCCTTAGATAGAGTAGTAAGAAAGACTGCACTTCACACCCTCCCCATATCGATGGAGGAGGGCCAAATTTTCAAATCTCACCAAATGGTCATAGGGGTCAGTCGTACCATCATATTCATAATTAAGAGGTTTAAAATTGCTAGGCAACTCATCTTGTAAGATATTCTCGATAAATTGGCAACTTATGTAATGGTCGAGGCATACTAACCCGATTTTCCATCGATGCTTCATGTTGTCCATTTGTTTCCTCAAGGATCTGATTTGGTCCTTCATGGCCTCGAGATAGGGTGTCTCACTGTGCCCTCTTCTTGGTCCTCGATCTTACTTCCTCATTGCAGAGGGGCTGTCTCCTTCCCCGTGCGGCTTCCCTCAGACCAGCCTCCTCGGTCGAGGGACTGGCGACCTTCTCTCTGGACTCCTTCCAGCTCCTAGGGTTTCCTCCTGGTTCCTAGATTCCACCTCTCTCCTCCGTTCTTCTTGATGCTCGTCTTGCCTACTCCCCCTGGTTTGGGACCGAGCAGAGCAAATTCCCGGTCTGGTTCTCCGAGTCCTTCTGCAGGTGGGGGTCCTCCCCGTCTGCTATTTGCTCAGCCACGGCCCGAGCTATCATGTCATCTAGCTGCTCCGGAGTCAGAACGACGGAGGCAGCTGGTTCTGGCATTCTCTGAGGTATCCCCCTGGCTGGAGCATTGGTGGCTTCCTTCTGGAATTGCTGAGGAAGAGGAAGACATGTTCCCCCCTCCCTCTCTAACAGCAGCTCCTACTCCTGGATGGCGTTGGCCTGGAGTTGAGCTCTCGTCCCGGGCCACTATAACCAGTGGAGGTCCTTCAGTGTTGGGCACAGCCACCGGAGGCACGGGGTTGGACATAGCTTCACCCTGCACTGGGTTTGCGGGGGTTGTCCTTCCCCGAGCTAGTACTAGTGCAATCGATCTCATGGGTGTACGTTCACCGGTCATAATATCTCTCTTACGGATAATCAGAAAAGAAAATAAGTTGAAATTCACGTCTCAGCTCTTTTTCCCACGGACGGCGCCAATTGATGCGTAAAAACTGACCTGGGCCCGTTTTCCCACCTGGGTTCACGTGGGCAAAGCCTTTACGCACTAAAATCCTTAGCTTCCCTCGAACAAACGTGCACACATAAAACACGCCGTAGGGTTCTCCGGCGTAGGCACTCCGACGCTCAAGTCGGATCACCGAGAAAATACTCAAGAAAAATACGTATAGAGTAGCTAAGTGAGAGTGATAGTAATTTGATACCGTTACCTCCTATTGGGTGTGTTACTTATACGTAAGTTAAGAGCAATAACCGTCATCACGGTCTCCGGGCATTATCCCGCATGTTCGCCATGATGTCGTGCGTGGATAACTTATTCCTCAAGAAATGTATTATACCTACGAATTCCCCACGGACGGAGGTTGGACCCGATCAATGTGGAATATAGGGAATATTCTTGACTTGGGCCTCAATTATCTCAACTACTCGTCACTTCTCGATCTTATCAGATTGATAACCGCTATGGGCTTGGTCAAATACTCGCGCCTTCTCCAAATCTCGCTTGGGCCTCTCGGCCACCTGCGTGGGCTAGGTTTGGGCCTCGCCTTGGGCCCACCTATAGTCGGGTTTAGGGCCTCGCGACCCGTATCCTCCCTTTATCTAGGGTATTTTGGGGTTCGGGGCCCTTGGGCTGGGCCTCGTGGCCTATCTCGTATTTGGGCTTGGGCCTCGTGGCCCCTCTCCTACTGTAGCCTTGGCCTCGTGGCTCACTGTAGGTGGGCTTAGGGCTTCGTAGCATGGTTTCAGCTTCGGTCGTCTGCATGGCTCGGGCCCGTCTCGGGTTTTCCTCCCTTTATCTAGGGTATTTTGTTACACCATCGGGCCATGCCTTCTTCCAGTTATTTCGTGAGAACTCCGTCTCCCGCTCGGAACTCCTGCAAAGTTCCCATCATTCTCTGATTCCACCTGCCCGGGGATACCTCTCCGGTATCCTCCTCTTCCCCGGAGGTGGATAGAAGTCGCTTTTGGGATTCATTCGCGGGCTCTTCCAAACTCAAAAAGCCCTAGGTAACTATTTTCAGATAACGTTGTTTCTTCAAGGCTTCCATTTATCAATGCAGATCCAAGTGCGTCCTAACCTCGACTACTCCCCGACCCTCGCTGCACGCACGAGTTCGAAAGCGGGGTTGAGACTTCCTCCTCCCAAGTTTCTTTGCCAAATCTCAGACCAACTGGGGTTCCACTCAATCAATTTACACCAATGCCCTCCGTATGATGATTTCCTTCTATGTTCTCCTTAAAGGGAATGGGGAAACCATCGGAGTTGTTTTTCTCTCAATATAATTGCAAAACTTACGGGTCCTTCTACTACGTGAGTAGTAGAGTGAAGGGAAAATGCCTGTTCCTTAGGAAAGTCCCAAATATCAACAAAGAATGGAGTGATCACTATCTTTTTATCACCCCCGATCCTCCTTGGCCCTTTAAAAACCAAAAGTGGATTTACAAGAACCCCTCCCCTCCTGCTCCTTATACTCAGACTTTTTCTGCTACTAATCGCCGGATCATTCGGGCGTTAAATGCCCACGTAAACGCCCACGGGTATTTTAATTTACCCGAGTTATGCTCCAACCCTCGCCTCCTTTCTCATTTCAAATTTAGCTCAGTGAGAATCCCTCTTGAGCCAAGTGATGGTAATAGCTTTCCTTTAAATGTATTATGTCTCACATGTAGCAGGATTGCCTCTAATTTCCGTTTCCCTTTTTTTTTTTTTTCAGATATGTTGTGGCTTTCCAAGGTACTGGAGGATCCCGCTGATTCTTCTGATTCGGCGTTACCTCCTCCAACCCCCCAGACTGATGCTCCTGATGCACCCCCGTTATCTCCCCTTCACACTCCCTCAGAAGATCCCGAGGCTGATGCCCCTCCTTCAAAGAAGTCAAAGGCTATCAAAGGCAAAGCTACAGCTAGCCAAGGCTCATTACATTTGAAGGACACTTTCAGGCGCAAGTATCCCACTGGCGCGGCCCAGGGGCTCTCCTCCGCCCCCAATTGATGTCGACTCATACTCCCTCGTACTTACGCCAACAAATTCTTGGCGAATTAATCTCGCCCAAGATTGTGAAAGGTTAGTGGTCTCCTCCCGAGCAAAGAACAGCACCAGGTCAAAGGGGCCACTTTGCCCAGGTACTTTGCGTTTCATGGGAATTATCAGTATCCCCTTCCCCAGTTAGTTACTTACATAACTCGTGTATTCGTGTTTCAGTTAGGTATTCTCCTGTCCAACTTGTGGAGCCCTTCTAATCTCCTCCCGCCTTGTGCAGCCTTAAAGAATTGGAGGATTCCCTCCTTGCGGAGAAGAAGAAGGTCACTCTCGCTTCCCTTCGCGTCAAGAAGGCCGAGGCCGAGCTGGCAAAGGCCGAGACAGCCCGGGAGGCTGCAGAGAAAGAGACTAATGACCTGTCCGTTTATCACGCCCTACAAGAGTCCCAGATACATGCAAATGCTTTGGTGGAGGGAGCGAAATCCTTCCGTGATCATCTCTTCACCTCTGAACCCGGTCAAAGATTCTTACATTCCTTGTGGACAAACTTGAGGGACACCTATCTCTGCAGCAGATCCAGTTTCCCAGGAGACATGAGCCCCTACATCAGGTACTTCTATGAATACGGTTTCAATGCCGCGGTCAGCAGCAGCAAGCCGATCCTTCTTTCTCCGGCGAGTTCAACAAGACCGACCTCTCAGCCATGCCCACACCACCGTGCTTCAATGGGGATGCTACCCGCCTTATTGAGGAGGAGTGGTGGCTCCCAGTAATGAGCCGGGCCGTCTCTGACTTCCTGAAAGCTGCGGTGACATCTGCCACTCCAGCCTCCATGGCGCAGCCCTTATACCCTCTTGCTTTAAACGATCCTCTTTCTAGGGGGAGGAGGCATGTCTCCAACGGGCTGGAGGTGGAGGCGAGCCGAGGATGAGCTGCTGCTGAAACAGAAGGTCCCCCAAATTCCCCCCAGTAATTCTTCTTCTTAAAACAATCTCATATGATGTAATGAACAATTTACTTTCTTGTCCCTCGTGCTGGTTTAGCACCGAATTCTGCTCTCCCTCCATTGGGAGTTTATTTTGTTTTTTCAAACACTGTTGCCCTCTCGTCGGGGGCCTTTTGCTATGAATATATGCGATCCTCCCTCGCTGGGAGTTAATTCTCATTTATCTTCAGGCGCCTTCCCTTGGGAATTAGTTTTCATAATCGATATTTATTCTCCCTTGCCGGGAGCTCGTTAGTGCGTGAGTGTTGTTTATCCTCCCTTGCCGGGAGCTCGTTCTTGCATGTATGCTTGTGTCCTCCCTTGCCGGGAGTTGCATGCTCTTTATCTATGCTTTTCGTATTTGATTTTTGCTGCATGTTTACAAACTATTTGGCCTCTAAGCCGTTAGCTTGCATGTGTGACTTAGTCACTAGGAACATAATATTAGTTTGTAGCGTGAATGCATCCTTTCTCTCATAGGTTGATTTTTCATCTGCTTGAGATCCCTTTTTTCTTTCTAGGGCTTTATGCTTTAGGTTTTCCGGGTTTCCTTTGACTTCATAGTCTAAGGGTTTCTCTAGATAGTTTTTCTCACGCTTACGTAAGTTATAACCTTGCTTGGTAGGTTGAACTTAGTATTTCAAAAGGCTTTTTTAGCTTCTTGCTCTTGAAGCCTCCCTCTAGGTTTAGCGTGACCAAACCCTTTCTCCGCTAGTTCAGCCTGAATTCCCTCGGGCTATCTCTTAGTTTTCCTTCATATGTTGCCTTCCAGGTCTAGATGAGTTAGATTCTGGCCTGCCTAGCTTACATACTCCTTCCTGGATATATGCCTGATCCACCCTTGCATGTTTATCCTCAATACTTTCGAAACTTGTCGCAGCTTCGATCCTTGACACCCTTCTTAGGTGCTTATCTAGCTAAGACCTTTTTGTAGGCTTGCCGTTATATCTTAAACTTCTCACTTAGCCAATTGGGCTCTTGCTATAGAGTCGAGTTGGCTCTAGGAATCTTTCTATTAGTTCCCATTTTCTTAAACATCCTGGGGTTTAGGCTGGCTGAATCCCCTATGCATGCTCAACTTAGCTGGCATGAAGCCAATGGTCAGTTTTCACTTTTTGCCACTCCTTCTGAGGAGTAAGTAAGCTATACGCCCTCCCTGGGCTCATGTTTTTTCTTCTAAAAAAACCTTTCCTTAGGTTTAGCTTGATGTTTCGAAACTATTTCTTAGTTTCTTTTCTTAGGTTTCCCAGGCTTAGGCGGGTTAAACCTTTGTCGTGGATCCAGTTTTACCGTAGCCAAGTATGCCTTAGTTTTCTGTCTCGTAATCCCTTTCTTGAGACCACCCTAGTTAGACACTTATAGGTCCAACTTGCTAGCTTTAAGATTTTTCATAGCCTTAAGTCTAATAGTCCTCACTAGACACGGTTTAGGCTAAACTTTATAAGTTTAACCCAATAACTTTGAAACTTCGGCAGTTTCGAATCCCGAAACCCCTCCTAGGCGTGGGTTTAGCTGAGCCCTTCTCGTAGGCTCAATCAAGGCTTTTCT
The DNA here is from genome assembly GCA_030762865.1 of Paraleonurus japonicus. NCBI lineage: Eukaryota > Viridiplantae > Streptophyta > Magnoliopsida > Lamiales > Lamiaceae > Paraleonurus > Paraleonurus japonicus. The sequence continues at coordinate 21,450,582 of CM061055.1, read as the reverse complement.
AAGAGCCCTATCTCATGTTTGACACTTAGTTAGCTAAATCCTTACTGTAGGTTTAGCTGGGTTCTTCAAAGCCATCTTTCAGCTTCAACTCTTACACCCTTCCTTGGGTTTAGATAGGTTAACCCCTCCTGCGGGTTTAACTTCGGTCTTTAGAAGTTATTTCTTAACCTCTTTCACAACCTTTTTATGGATTTAGACGGGTTAAACTCTCTCTGTAGGTTTAACTCCAGTGTTTTTAAGCTATCTCTTAGCTTCGTTTCTCATAACCCCTCTTTGGGTTTAGGTGGGTTAAACCCTCTCTGTAGGTTTAACTTTAGTGTTTTGAAGCTATCTCTTAGCTTCGTTTCTCATAACCCCCTCTCTGGGTTTAGGTGGGTTAAACCCTCTCTGTAGGTTTAACTTTAGTGTTTTGAAGCTATCTCTTAACTTCGTTTCTCATAACCCCTCTCTACGGGTTTAGGTGGGTTAAACCCTCTCGTAGGTTTAACTTTTAGTGTTTTGAAGTTATCTCTTAGCTTCGTTTCTCATAAACCCTCTCTGGGTTTAGGTAGGTTAAACCCTCTCTGTAGGTTTAACTTTTAGTGTTTTGAAGCTATCTCTTAGCTTCGTTTCTCATAACCCCTCTCTCTGGGTTTAGGTGGGTTAAACCCTCTCTCGTAGGTTTAACATTTAGTGTTTTGAAGCTATCTCTTAGCTTCGTTTCTCATAACCCCTCTCTGGGTTTAGGTGGGTTAAACCCTCTCTCGTAGGTTTAACTTTTAGTGTTTTGAAGCTATTTCTTAGCTTCGTTTCTCATAACTCCTCTCGTGGGTTTAGGTGGGTTAAACCCTCTCTCGTAGGTTTAACATTTAGTGTTTTGAAGTTATCTCTTAGCTTCGTTTCTCTTGATGCGAATTCATTTCGTGAATGCTCATCGTATTTCTCCTTTGAATGCTTGTCGTGCATTTTATTTGTTGTTTAACTTTCTCGCAAGTTATTAATTCTCATGTAATCAATCGTGTGTTGTGATGCAATTGTATCGAATAGCATGCAATCATATTATTTCAATCGTACTAAATGAAAGAATGAACTCATAAACTCATAGACAATGAAAAATCGCTTTCATTAATTGATAAGCAAATTTGCCCCATTGACCATAATCGATCAACGCAAGTTAACGATTAACTTGGCCGGCCTCTTTAAAAAACCTCCCTGCGGTAAAACCCAGTGGGAAACCCGCAGGGAGGGGAAAAAAGAGTACCAGTGGAGCGGAATTACAATTTATTCAGAAATCAAATAACATGAATAAAACAACTCTTGCATAAAAAGAACCACCTACTTGCAGCGAGGCGGGTACTTTCTTCAGGTATAAAACCTCTTCAAATGGCCGACATTCCAAGGTTTGGCCAGTTGATTTCCTTCCATGTCTTGTAGCTCATAAGCTCCTCCTCGGAGGACCTTGGTCACCTTGTACGGCCCCTCCCACTTCCAATGTTCTTCAACGCATCAGCTTGTCTCAAGACTAGATCTCCTTCTTCGAATCTCCGGCTTATGACTTTCTGGTCATAAGCAGCCTTTATGCGGCTTTTATACTTCTCATTTTTTAGGTGGGCGATCTCGCGCTCCTCCTCTAGCATGTCTAGGTTCTCCCTCATCAGTTCTTCATTTCTTCCCTCCTCGAAGTGGGCTAAGCGATGTGTCTCCATCCCCACTTCTGAAGGTATGACTGCAGCTACCCCATAAACTAAGTGGAAGGGGGACTCCTCTGTTGGCTCCCTGGGGGTGGTCCGATAAGCCCACAAAACTGACTCCAGCTCATCGACACACCTCCCTCTAGCTTTGTCGAGTCGGGCACGTATTCCGTTCACAATAGTTCTGTTGGTGACCTCCACCTGGCCGTTGGCGAGGGGGTGTGCCACCGATGTGAATCTCTGGACAATCTTCAGGTTATCACACCATTCCCGTACCATGTTTCCCATAAACTGGGTCCCATTATCTGATACCAGGATTCTAGGTATGCCAAACCTGCAGCAAATATATCTCCATAAAAATTTGATTATGTTACCTTCTTCTATCCTTGCTAGAGGTACAACTTCAACCCACTTGCTGAAGTAGTCCACTGCCACCAATAGAAACTTCCGCTGGCCCACTACAATCGGGAATGGGCCCAAGTCCATCCCCCCACTTCACGAAGGGACATGGAGAATGCATGGTCCCCATCTCCTCTGCGGGGAGGTGGATGAGGCAACCATGCTTTTGGCATTTCTCGCACTTCTTCACCTGGTCTTTGGCGTCCGGGTCATGGTAGGCCGAGAAGTATCCGGCCCTCAAGGCTTTCCGAACTATTGCCCGAGCCCCCCGCATGGTCAGCACAACAACCTTCATGTATGTCTTTAATTACGTACCTCCCTTCTTGAGGGGATAAACACCTCAAGTAAGGCTGTGTGAAGGATCGTCGGTACATCTTGTCTCGATCATCGTGTATCGGATTCTCCACTCGAGCTTTCCTCTTATTCGGGCAACTCTCCGGGTTCTGCAACACTCGATATATGCTAGTTCTCCATTCATCCTCAGCTCCGATGACCCCTAGTAGGGGAACCGTTGCTTCAGCTTCTGCAGTCACCAGGGTGATCTTCCCCCTCTCAAAGAAGTGTTACGGAACTCTTGACTTTGAAAGGTTATCCGCTCTGGAGTTTTCTTCTCGAGGTATTTGCCTAACCTCAAAAGAACTGAACCTTCCCTGCAGCTCGGCTCCTCGCTGAAGATAGGCCACCATCTTTTCATCTTTAGCCTCGTACCCACCTGTAACCTGCTGGGTTACAAGTTGGGAATGCGAAAATATGACCACCCGACCTGCTCCCAGCTCTGCGGCCATCTCCATTCCTCGAATCAGGGCCTCGTACTCAGCTCCGTTGTTAGAGGTAATAAACTCGAACCTTACTGCAACTTGCGTTTCTTGGCCCTCTGGATCAATAATTACGATCCCCGCTCCAAAACCCTGCATAGATACAGAACCGTCCACATATACCTTCCATTCTCCTTCTCCAGCGCACGTGTACCCTCCTGGATGAAGTCAGAGAGGGCCTGTGCTTTAATGGTCCTCCGTGGCTCGAAATCCACATCATATTCTCCCAGTTCGACGGCCCACTTGACCATCCTCCCTGAAAGATCAGCTCTCCCTATCACCTGTTTCAAAAGGTAGTTAGTCCGAACAATGATCTTATGTGATAAAAAATAAGGTCGTAACCTCCGTGCCGTGACCATTATGGTCAGGGCTGCCTTCTTTATCTCCGAGTATCTCACTTCAGCTCTTTGTATGAGCTTGGTGATGTAGTAAACAGGTTTCTGGGTCGACCCTTCCTCCCTCACTAGCACGGAGCTAAGTGAGACCCCACCTACAGAGAGGTAGAGGTAGAGTGTCTCCCCTGGAATAGGCTTCGTTAACGTAGGTAACTGGGCCAGGTGCTGTTTAAGCTCCTCAAACGCCTGCTGGCATTGCGCGTTCCACTCGAACTTGGACCCCTTCCTCAAGATTTTAAAGAAGGGATGACTCCTCTCTGCAGATCTGGCTATGAATCTGCTCAGTGCTGTAATTCTCCCATTTAATCTCTGCAGCTCCTTAATATTAGTGGGAGGCTGCATATCGAGCACGGCTTTAACCTTAGTAGGGTTGACTTCGATTCCCCGCTGGGTCACCATATATTCGAGAAATTTCTCGGACCTCACTCCAAAAGAACACTTGGCTGGATTCAGCTTCATGCCATTCCTCCTGAGCACTGAGAAAGCTTCCTCCAGGTCCGCCACGTGTTTTCCAGCTTTCACACTTTTCACAAGCATATCACCAACGTAGACTTCCATGTTCCTCCCTGGCTGGTCTCGGAACATTTTATCAACCATTCTCTGATAGGTTGCTCCTGCATTCTTCAATCCAAAGGGCATTGTAATATAGCAGAAAGTTCCACTAGCGATAATGAAACTAACCTTTGGGATATCTGGAGGGAAAATCTGTATTTGATGGTAGCCTTGATAGGCATCCATCATACTTAGCAGCTCAAATCCCGATGTAGAATCGACCATCTGATCAATCCTAGGCAAGGGATAATGATCCTTAGGGCAGGCCTTGATCAGATCTCGAAAGTCTATCCATATTCTCCATTTCCCCCTGGTTTTGCCACCAACACGACATTGGATAGCCAGGTGGGAAATTGGATTCGCTTGACATGTCCTACCTCCAGCAGTTTCTCTGCTTCCACCTTCGTAATAGCATCTTTTTCTGGTCCAAAGACCCTTAGTTTCTGCTTTACTGGTTTAGCCATAGGGTCCACGTTCAGGTGATGCATCACTACCTCCTCGGGGATACCTGTCATGTCAGAGGAAGAAAAAGCAAAAACGTCTGCATTTCTGCGTAGAGCTGTTACCAGGTCTCTCTCTAGCTCTTGCTCCAGCTGGGCTCCGATCCTTGTTGTGTATCCTCTCTTCTCTGGATACAACTCCACCATCATCAGCTCTTCATCAGCTTCCATCTTTGGAGGATCAATTTCTTCAGAAATCTTACACCTCTTGGATTCTCGGTCCACCTCCTTGTCTCTTTTCAGGCTGCGATGCAGCTCTTTGTCGGCTATTTTTACTGCCTCCACGTAGCATTTTCTGGATTGCAGCTGGTCTCCAGCTACTTCACCCACCTCATCATTCACTGGAAACTTGAGTTTCATGTGATAAGTTGATATAACCACCTGAAATAAGTTCAACACTGGCCTACCAAAAATCATGTTGTAGGATGAGGGTACATCAACAATAAAAAAAATTTCCATAACTACCCTCCTTCGTGGAGCTTCGCCTAGCCCCACCTGGAGGGTTACCTGGCCCAGAGGATGTACTGCCCCTCCTGTGAATCCGTACAACGCCATATCCACTGGTTGTATTTCTATGTTCAAATTCATCTTCTTGAAGCATTCCAAGAAGATGATGTCTACGGAGCTCCCCGTATCTACGAAGATCCGTGCTACCGTATATCCCGCCACATCTGTCATGATGACCAGTGCATCACTGTGGTCCTCCTTCCTTAGGCTTCCATCCTCTGGACCAAAATGAATCTGAGGTGTATGGACAGCTTCCTTCTGATCCACGTCTCTGGACATCTCTCCTACCTCTCTTCTGAGGGTCCTCTCTCCAGCTTTTCTAGCGCGGAAGGAGTCTCCCTCTGTTAGACCTCCGACTATCATCTGGATAAGTCCTCTCTTCTGGGAGGGTCTCTCCTCATGCCTCCCTTCGATCATCCTTCCTTTCTCCTCAGCTTTGTCTTCGGCTTCCTTTCTTTTTTGCCCCCTGGAGCTAACTCGATCTCTGTAAACAAATTCTTTAAGATGTCCAGCTTGGATCATCCTTTCAATCTCATCACGTAAGTGGAAACAATTGTTAGTGTCATGCCCATATTCATTGTGGAAACGACAAAACTTATCTGACTTGGGCTTTTGAGGCCTCCTGGACCGTGTCCATGGAAACTTCATTTCAGGATGATCGGATGCCACTTCCAGTAGCTCTGCCGGCTCAAGCTTCAGGGGGGTATACTTGTCAAACCTGGAGCGAGGTCCAGATTTTGCAGCTTTCTCAGGCTCTACCGTCGAGCTTTTCTTCGATGATTCCTTCTTCTTTTCAGGTCCACTTGGTTTGACCTCAACTCTCTTTGCCTTTCTCACCTCCTCCGGTGTGACATACTTCTCTGCCCTCCTTAGCAGTTCATCGAATGTCTGGATTGGCTTCTTAGCCAGAGAGGAAAACAAGTCTCCATCTCGAAGGTTACTAGTAAAAGTATTAATTTTTACCTCCGGGGTGGCGGTCGGGACTTCCAGTGCCGCCTGATTGAACCTCTTCATGAAGGCCCGTAGGCTTTCATCCTCACCTTGTTTCATGTTGAATAATGTTAGCGTAGCTCTAGGTTGCCTCCTTGCACTAGCGAACTGATGCAAGAAGAGCTCCCCAAACTGCTCAAAGGAGTTGATGGAATTGGGTTCCAACTGGCTAAAGCACTGCTGGGCTGCCTTAGATAGAGTAGTAAGAAAGACCTGCACTTCACACCCTCCCCATATCGATGGAGGAGGGCCAAATTTTCAAATCTCACCAAATGGTCATAGGGGTCAGTCGTACCATCATATTCATAATTAAGAGGTTTAAAATTGCTAGGCAACTCATCTTGTAAGATATTCTCAGTAAATTGGCAACCTGTAACGGGTCGAGGCATACTAACCCGATTTTCCATCTGATGCTTCATGTTGTCCATTTGTTTCCTCAAGGATCTGATTTGGTCCTTCATGGCCTCAGATAGGGTGTCTCCTGTACCCTCTTCTTGGTCCTCGATCTTACTTCCTCGCTGCAGAGGGGCTGTCTCCTTCCCCCGTGCAGCTTCCTCAGGACCAGCCTCCCTCGGTCGAGGGACTGCTGACCTTCTCTCCTGGACTCCTTCAGCTCCTAGGGTTTCCTCCTGGTTCCTAGATTCCACCTCTCTCCTCCGTTCTTCTTGATGCTCGTCTTGCCTACTCCCCCCTGGTTGGGACCGAGCAGGCAAATTCCCCGGTCCTGGTTCTCCAGTCCTTCCTGCAGGTGGGGGTCCTCCCCCGTCTGCTATTGCTCTGGCCACAGCCCGAGCTATCATGTCATCTAGCTGCTCCGGAGTCAGAACGACGGAGGCAGCTGGTTCTGGCATTCTCTGAGGTATCCCCCTGGCTGGAGCATTGGTGGCTTCCTTCTGGAATTGCTGAGGAAGAGGAAGACATGTTCCCCCCTCCCTCTCTAACAGCAGCTCCTACTCCTGGATGGCGTTGGCCTGGAGTTGAGCTCTCGTCCCGGGCCACTATAACCAGTGGAGGTCCTTCAGTGTTGGGCACAGCCACCGGAGGCACGGGGTTGGACATAGCTTCACCCTGCACTGGGTTTGCGGGGGTTGTCCTTCCCCGAGCTAGTACTAGTGCAATCGATCTCATGGGTGTACGTTCACCGGTCATAATATCTCTCTTACGGATAATCAGAAAAGAAAATAAGTTGAAATTCACGTCTCAGCTCTTTTTCCCACGGACGGCGCCAATTGATGCGTAAAAACTGACCTGGGCCCGTTTTCCCACCTGGGTTCACGTGGGCAAAGCCTTTACGCACTAAAATCCTTAGCTTCCCTCGAACAAACGTACCTGTAAAACACGCCGTAGGGTTCTCCGGCGTAGGCACTCCGACGCTCAAGTCAGATCACCAGAAAATACTCAAGAAAAATACGTATAGAGTAGCTAAGTGAGAGTGATAGTAATTTGATACCGTTACCTCCCTGCTGGGTGTGTTACTTATACGTAAGTTAAGAGCAATAACCGTCATCACGGTCTCCAGGCATTATCCCGCATGTTCTGCCATGATGTCGTGCGTGGATAACTTATTCCTCAAGAAATCTGTATTATACCTACGAATTCCCCCCTGGACGGAGGTTGGACCCAGTCAATGTGGAATATAGGGAATATTCCTTGACTTGGGCCTCAATTATCTCAACTACTCGTCACTTCTCGATCTTATCAGATTGATAACCGCTATGGGCTTGGTCAAATACTCGCGCCTTCTCCAAATCTCGCTTGGGCCTCTCGGCCCACCTGCAGCTAGGTTTGGGCCTCGCGGCCCACCTATAGTCAGGTTTAGGGCCTCGCGACCCGTATCTGGGTTCAGGCCTCGTGGCCTATCTGTATTTGGGCTTGGGCCTCGTGGCCCCTCTCCCTACAGGCCTTGGCCTCGTGGCTCACCTGTAGGTGGGCTTAGGGCTTCGTAGCATGGTTTCGGTCGTCCTGGGCTCGGGCCCGTCTCGGGTTTTCCTCCCTTTATCTAGGGTATTTTGTTACACCATCGGGCCCTATTGGGCTGGGCATACTTGGACCCTACGTGCAGTTGGGCCTGACATTTTTATCCGCATCACATATTATATATGAAATATGCTTAATACTAGATTTCCTATTTTCCCAATAATTCATTGCATTGGCATAAGCAGTCCAACTATAATAAATATATTATAACCACTAATATATTGTCATGCACTAGTGTTCAATACTTTTTTTATCACTAAAAAAATATATATAAATTAACGAAGTCATTAGCAAGGACATACCTCGGATATTTAGTTTAACGAGGGTTTTACTGAAAGACTAGATTCGACGTCGATAAAATTATCATCGCTTATTAAATATTGGGAGTGACAATAAAACCATCGGCATTACCGAGAACATTTAAGCCCTCGGTAATGAGGGATAATGAAAGAATTTCATCTCATCTAAAAGTCCGAATTTGTAGAGAGGTCGAGAATTAATTCATTTATATTGATTCCTAACACTCCCCCTCACTCGTGGGCCGAATTTATAACCTCTACCCTTTGGGGAGAAGGCCCATCGAGTATACAATTTAATATGGGTGGAGTTGCTTTCAACGGGAATCGAACCCAGGATGTCTGGGCGTAAGCCTTTTGGCTCTGATACCATGAAAGAATTTCGCCTCATCTAAAAATTCGAACTTGTAGAGAGGTTGAGAATTAATTCATTTATATTGATTCCTAACAGATAAAGCCCTCGCTAAAATTTAAAACTCATGCCCTACTTAAGTTGTATTTTCTTTGTAGTGTATCGTTAAGGACGTTAATCTTATCCTCGATCTTATTAATTATCATGTCTTGCAATTAGTAATGCTAAGCATAGTTATAACAATTGCATTGAGTAGAGCAGTCCTCCCATGATTTTGATTTCTCTAAAACTTCTTTGAAACTATTCACATAGGCATAGTACGTAACAATCAAATTAAATAAAGATACCTTAATTTTTTCGTATCAAAATTTAAGACAAGTCAAATATTTGTACCTAGATCGTAGAGGAAGATATGATCTGGAAGTCAAATTTTCGAAGCAATTTCAAAAACTGAATTGGTCCAAAACTAGAAACGAATAAACTTACTCAAAATACCCCTATATTAAATTCATTTTACTTAAAAATAAAATCTCATTGTTTTTATCCTTATAAGGGTAAGACAAATTTTGAGTAGGGTAGGAATAGAGGTAGGAAAATAGCGGAATTTGGGTATATCGATCGCACTTACCGTACTGGAAATTATCACATTTATCGAATAGTAATTAAAGAAATTCGATATTTGGTATCATATCGAAAATATTTTTAAAAAACATTCGCTATGGATGGTATGAAACGGTATACCGATTTTTTATTATAATCTTTTTAGGATTTAGTTTATTTTCTTAATATTATAAGCTGAACAAGAACGATGTCGCATGTGTTAATTTGGTAAATGTCGCATGTGTTAATTTGGTTCAATTAACCTCTCACCGCTATTATAAAAGGAAATATATATATCCAAAGAGTGGTAATTCTTTCAATTCATTCCATCAAACAAAATTTGCAATTTAAATAATTTGCAAGACTAATAATTTATTGAACTGATTAGTTGTTTGCAACCAAAAGTAGTAATAACAAACAGTTTCATAGAATACTCAACCCATGTTTTCTTGTTTGCTTTCAAATGCATGTAGTAGTTTTGAACCAACACGTACAATTATTTTAAATACAAGTACAATTCGTGCTCTATTACAATAAGGTCTCATTTGGTTTTCTTTATTAGGGGTGTATTGATCTCTAATTCAACTTTATCACTTGTTTGGTTTGCTGTATACATTATACTTCCAGCTCGTTATTAAGAATGAGCACGTTCAAATAATACCTGATACGGATAAAAATGTCGGGCCCAACTACACGTAGGGCCCAAATACGACCAGCCCAATAGGGCCCAATGACGTTATTAGACACCCTAGATAAAGGGAGGAAAACCCGAGATGGGCCCGAGCCCAGATCGGCTGAAACCGGGCTACGAAGCCCTAAACCCACCTACAGGGGGGCCACGAGGCCCAGGCCTGTATGGAGAGGGGCCATGAGGCCCAAGCCCGACTACAGATAGGCCACGAGGCTTACAACTGAATACAGGCCGCGAGGCCCAAAGCCCAACTGCAGGTGGGCCGCGAGGCCCAAACCTGGCTACAGGTGGGCCGAGAAGCCCAGGCGATATTTAAAGAGTACGTGAGGGTTTTTGACTAAGCCCAGGACGGTTATTTATCTGATAAGATCAAGAAACGCTGGAAGGAACGAGTAGTTGAGATAATTGAGGCCCAAGCCAAGGAATATTCCCCATATTCCTCATTGACTGGGTCTAACCTCCCTCCAGGGGGGGAATGCGTAGATATGATCAGATTTCTTAAGGAAAAAGATATCCACGCACGACATCATGGCAGAACGTGCGTGATAGTGCCTAGAGACTGTGTTGACAGTTAGGGATCTTAACGTACGTATAAGTAAGAGACCCCACAGGGAGGTAACGGTATCGAATCACTATCACTCTCACTTAGCTACCTTATACGTACTTTCTTGAGTGTTTTCCGGTGATCTGACTTGAGCGTCGGAGTGCCTACGCCGGAGAACCCTCCGGCGTGTTTTGCAGGTACGTTTGTTCGAGGGAAGCTAAGGATCTTAAGTGCGTAAAGGCTTTACCCCCGTGAACCCAGGTGGGGAAACAGGCCCAGGTCAGTTTTTACGCATCAATTGGCGCCGTCTGTGGGAAAAGAAGAGCTGAGACGTGAGTTTCAACTTCTTTTCTTTTCTGATTATCTGAAAGAAGGACATCATGATTGGTGAACGTGCACCCATGAGACCTATTGCACTAGTACCAGCCGGGGGAAGGACAGCCCCCGCAAACCCAACGCAGGGTGAAGCTGTGCCCCATCCTGTGCCTCCGGTGGTTATGCCCAATGCTGGAGGACCGCCACTAGTTACAGTGGCACAAGGTGAGAGCTCGACTCCTGGACAACACCATCCAGGAGTAGGAGCTGTTGTTAGAGAGGAAGGAGGAACATGTCTTCCTCTTCTTCTGCAATACCAGAAGGAATACCTATGATAGGGATTCCCGGAGCGGCCAACGCTCCAGTCAGGGGGATACCTCAGAGAATCGCAGAACCAGCTGCCTCTGTCGCTCTAACTCGGGAGCAGCTGGATGATCTGATAGCTCGAGCTGTGGCCAGGGCAATGGCCGGAGGGGGAGGACCTCCACCTGCAGGAAGGGTTGGAGAACTAGGACCGGGGAATCCGCCTGCTCGATCCCAACCAGGGGGAAGTAGGCAGGACGAGTATCAAGAAGAACGCAGGAGAGAGGTGGAGTCCAGGAACCAGGAGGAGGCACTGGGAGCTGAAGGAGCCCAGGAGAGAAGATCAGCAGTCCCTCGGCCGAGGGAGGCTGGTCCCGAGGAAGCTGCACGGGGGAAGGAGACAGCCCCTCTGTAGCGAGGAAGTAAGATCGAGGACCAAGAAGAGGGTACAGGAGACACCCAATCTGAGGCCATGAAAGACCAAATCAGATCCTTGAGGAAACAAATGGACAACATGAAACATCAGATGGAAAATCGGGTTAGTATCCCTCGACCCGTTACAGGCTGCCAATTTACCGAGAATATCTTACAAGATGAATTGCCTAGCAATTTTAAACCTCTTAATTATGAATATGATGGTACGACTGACCCCTATGATCATTTGGTGAGATTTGAAAATTCGGCCCTCCTCCATCGATATGGGGAGGGTGTGAAGTGCAGGGTCTTTCTTATTACTCTATCAAAGGCAGCCCAGCAGTGGTTTAGCCAGTTAGAACCCAATTCCATCAACTCCTTTGAACAGTTTGGGGAGCTCTTCTTGCATCAATTTGCTAGTGCAAGGAGGCAACCCAGAGCTACGCTAACATTGTTTAACATGAAGCAAGGGGAGAATGAAAGCATACGGGCCTTCATGAAGAGATTCAATCAGGCGGCACTAGAAGTTCCAACCGCCACCCCGGAGGTAAAAATTAATGCTTTTACTAGTAACCTCCGAGATGGAGACTTGTTTTCCTCCCTGGCTAAGAAGCCAGTCCAGACGTTCAATGAACTGCTAAGGAGGGCGGAGAAGTACGTCACATTGGAGGAGGTAAAAAAGGCAAAGAGAGCCGAGGTCAAACCCAATGGACCTGAAAAGAAGAAGGAGTCATCGAAGAAAAGCTCAACAGCAGAACCTGAGAAAGCTGCAAAATCTGAACCCGGTCCAGGTTTGACAAGTATACCCCCCTGAAGCTCGAGCCAGCAGAGCTACTGGAAGTGGCATCTGACCATCCGAAAATGAAGTTTCCATGGACACGGTCCAGAGGGCCTCAAAAACCTAAGTCAGATAAGTTTTGTGGTTTCCACAATGAATATGGACATGACACTAACAATTGTTTTCACTTACGTGATGAGATTGAGAGGATGATCCAAGTTGGACATCTTAAAGAGTTTGTTTACAGAGATCGAGTTAGCTCCAGAGGTCAAAAAAGAAAAGAAGCTGATGATAAAGCTGAGGAGAAAGGAAGGATGATCGAAGGGAGGCAGGAGGAGAGACCCTCCTAGAAGAGAGGACTTATCCAGATGATAGTCGGAGGTCCAGCAGAGGGAGACTCCTTCCGCGCTAGAAAAACGGGAGAGAGGACTCTCAGGAGAGAGGTAGGAGAAATGTCCAGAGAGGTGGACCATAAAGAAGCTGTCCATACGCCTCGGATTCATTTTGGCCCAGAGGATGGAAGCTTAAGGAAGGAGGACCACAGTGACGCACTGGTCATCACAACGGATGTGGTGGGATATACGGTAGCACGGATCTTCGTAGATACAGGGAGCTCTGCAGACATCATCTTCCTAGAATGTTTCAAGAAGATGAATTTGAATATAGAAATGCAACCAGTGGATACGGCGTTATACGGATTCACGGGAGGAGCAGTACACCCTCTGGGCCAGGTAACCCTCCAGGTGGGGCTAGGTGAAGCTCCACGGAGGAGGGTGGTTATGGCAAATTTTTTGATTGTGGATATACCCTCATCCTATAACATGATTTTTGGTAGACCATTGTTGAACCTATTTCAGGTGGTTATATCAACTTATCACATGAAACTCAAGTTCCCAGTGAATGACGAGGTGGGTGAAGTAGCTGGAGATCAGCTGCAATCCAGAAAATGCTACGTGGAGGCAGTAAAGATAGCCGATAAAGAGCTACATCGCAGCCTGAAAAGAGACAAAGAGGTAGGCCGAGAATCCAAGAGGTGCAAGATTTCTGAAGAAATCGATCCTCCGAAGATGGAAGCTGAAGGAGAGCTGATGATGGTGGAGTTGTATCCCGGAAAGAAAGGATACACAACGAAGATAGGAGCCCAGCTGGAGCCAGAGTTGGAGAAGGACCTGGTAGCATCTTTACGAAGAAATGTGGACGTTTTTGCTTTTTCTTCCTCTGACATGACAGGTATCCCTGAGGAGGTGGCGATGCATCACCTGAATGTGGATCCCAAAGCTAAACCAATAAAACAGAAATTAAGGGTTTTCGGACCAGAGAAAGATGCCATTACGAAGGTAGAAGTAGAAAAGCTGCTGGAGGCAGGACATGTTAAGCGAATACAATTTCCCACCTGGCTATCCAATGCTGTCTTGGTGGCGAAACCAGGGGGGAAATGGAGAATGTGCATAGATTTCCGAGACCTGAACAAGGCTTGTCCTAAGGATCATTATCCCTTGCCTAAGATTGACCAAATGGTCGACTCTACATCAGGATTTGAGCTGCTAAGCATGATGGATGCCTATCAAGGCTACCATCAGATACAAATTTTCCCTCCAGATATCCCAAAGGTTAGTTTCATTATTGCTAGTGGAACTTTCTGTTATATTAGAATGCCCTTTGGGTTGAAGAATGCAGGAGCTACCTATCAGAGAATGGTGGATAAAATGTTCCGAGACCAGCTAGGGAGGAACATGGAGGTCTACGTTGATGATATGCTCGTGAAAAGCGTAGAAGCTGGAAAACATGTGGCAGACCTGGAGGAAGCTTTCTCAGTGCTCAGGAGGAATGGCATGAAGCTGAATCCAGCAAAGTGTTCTTTTGGAGTGAGATCCGGGAAATTCCTCGGATATATGGTGACCCAGCGGGGAATCGAGGTTAACCCTGCTAAGGTGAAAGTTGTGCTTGATATGCAGCCCCCCACCAATATCAAGGAGCTGCAGAGGCTGAATGGGAGAATTACGGCTTTAAGCAGATTCATAGCCAGATCTGCGGAGAGGAGCCATCCCTTCTTTAAAATCTTGAGGAAGGGATCTAAGTTCGAGTGGGATGAGCGATGCCAGCAGGCGTTCGAAGAGCTTAAACAGCACCTGGCCCAGTTACCTACATTAACGAAGCCTATACCAGGGGAGACACTCTACCTCTACCTCTCTGTAGGTGGGGTCTCACTCAGCTCCGTGCTGGTGAGGGAGGAGGGGTCAACCCAGAAGCCTGTTTACTACATTAGTAAGCTCATACAGGGAGCTGAAGTGAGATACTCGGAGATAGAGAAAGCAGCCCTGACTATAATGGTCACTGCACGGAGGTTACGGCCTTATTTTTTGTCACATAAGGTCATTGTTCGGACTAACTACCTTTTGAAACAGGTGATAGGGAGAGCTGATCTTTCAGGGAGGATGGTCAAGTGGGCCGTCGAACTGGGAGAATATGATGTGGATTTTGAGCCACGGAGGACCATAAAAGCACAAGCCCTCTCTGACTTCATCCAGGAGGGTACACGTGCGCAGGAGGAAGGAGAATGGAAGGTATATGTTGACGGCTCTGTGTCTATGCAGGGTTGTGGAGCTGGGATAATGATCATTGATCCAGAGGGCCAGGAAACGCAAGTGGCAGTGAGGTTTGAATTCATCACCTCCAACAATGGAGCTGAGTATGAGGCCCTGATTCGAGGAATGGAGATGGCCGCAGACCTGGGAGCAGGTCGGGTGGTCATATTTTCAGATTCCCAACTTGTAACCCAGCAGGTTACAGGGGGGTACGAAGCCAAAGATGAGAAGATGGTAGCCTACCTTCAGCGAGTAGCCGAGCTGCAGGGAAGGTTCAGTTCCTTTGAGGTCCGGCAGATACCTCGAGAGGAAAACTCCAGAGCGGATAGCCTTTCGAAGCTAGCGAGTTCAGCAACCCTACCAGGAGGGGGGAAGATCACCTTAGTGACTGCAGAAGCTGAATCAACAAATCCCTCAGTAGGGGTCATCGGAGCTGAAGATGACTGGAGAACCAGCATATATCGAGTGTTGCAGAACCCGGAGAGCTGCCCAGATAAAAGGAAAGCTCAGAATTGGAGAATCCGATACACGATGATCGGGGACAAGATGTACCGGCGGTCCTACACGCAGCCTTACTTGAGATGTTTATCCCCTCAAGAAGGGAGGTACGTAATTAAGGATATACACGAGGGTTGTTGTGCTGACCATGCAGGAGCTCGGGCAATAGTTCGGAAAACCTTGAGGGCTGGATACTTCTGGCCTACCATGACCCAGGATGCCAAGAGCTGGGTGAAGAAGTGCGAGAAATGCCAGAAGCATGGCCGCCTCATCCACCTCCCTGCAGAGGAGATGGGTACCATGCACTCTCCATGTCCCTTTGCGAAGTGGGGGATGGACCTAGTGGGCCCATTCCCAATTGCAGTGGGCCAGCGGAAGTTTCTATTGGTGGCAGTAGACTACTTCAGCAAGTGGGTCGAAGCTGTACCTCTAGCAAGGATAGAAGAAGGTAACATAATCAAGTTTTTATGGAGATATATTTGCTGCAGGTTTGGTATACCTAGAATCCTGGTATCGGATAATGGAACCCAGTTTATGGGAAACATGGTACGGGAATGGTGTGATAACCTGAAAATTATCCAGAGGTTCACATCAGTGGCGCACCCCCAAGCCAACGGTCAAGTGGAGGTCACCAACAGAACTATTGTGAACGGGATACGTGCCCGACTGGAAAAAGCTGGAGGGAGGTGGGTCGATGAGCTGGAGTCAGTTTTGTGGGCTTATCGGACCACCCCCAGGGAGCCAACGGAGGAGTCCCCTTTCCACCTGGTGTATGGGGCAGCCGCAGTTATACCTGCAGAGGTGGGGATGGAGACACATCGTTTAGCCCACTTCCAGGAGGCTAGAAATGAAGAGTTGATGAGAGAGAACCTAGACATGCTAGAAGAGGAGCGCGAGATCGTCCACCTGAAAAATGAGAAGTATAAAAGCCGCATAAAGGCTGCTTATGACCAGAAGGTCGTAAGTCGGAGATTTGAAGAAGGAGATCTAGTCCTGAGGCAAGCTAACGCGTTGAAAAACATTGGAAAGCTCGATCCCAAGTGGGAGGGGCCGTACAAGGTGACCAGGGTCCTCCGAGGGGGAGCTTACGAGCTACAAGACATGGAAGGAAATCAACTGGCTAGACCCTGGAATGTCTGCCATTTGAAGAGGTTTTATACCTGAAGAAAGTACCCGCCTCGCTGCAAGTAAGTGGTTCTTTTTATGCTAGAGTTGTTTTATTTATGTTCTGAATAAATTGTAATTTCGCTCCACTGGTACTCTTTTTTCCCCTCCCTGCGGGTTTCCCACTGGGTTTTACCGCAGGGAGGTTTTTTAAAGAGACCGGCCAAGTTAACTCTTAACTTGTGTTGATCGATTATGGTTAATGGGGCAAATTTGTTTGTCAATTAATGAAAGCGATTTTTCATTATCTATGAGTTCATGAGTTCATTCTTTCGTTGAGTACGATTGAAATAATATAAATGCATGTTATTCGATACAATTGCATCACAACACACGATTGATTACGTGAGAATTAATAACTTGCGAGAAAGTTAGACTACAAATAAAATGCACGATAAGCATTCAATGAGAAATACAATGAGCATTCACGAAATGAATTCGCATTATGAGAAAGGAAGCTAAGAGATAGCTTCAAAAATACTAAAGTTAAACCTACAGAGAGGGTTTAACCCACCTAAACCCAGAGAGGGGTTATGAGAAAGAAGCTAAGAGATAGCTTCAAAAATACTAAAGTTAAACCTACAGAGAGGGTTTAACCCACCTAAACCCAGAGAGGGGTCATGAGAAAGAAGCTAAGAGATAGCTTCAAAAATACTAATGTTAAACCTACAGAGAGGGTTTAACCCACCTAAACCCAGAGAGGGGTTATGAGAAAGAAGCTAAGAGTTGAAATACTAAAGAGAGAGAGGGTTTAACCCAGCTAGAGGGTTACGAGAAAGAAGCTAAGAGATAGCTTCGAAACACTAAAGTTAAACCTACAGAGAGGGTTTAACCCACCTAAACCCAGAGAGGGGTTACGAGAACGAAGCTAAGAGATAGCTCCGAAACACTAAAGTTAAACCTACAGAGAGGGTTTAACCCACCTAAACCCAGAGAGGGGTTACGAGAAAAAAGCTAAGAGATAGCTTCGAAACACTAAAGTTAAACCTACAGAGAGGGTTTAACCCACCTAAACCCAGAGAGGGGTTACGAGAAAGAAGCTAAGAGATAACTTCGAAACACTAAAGTTAAACCTACAGAGAGGGTTTAACCCACCTAAACCCAGAGAGGGGTTACGAGAACGAAGCTAAGAGATAGCTCCGAAACACTAAAGTTAAACCTACAAAGAGGGTTTAACCCACCTGAACCCAGAGAGGGGTTACGAGAAAGAAGCTAAGAGATAGCTTCGAAACACTAAAGTTAAACCTACAGAGAGGGTTTAACCCACCTAAACCCAGAGAGGGGTCACGAGAAAGAAGCTAAGAGATAGCTTCGAAACACTAAAGTTAAACCTACAGAGAGGGTTTAACCCACCTAAACCCAGAGAGGGGTTCACCTATCTAGACCCGAGAAAGGGTGTAATAGTTAAAGAGATGGCTTTAAAAAGCTTGGTTAAACCTGCGATAAGGATTTAACTGACTAAGTGTAAGACAAGAAACAGGGCTTTCAGGCCTTGGCCAGGCCCACAAGAGGGGCTCGGCTAAACTCGCACTTAAGAAAGGCCTTGTGGTGTGGAAAACAACCGAAACAGCGAACTCATTAAGCTGAACCTATAAAGTTTAGCTAAACCTGTGTCCAGAAAGGACTATTAAACTTAAAGCTATGAAAGACTTAAAGCTAGCAAGTTGGACTTATGAGTGTCTGACGAGGTTAGTCCCAAGAGGGAGATTACGAGGCAGGAAACTAAGGCATATTTGGCTAAGGGTTTAACCCGACTAAGCCTGGTGAAGCCTAAGATAAGAAAATAAGAAATAGGTTCGAAACATCAGTATAAACTTAAGGAAGGGTTCTTGTAGAAGAGAAAAGCTAAGACCCTAGAAAGGGTTTGACCAGCTTCAAAACCCCAGAGGGTTAAGGAATGCTAAGACCAAGGAGCACGTAGGGCTTACTTGCTCCTCAGAAGGAGTGACATGAAAGTGGAAATGGACTATTGGCTGCATGTCAGCTAAGCGAAACATGCAGAGGGGATTCAATCAGCTTGAACCTCAAAATGTTTGACAAAACAGGAACTGAAGGAAGGCCTCCTAGAGCCAACTCGACTCTTTAGCGAGAGCCCAGTGGGATAAGGGAGAAATTTGAGACATAAACGACAAAGCCTACAAGAGGGGCTTATATAGATCACGCACCTAAGAAGGGTGATGAGAACAAGGAGCTAGAAAAACCTTTTAAAATACTAAGTTTTACCTACCAGGTAGGGTGCTAACTTACGTAAGCATGAGAAAAACTATCCAAGGAAAATCCCAGACTATGAAGTCAAGGGAAAATCTGAAAGCTTAAACCATAAAACCCTAGAGAAGGAAAAGGGGGGTTGATGAGCGGATGAGTTATCAGCCTATAAGGAAAAGGATACGTACACACTACTAGCTAGCGTTATGTTCCCAATGATTAAGTCATGCATACAAGCTAATAGTTCAGAGGCTAGACAGTTTGTAAACATGCAGTGAAAACTGAGTATGGGAAACACAAATAAACAGCATATAACTCCCAGCAAGGGAGGACAAACACCAGATATGAGAAGCAGTTCCCGGCAAGGGAAGATACACGAATATATGAAAATTAACTCCCGACGAGGGAGGATCCCATTCATTCACAACAAAAAGGCCCCCGGCGAGGGGGCAACAGAATGCCAAAACATAAAGTAAACTCCCAACGAAGGGGAGACAGAATTCAGGTGCCAAACCGGCATAAGAGAAAGAGAGAGAGAAGAGAATTCATTACAGACCGCAGAAATAAGAAATTGTTTCAGAAATTAACTAGGGATAGGGGAGGTTCCTCTGCTTCATCAACAGTGGCAGCCACTTCCGCTTCTTTCTCCAGGGCTCGAGCCATGCACGCTTCCTCTTGGGAGGTAGGAACTTCCAGGGCAAGGGGGCATAGAGGGGGGATCAGTGGGGACATCTCTGCTGCCACAACCTCCGTCCGCACCAGCTCGACAGTCAACTCGTTAAGAATTGGGGACCACCAGTCCTCCTCAATAGACCTCGAAGGGTCACCTTTGAAATGTGGGGGAGTAGGCATGGAGGCTAGAGCGCCGTTCCTATCAAACTCCCCCGAGAAGGAGGGATCGCCTTGCTGCTGCACGGCCGCATCAAACCTGTAGTCATAGAAAAAGTGGATGTAAGGCCCCATATCCCCAAGGAAGCTGGGATGACTCAGGTACTGCTCCCGTAACCTGGGCCATAGAGCATACAGGAAGTGCTGTCCAGGTGCGGAGAAGAAGAGAGTCTGCAGGAGGGACCTGGCTCCCTTCACCAGGGCCTCCTGGTGCACTCGGGATTCTTGCAGGGCATGGTAGACCGCCATGTCATTCGTTTCCTTCTCAGCCGCCTCACGAGCCGTGTCGGCTTTCTTCAACTCCTCCTCCAGCTTTTTAATGCGGAGGGAGGCAAGAGTGGCTTTCTCTCCAACTCCTTCAGTTGAGGAGAGGGGAGCAGGTTGGAGGGGCTCCATAGGCTGGACAGAAGGATGCCAAGCTGAGAAACCAGCACGAGTACAATAAGAACGCAGTTGGCACATAGAAAGTAGAAAATAACAGAAAGTGAAACAATTGAGATAACCAGAAGGGTGTTACCTGAGCAAAGTGGCTCGCAGCCTGATGTTGTTGCTGGTCAGGAGGGAGGCTGGTAAGCTTTTCATAGTCGTCTGCAGAGATCCGTTCGCTAAAAAACTTGCTAGCGAAGGTACCAGAGGAGTAAGAGTCCACATCAATAGGGGCTGAAGAGAGGCCTTGACTGCATCTAGTGGGATACTTGCGACGCAAAGTATCCCGGGAATGGAGAGAACCCTGGCTGGCGGGGGCTTTGCCCTTAGTGGTTTTAGACTTCTTCGGAGGAGGAGGGTTATCCTCGGGATCTTCCTGGGGAGCTGGTGGAGAAGAGGGGGGTGCATCAAGAGCATCACCTTGAGAAGCAGGAGTAGGGAGGGCCGACTCAAGTGAGTCAGTGGGACCTTCCAAAACTTTGGACAACCACAACATTTCTGCAAAAGAAACCAAGGTGAGTTAGATAGCAGATATATTTATACTCATAAAGGCAAGGGATTGTAATGAGATAATTACCATCCTGGGGTTCGAGAGGGACCCTTATCGAGCTAAATTTAAAGTGGGAGAGAATACGAGAATTGAAGCAGATTTCGGGCAAATCAAAATGCCCATGGGCATTCAGCAGTTGAACGACTCGACGGTTAGTAGAAGAGGAGATGTGACTAGAGGGAGCTGGAGGAGAAGGGTTTCGATAAATCCATTTCTGATTGTGAAAAGGCCATGGCTTGTCGGGGGTAATAAAAACAAAGTGGTCACCCCATTCTTTGTTAATATTGGGAACCTTCCCAATGAAAGAGCATTTCCCTTTTACCCGACTACTTACATAGTAGAAGGGTCCAACGGTTTTACAGGTAAACTGAGAAAAAAGAGTTCGGCAGACGGTTTCCCTCCATTTCCTTTGAGAAGGATATAGAAGGCGACCATCATCCTGATGGCGTTAGGAACAAACTGGTTAAGAGGAACTCGGTAGAGGTTCGATATTTGACACAGGAATTTTGGAGGAGGAAGACGTAACCCCGCTTCAAACTGGGCTTACCAGAAAGCTAGAGTCGGGGGAGTCGCTAGGTTTGGTCGGGCCCCCCGATCGGGGAGAGATAAACTGAAACCCGATGAAATATAGTCACCGAAAATGAGATCGGTTAGGGCTTTGTCAGAGATTTTGGAGGGACCGGCAAAGGAGTCCCAGAACCGGACCCTATCCACCTCCGGGGAGGAGGAAGAGACGGGAGGAGAGTCTCTGGGGGGATTAGGGACGGGAGAGTGGTGAGAACTTTGGGAAGAATTCCCAGTGTTAGAGATGGTTCGGGAAGAACCAGAGTGGGACATTTCTAAAGAACATTCCTACAAGCGAGTTAAAATGAGAAAAGAAAAATTTACCTGGACAATGAGAGGAAGTCGAGGGAAGGAGTGAAGAGGACGATCGCGGAGGACTTGCAGAAGGTAAGGTCCTAAATGGAGCGAGAATTTAGAAGAAAAGGAGGAAGAGGAAATGGAACTGATTTTGAAATAAAGAGGGAGTTAATGGATGCGTGTATCAGTAGCTAAAACTGAGGGGCGGATGCATGATCGACAGCTGTCCCTCGCTGAAGCCGAAAAGTCGCCAGGCTCCAATAGATTAGCGAGAGGGGATGTACCTGGGAAAGCTAAAGCTGTAGGGGGGACATCTCAAAGCTGGTGCTGCAGGGAGGATGTCCCCGAGGGCAAAGCTACAGGGAGGAATGTGCAAATCTTCCTTACTCCAGTGAGCTCCAAGGTCGTTCACCAGAGTAGGGGGGAGTGGTTGATACGGATAAAAATGTCGGGCCCAACTACACGTAGGACCCAAATACGACCAGCCCAATAGGGCCCAATGACGTTATTAGACACCCTAGATAAAGGGAGGAAAACCCGAGATGGGCCCGAGCCCAGATCGGCTGAAACCGGGCTACGAAGCCCCAAACCCACCTACAAGGGGGCCACGAGGCCTAGGCCTGTATGGAGAGGGGCCATGAGGCCCAAGCCCGACTACAGATAGGCCACGAGACTTACAACTGAATACAGGCCGCGAGGCCCAAAGCCCAACTGCAGGTGGGCCGCGAGACCCAAACCTGGCTACAGGTGGGCCGAGAAGCCCAGGCGAGATTTAAAGAGTACGTGAGGGTTTTTTACTAAGCCCAGGACGGTTATTTATCTGATAAGATCAAGAAACGCTGGAAGGAACGAGTAGTTGAGATAATTGAGGCCCAAGCCAAGGAATATTCCCCATATTCCTCATTGACTGGGTCTAACCTCCCTCCCGGGGGGGGAATGCGTAGATATGATCAGATTTCTTAAGGAAAAAGATATCCACGCACGACATCATGACAGAACGTGCGGGATAGTGCCTAGAGACTGTGTTGACAGTTAGGGATCTTAACGTACGTATAAGTAAGAGACCCCACAGGGAGGTAACGGTATCGAATCACTATCACTCTCACTTAGCTACCTTATACGTACTTTCTTGAGTGTTTTCCGGTGATCTGACTTGAGCGTCGGAGTGCCTACGCCGGAGAACCCTCCGGCGTGTTTTGCAGGTACGTTTGTTCGAGGGAAGCTAAGGATCTTAAGTGCGTAAAGGCTTTACCCCCGTGAACCCAGGTGGGGAAACAGGCCCAGGTCAGTTTTTACGCATCAATACCTAATACATGGTATTATAGATTCCAAGTTTCATATGGAATTTGTAATACTTATATTTCTCCAACATCTATTAAATTTTAAAATACCAAAAACACCCTTCACTTTCATCAAAATGTTATTATTTTTATTTATAAGGACAAATTAGTCTAAAATAAATTAATACTAGTTATAATACTTGCTACCAAACATAATATTGATAGCTAATCACCAATTATTCAACTCAAGTTTTTGAAACCAAATAAAATATTGATAAATAAACTGGTATTACAAATATAGGTATTATAGCTCAGGTATTATCCAATAAAGGAAACCAAATGAGCCCTAAGAAAATTTTGCTAATATAAATCTGAATAGTATTAAATAAATTAATTATAGTAAAAAAAAATTAAAATATAAAATTCTTTAAAAATATATTAAAACTAAATAAAATCTTAATTTTTTTTTTCAAAAAATCAATTAAGTATCACAAAGTAATTATATTATAATAATAAAAGTCTAATGATTAAAGCTAAATATAAATAAAGTTTTTTGATACAAATATATTAAAAGTATATAAAATCTGAAAAATATTTTTGAAGATTTTTATTTTTTTTATTGACTATTTTATATATTATTTTTTTAGGATTTAGTTTTTTTTTTTTTTTAATATTATACGTTGATAATGATGTCGCATGTGCTTATTTGGTAAATGTCACAGTCGTGGTTAATTCATTTGCAGCAACCTCTCATCGTTAATACATGTGTGGAAACAGATCTAAAGAGTGTTAATTCTATCAATTAAATCATATCAAACAAAATTAGTAATCAATTAAATCTTAAAAAATAACTATATTAAATTAATAAAAATCTAAAGCACATATCATGACACTAATAATTAAATTTAAATTAAAAGCTATTTTATTCCTTACATTAATTTAAGATTTCTATTTTTTAAAATTATTTTTTAATTTAATAGTTCTTAAGATTTAATTGATTTTTTATTGCTCCTATTTTAAGATTTTATTAGTTTTAATTAATTTTCGAAGTTTTTTACTTATTTTTTTAGTATTTAGTTTACTTTTTTAATATTTTTCAAATTTATTAATTAGCTATAACGGATTAGATTTTTATTAATTTAATATAATCAAAATTTCAAATGAGATTTAGGACGTAATTTACGGACTTAGCAAAACTTAGGGACGTAATTGGCTAAGTTATCTTTATTGGGACGTTTTCGTCGAACACAATGTTATGGGATATAAAAAAACTCTATCTCTCAAACTTATGGGAGGCATTAAAAAGGATATATTTTACGATGAAAATGCGACCTAGTTCGTCGTGGGGTGATGACGACTTTACAACAAAGATGACTGTCGTAAAATAAGACAAACCTGACCTGTTGTAAATTGCGACGATATGGAAATAATTAGAGGTGACAAATCGTGTAATCGTGTCGTTTATCGTGTTGACACGATAACGACACGACACGACACGATAAGGTGAAACATGAACACGATCCGATAAGGATACGTATCGGCACGACACGAACACGAAAATCTTCGTGTCAACACGACACGACACGATAATATTAAAACTAAAAATATAATCTAAAATTTTAAAATTCTAAACACGATAATGACACGATAAGGATACGATAATATTTAAAATTTTAGATTTTAAAATGCTTAATTAAAATTTTTAAAATTTATATCATATTGTATTGTTGTCATCGTATGCATGTCATTAACATGTTACTATCATATACATATTAGTGATTCACTAACAGATTAACAGATTGCTAATGGGTTAATGTAATCTGTTAATTTTATCGTGCTTAACAGGTTGACACGACATGAACATGAACACGACACGAAATTTTCGTGTCCTTATCAGGTTGACACGATAAGGACACGAACACGATAAGCCCAAACACTAACCCGCAATTTCTGTGTCGTGTTATCGTATCATGTCTGAAATTGCCACCTCTAGGAATAATTCACCGCAAACATTTGCAATACTTGTTTATACGACCTCTGAAAATTAATCGAAAATCATGATTTTCCACTATTTTCTTGTAGTGTTGTTTTGAATAATTATAGTTGGAGCACTTTTTCGCAAATTATATTGATTGTCGATTGAGGACAATATTTAAAAAAATTGGTGTTATTGTGTGGGATGAGTCTATATTTAACACATACAAAGTTCAGTCAATTCAACTCATTTTTTTTTAAAATAAAATTGATTAATGGAGCTCCATCTGTGGAACAGCCTCACTCATATCTTAGTCCTAATCACTGTTGCAAAAATTGGTCTAGACAGATGTTGAAGCGGTCGTCAGCTGATTCGGTTTCTTGCAAATCTTACGTTTCAGGCGAAAATGCACCTAAACGGGACCTATAGGCGGATCCTAGACAGATCGATCGATCTGTTGACATACATACAAGTAATTCTATTTCTTCATCCTTTTGGAAAATTTGTATGTATGATGAAAGCAAAGTTGGTCAATTCAAGCATTATTTTATAAACAATGTCCCCTGTTATCGCTCGCACTTAATTTAATAAAGTCACCCTAAAACTTATACTTATGTTCATAATATGTGATGCAGATAAAAATGTCAGGCCCAACTGCACGTAGGGCTCAAGTACGACCAGCCCAATAGGGCCCAGTGACGTAAAAAAATACCATAGATAAAGGGAGCAAAACCCGAGATGGGCCCGAGCCCAGGTCGGCTGAAACCATGATACAAAGCCCTAAACCCACCTACAGGTGGGCCGCGAGGCCAAGGCCTGTATGGAGAGGGGCCACGAGGCCCAAGCCCAACTACAGATAGGCCACGAGGCCTAAACCCAGATACGGGTCACGAGGCCCTAAACCCGACTGTAGGTGGGCCGCGAGGCCCAAACCTAGCTGCAGGTGGGCTGGGAGGCCCAAGTGAGATTTGGAGAACACGCGAGTATTTGATCAAGCCCATAGCGGTTATCTATCTGACAAGATCGAGAAGTGACGAGTAGTTGAGATAATTGAGGCCCAAGTCAAGGAATATTCCCTATATTCCTCATTGACTTGGTCCAACCTCCGTCCAGGGGGGGAATTCGTAGGCACATGTAGATTCCTTGAGACAAAAAATATCCACACACAACATCATGGCAGAACGTGTGGGATAATGCCTGGAAACCGTGATGACGGTTATTACTCCTAACTTACATATAGAAAACACACCCAGCAGGGAGGTAACGGTATCAAAAGACTATCACTCTCACTTAGCTACTCTATACGTACTTTCTTAAGTGTTTTCCGGTAATCTGACTTGAGCGTCGGAGTGCCTACGCCGGAGAAACCTCCGGCGTGTTTTGCAGGTACGTTTGTTCGAGGGAGGCTAAGGGTCCTAGTGCGTAAAGGCTTTACCCACGTGAACCCAGGTGGGGAAACTGGCCCAGGTCAGTTTTTACGCATCAATTGGCGCCGTATGTGGGAAAGGAGAGCTGAGACGTGAGTTTCAACTTCTTTTCTTTTTTGATTATCTGAAAGAAAGACATCATGACTGGTGAACGTCCACCTATGAGACCGATTGCACTAGTACCGGCTCGAGGAAGGACAACCCCTGCAAACCTAATGCCGGGTGAAGCTGTGTCCAACCCCATGCCTCCTGTTGCTGTGCTTAACACTGAAGGACCACTGCTCGTTACAGTGGTGCGAGACGTGAGCTCGACTCCAGGCCAACGCCATCCAGGAGTGGGAGCTGCTGCTAGAGAGGGAGGGGGAATTCACCTGTCTCTTCCTCTGCGATTCCAGAAGGAATCCCTATAGCGGGGATCCCCGGAGGCGCCAATGCTCCAGCCAGGGGGATACCTCAGAGAATGCCAGAACCGGCTGCCTCCGTCGTTCTGACTCGGGAGCAGCTAGATGACATGATAGCTCGGGCTGTGGCCAGAGCAATCGCAGAAGGGGGAGGACCCCCACCTGCAGGAAGGACTGGAGAACCAGGACCAGGGAACTTGCCTGCTCGGTCCCAACCAGGGGGGAGTAGGCAGGACGAGCATAAAAAAGAACGAAGGAGAGAGGTGGAGTCCAGGAACCAGGAGGAAACCCTAGGAGCTGAAGGAGTCCAGGAGAGAAGGTCAGCAGTCCCTCGACTGAGGGAGGCTGGTCCTGAGGAAGCTGCACGGGGGAAGGAGACAGCCCCTCTGCAGCGAGGAAGTAAGATCGAGGACCAAGAAGAGGGTACAGAAGACACCCAATCTGAGGCCATGAAGGACCAAATCAAATCCTTGAGGAAACAAATGGACAACATGAAGCATCAGATGGAAAATCGGGTCAGTATGCCTCGACCCGTTACAGGTTGCCAATTTACTGAGAATATCTTACAAGATGAGTTGCCTAGCAATTTTAAACCTCTTAATTATGAATATGATGGTACGACTGACCCCTATGACCATTTGGTGAGATTTGAAAATTCGGCCCTCCTCCATCGATATGGGGAGGGTGTGAAGTGCAGGGTCTTTCTTACTACTCTATCCAAGGCAGCCCAGCAGTGGTTTAGCCAGTTGGAGCCCAACTCCATCAACTCCTTTGAGCAGTTTGGAGAGCTCTTCTTGCATCAGTTCGCCAGTGCAAGGAGGCAACCTAGAGCTACGCTAACATTGTTCAACATGAAACAAGGTGAAAATGAAAGCCTATGGGCCTTCATGAAGAGGTTCAATCAGGCGGCACTGGAAGTCCCAACCGCCATCCCAGAGGTAAAAATTAATGCTTTTACTAGTAACCTCCGAGATGGAGATTTATTTTCCTCTCTGGCTAAGAAGCCAGTCCAGACGTTCGATGAACTGCTAAGGAGGGCAGAGAAGTACGTCACACTGGAGGAGGTGAGAAAGGCGAAGAGAGCCGAGGTCAAACCAAGTGGGCCTGAAAAGAAGAAGGAATCATCAAAGAAAAACTCAACAGCAGGGCCTGAGAAAGCTGCAAAATCTGGACCTCGATCCAGGTTTGACAAGTATACCCCCCTGAAGCTTGAGCCAGTAGAGCTACTGGAAGTGGCATCCGACCATCCTGAAATGAAGTTTCCATGGACACGGTCCAGAGGGCCTCAAAAGCCCAAGTCAGATAAGTTTTGTCGTTTCCACAATGAATATGGACATGACACTAACAATTGTTTCCACTTACGTGATGAGATTGAAAGGATGATCCAAGCTGGACATCTTAAAGAATTTGTTTACAGAGATCGAGTTAGCTCCAGGGGGCAAAAAAGAAAGGAAGCCGATGACAAAGCTGAGGAGAAAGGAAGAATGATCGAAGGGAGGCAGGAGGAGAGACCCTCCCAGAAGAGAGGACTTATCCAGATGATAGTCGGAGGTCCAGCAGAGGGAGACTCCTTCCGCGCTAGAAAAGTTGGAGAGAGGACCCTCAGGAGAGAGATAGGAGAAATGTCAAGAGACGTGGATCAGAAGGAGGTCAGATGTACACTTAGGATTCATTTCAGCCCAGAGGATGGAGGCCTGAGGAGGGAGGACCACAGTGATGCGCTAGTCATCACAACAGATGTGGTTGGATATACTGTAGCAAGGATCTTCATAGATACAGGGAGCTCCGCAGACATCATCTTCTTGGAATGTTTCAAGAAGATGAACTTAAACATAGATATGCAGTCGGTGGATACAATGTTGTACGGATTTACAGGAGGGGCAGTCCACCCTCTTGGTCAGGTAACCCTCTAGGTGGGGCTAGGCGAAGCTCCACGGAGGAGGGTAATTATGGCAAATTTTTTTATTGTTGATGTACCCTCATCCTACAACATGATCTTTGGTAGGCCAGTGTTGAACTTATTTCAGGTGGTTATATCAACTTATCACATGAAACTCAAGTTTCTAGTGAATGATGAGGTGGGTGAAGTAGCTAGCGATCAGCTACAATCCAGAAAATACTACGTGGAGGCAGTAAAGATGGCCGACAAAGAGCTGCACCGCAGCCTGAAAAGAGACACAGAGGGGGATCGAGAATCCAAAAGGTGTAAGATTTCTGAGGAAATCGATCCTCCGAAGATGGAAGCTGACGAAGAGCTGATGATGGTGGAGTTGTATCCAGAGAAAAGAGGATACACAACAAGGATCGGAGCCCAGCTGGAGCCAGAGCCAGAGCTAGAGAGAGACCTGGTAACAGCTCTACGAAGAAATGCAGACGTTTTTGTTTTTTCTTCCTCTGACATGACAGGTATCCCCGAGGAGGTGGCGATGCATCACCTGAACGTGGACCCTAAGGCTAAACCAGTGAAGCAGAAACTAAGGGTCTTTGGACCAGAAAAAGAGGCCATTACGAAGGTTGAAGCAGAGAAACTGCTGGAGGCAGGACATGTCAAGCGAATCCAATTTCCCACCTGGCTATGCAATGCCGTGTTGGTGGCAAAACCAGGGGGAAATGGAGAATCTGCATAAATTTTCGAGATCTGAACAAGGCTTGCCCTAAGGATCATTATCCCTTGCCTAGGATTGATCAGATGGTCGATTCTACATCTGGATTTGAGCTGCTAAGTATATGATGAATGCCTATCAAGGCTACCATCAAATACAAATTTTCCCTCCAGATATCCCAAAGGTTAGTTTCATTATTGCTTGAGGAACTTTCTGCTATATTAGAATGCCCTTTGGATTGAAGAATGCAGGAGCAACCTACCAGAGAATGGTTGATAAGATGTTCCGAGACCAGCTAGGGAGGAACATAGACGTCTACGTTGATGATATGCTGGTGAAAAGCGTGAAAGCTGAAAAACACGTGGTGGACCTGGAGGAAGCTTTCTCAGTGCTCAGGAGGATTGGCATGAAGCTGAATCCAGCCAAGTGTTCTTTTGGAGTGAGATCCGGGAAATTTCTTGGATATATGGTGACCCAGTGGGGAATCGAAGTTAATCCTGCTAAGGTTAAAGCCGTGCTCGACATGCAGCCTCCCACCAATATTAAGGACCTGCAGAGATTAAATGGGAGAATTACAGCATTGAGCAGATTCATAGCCAGATCTGCAGAGAGGAGTCATCCCTTCTTTAAAATCTTGAGGAAGGGGTCCAAGTTCGAGTGGAACGAGCAATGCCAGCAGGCATTCGAGGAGCTTAAGCAACACCTGGCCCAATTACCTACGTTAACGAAGCCTATTCCAGGGGAGACACTCTACCTCTCTGTAGGTGGGGTCTCACTTAGCTCCGTGCTGGTAAGGGAGGAAGGGTCGACCCAGAAACCTGTGTACTACATCAGCAAGCTCATACAAGGAGCTGAAGTGAGATACTCGGAGATAGAGAAGGCAGCCCTGACTATAATGGTCATGGCACGAAGGTTACGACCTTATTTTTTGTCACATAAGGTCATTGTTTGGACTAACTACCTTCTGAAACAGGTGATATGGAGAGCTGATCTTTCAGGGAGGATGGTCAAGTGGGCCGTCGAACTGGGAGAATATGATGTGGATTTCGAGCCACGGAGGACCATTAAAGCACAAGCCCTCTCTGATTTCATCCAGGAGGGTACACGAGCGCTTGAGGAAGGAGAATGGAAGGTATATATGGACGGTTCTGTATCTATGCAGGGCTGTGGAGCGGGGATCGTAATTATTGATCCAGAGGGCCAGGAAACGCAAGTTGCAGTAAGGTTCGAATTTATTACCTCTAACAACGGAGCTGAGTACGAGGCCCTAATTCGAGGAATGGAGATGGCCGCAGAGCTGGGAGTAGGTCGGGTGGTCATATTTTCAGATTCCCAACTCGTAACCCAACAGGTTACAGGTGGGTACGAGGCCAAAGATGAAAAGATGGTAGTCTACCTTCAGCGAGTAGCCGAGCTGCAGGGAAGGTTCAGTTCCTTTGAGGTTAGGCAAATACCTCGAGAGGAAAACTCCAGAGCGGATAGTCTTTCAAAGCTGGCGGGTTCTGCAACACTGCAGGGAGGGGGGAAGATCACCCCGGTGACTGCAGAAGCTGAAGCAACGGTTCCCTCAGTAGGGGTCATCGGAGCTGAGGATGATTGGAGAACCAGCATATATCGAGTATTGCAGAACCCGGAGAGCTGCCCAGATAAAAGAAAAGTTCAGAATTGGAGAATCCGATACACGATGATCGGAGACAAGATGTACCGGCGGTCCTTCACGCAGCCTTACTTAAGGTGTTTATCCCTTCAAGAAGGGAGGTACGTAATCAAAGATATACGTGAAGGTTGTTGTGCTGACCATGCAGGGGCTCGGGCAATAGTCCGGAAAGCCTTGAGGGCCGAATACTTCTGGCCTACCATGACCCAGGATGCCAAAGACTGGGTGAAGAAGTGCGAGAAATGCTAAAAGCATGGCTGTCTCATCCACCTCCCTGCAAAGGAGATGGGGACCACGCACTCCCCAAGTCCCTTTGCGAAGTGGGGGATGGACTTTGTGGGCCCATTCCCGATTGCAGTGGGCCAGCGGAAGTTTCTATTGGTGGCAGTGGACTACTTGAGCAAGTGGGTCGAAGCTGTACCTCTAGCGAGGATAGAAGAAGGTAACATAATCAAATTTTTATGGAGATATATTTGCTGCAGGTTTGGCATACCTAGAATCCTGGTATCAGATAATGGGACCCAGTTTATGGGAAACATGGTACGGGAATGGTGTGATAACCTGAAGATTGTCCAGAGATTCATATCGGTGGCACACCCCCAGGCCAACGGCTAGGTGGAGGTCACCAACAAAACTATTGTGAACGGAATACGTGCGCGACTCGACAAAGCTGGAGGGAGGTGGGTCGATGTGCTGGAGTCAGTCTTGTGGGCTTATTGGACCACCCCCAGGGAACCAACAGAGGAGTCCCCCTTCTATTTAGTGTATGGGGTAGCTGCAGTCATACCTTCAGAAGTGGGGATGGAGACACATCGCTTAGCCCACTTCCAGAAGGGAAGAAATGAAGAACTGATGAGGGAGAACCTAGACATGCTAGAGGAGGAGCGCGAAATCGCCCACCTGAAAGCGGAGAAATATAAAAGCCGCATAAAGGCTGCTTATGACCAGAAAGTCATAAGCAGGAGGTTTGAAGAAGGAGATCTAGTCTTGAGGCAAGCTGATGCGTTGAAAAATATTGGAAAGCTCGATCCCATGTGGGAGGGGCCGTACAAGGTGACCAAGGTCCTCCGAGGAGGAGCTTATGAGCTACAAGACATGGAAGGAAATCAGCTGGCAAGACCTTGGAATGGAGGTTTTATACCTGAAGAAAGTACCCGCCTCACTGCAAGTAGGTGGTTCTTTTTTATGCAAGAGTTGTTTTATTCATGTTATTTGAATTCTGAATAAATTGTAATTTCGCTCCACTGGTACTCTTTTTTCCCCTCCCTGCGGGTTTCCCACTGGGTTTTACCGCAGGGAGGTTTTTTAAAGAAGCCGGCCAAGTTAATCATTAACTTGCGTTGATCGATTATGGTCAATGGGGCAAATTTGTTTATCAATTAATGAAAGCGATTTTTCATTATCTATGAGTTTATGAATGCATTCGTTTGTCAAGTATGATTGAAACAATATGAATGCATGCTATTCGACACAATTGCATCACAACACACGATTGATTACATGAGAGTTGATAACTTGCGAAAAAGTTAAACAAACAACATGCACGAAAATCATTCAATGAGAAATACGATGAGCATTCACGAAATGAATTAGCATCAAGCAAAACGAAGCTAAGAGATAGCTTCAAAATACTAAAATTAAACCTACAGAGAGGGTTTAACCCACCTAAACCCAGAGAGGGGTTACGAGAAACGAAGCTAAGAGATAGCTTCAAAACACTAAGGCTCCATTTGGATAGAGTGGATTTGAAATCAAGGGATTTGAGGATATATACATGTATTCACACAAACTAAAAAGGTAAAAAGTTAAATAAATGGATTTGATTTACTCAAATATTAAGCACAAGTGAGAGAAGTGAGAGGATTTCAAATGACTAGATTTTGTTGGGTATTTGAAATCCTCCCACTTATAAGTAATATTTGTGTGAACCAAATCCATTCATTTAGTTTTTCTCCATTTTGATTTGTAAATGTATGTTGTATTATTCTCAAATCCATTGATTTCAAATGACTCCATCCAAATGGAGCCTAAAGTTAAACCTACAGAGAGGGTTTAACCCACCTAAACCCAGAGAGGGGTTACGAAAAACGAAGCTAAGAGATAGCTTCAAAATACTAAAGTTAAACCTACAGAGAGGGTTTAACCCACTTAAACCCAGAGAGGGGTTACGAAAAACGAAGCTAAGAGATAGCTTCAAAACACTAAAGTTAAACCTACAGAGAGGGTTTAACCCACCTAAACCCAGAGAGGGTGATGCGTAAAAACTGACCGGGGCCCGTTTCCCCACCTGGGTTCACGTGGGTAAAGTCTTTACGCACTAAGATCCTTAGCCTCCCTCGAACAAACGTACCTGCAAAACACGCCAGAGGGTTCTCCGGCATAGGCACTCCGACGCTCAAGTCAGATCACCGGAAAATACTCAAGAAAGTACGTATAGAGTAGCTAAGTGAGAGTGATAGTGATTCGATATACCGTTACCTCCCTGCTGGGTGTGTTACTTATACGTAAGTTAAGAGCAATAACCGTCATCACGGTCTCCAGGCATTATCCCGCACGTTCTGCCATGATGTCATGCATGGATAACTTATTCCTCAAAAAATCTGTATTATACCTATGAATTCCCCCCTAGACGGAGGTTGGACCCAGTCAATGAGGAATATAGGGAATATTCCTTGACTTGGGCCTCAATTATCTCAACTACTCGTCACTTCTCGATCTTATCAGATAGATAACCGCTTTGGGCTTGGTCAAATGCTAACGCCTTCTCCAGATCTCGCTTGGGCCTCTCGGCTCACCTGCAGCTAAGTTTGGGCCTCGCGGCCCACCTGCAGTCGGGTTTTAGGGCCTCATGACCCGTAGGTGGATTTAGGCCTCGTGACCTATCTGTAGTTTGGTTTGGGCCTCATGGCCCACCTGTAGGTGGGTTTAGGGCTTCGTAGCTTAGTCTCGGCCGATCTGGGCTCGGGCCCATCTCGGGTTTTCCTCCCTCTACTTAGGGTTTTTGATGACATCATTGGGCCCTATTGGGCTGGTCGTATTTGGGCTCTACTGGCAGTTGGGCCTGACATTTTTATCCGCATCAACCACTCCCCCCTACTCCGGTGAGCGATCTCGGAGCTCCCTGGAGTAAGAAAGATTTACGCGGTCCTCCTTGCAGATTTAGCTTTGGGACATCCTCCCTGTAGCCTTGCCCTCGGGGACATCCTCCCTGCAGCTTTAGCTTTGGGATGTCCTCCCTGCAGCTTCGGCTTCCTATATACATCCCCTCTCGCTAGCCTGTTGTAGTTTAGCGACCCTTCGGCTCCCTAGGCTGCCAGCTGTTGAGCATGCATCTGCTCTTCAGCCTTCGTACACTGATGCACGTCCCATCAGTTCCCCTCTTTATTTCGAATCAGTTCCGCTTCCCCTTCTCTTTCTCTAAATTCTCGCTTTCTCAGGACTCCTTCTGCAAAGTCCTCCGCGATCATCCTCTCCCATCCTTACTTCGACTTTTTTCCACTGTCCAGGTAATCTTTCTCTCCTTTCTCTCGCTTGTTCATACAAACGTTTTATCAATGTCTCAGTCTGGTTCCTCTCGAACCATTTCCCACGCTCAAAACTCATCTCAGAGTTCTCACCATTCTCTAATCCCCGACCCCTCTAGGGATTCTCCTCTCGTTTCCCCCTCTTCTCCAGAGGTAGATAGGGTTCGGTTTTGGGACTCTTTCGCGTGTCCCTCAAAAATTTCTGAAAAAGCCCTAAATGACCTCATCTCCGGCGACTACATTGTATCGGGGTATAGCCTATCTCTTCCGGACCGGGGGGTACGTCCCAACTTGGCGACTCCCCCGGCTTTAGCTTTCTGGCAAGCCCAGTTTGAGGCTGGGCTGCGCCTTCCTCCTCCCAAGTTCCTGTGCCAAATATCAGACCTCTATGGCGTCCCTCTCAACCAATTCGCTCCAAATTCCATTCGCATGATAATCTCCTTTTATATCCTTCTCAAGGGAAATGGAGGGAGACCATCTGCAGAACTGTTCTTTTCTCACTATAACTGTAAAACCGTCGGCCCTTTTTACTATATAAGCAGTAGGATAAAAGGGAAATGCTCTTTTCTGGGTAAGGTCCCAAATATCAATAAGGAGTGGGGTAACCACTATGTTTTCATAACCCCCGATAAACCCTGGCCCTTCAAGCATCAGCACTGGGTTTATAAGAACCCCTCTCCTCCAGCTCTTCCTAACCATATATCTTCTCCCACTAACCGCCGGGTAATTCAGATGTTGAATTCCCATGTGCGCACCCACGGGCATTTTTATTTGCCCGGGCTTTGTTCTAATCCCCGCCTCCTTTCCCACTTCAAGTTTTGCTCTGTGAAAGTCCCTCTCGAACCGGGAGACGGTAAATATTTTCTCTTTTTCTCATAAATACACCCTTTACGAGCTTATTTTAACTGATCTTGTGTTGCTTTTCTATTTTCCCAGATATGTTGTGGTTGTCGAAGGTCTTGGAGGACCCTGAAGGCTCTTCAGGTGCACCCCCACCTCCATCTGTCTCGCAAACTGATGCTCCAGATGCTACTCCTTTCTCTCCTGTCCCAGATCATGTGGAACCCGAGGAAGTCGAACCTGAGGCTCCTCCCCTGAAAAAGTCCAAGACCCACAAGGGTAAGGCTCCCACCAGCCAGGGCTCACTCCCCTCGAAGGATACCTTTAGGCGTAAGTACCCGACGCGGCGCAGCCAGGGCCTCTCCTCTGCCCCCATCGATGTTGATTCCTACTCCTCGGGTACCTCCGCCAGCAAGTTTTTCAGTGAACGGCTTTCCGTAAAAGACTATGAGAAGCTCACCAGCCTCCCTCCAGACCAGCAGCAGCGTCAGGCTGCAGACCATTTTGCTCAGGTACTCTCTAATTCCTCTTGATCAGGTGTATCTGATTCTTAACGCAAATACTAACACAGTCTGTGTGCTTGTGTCTCAGCTGGGCATCCTTTTATCCAGCTTGTGGAGCCCTTCTAATCTTCTCCCCTCGCCACAACTCAAAGAACTGGAGGACTCCCTCCTTGCAGAGAAGAAGAAGGTCTCCTTCGCCTCCCTTCGCCTCAAGAAGGTTGAGGCCGAGCTGGCGAAAGCCGAGGCAGCACGGGAGGCTGCAGAAAAAGAAATAAATGAACTGGCAGTCCACCATGCTTTGCAGGAGTCCCAGGTGCATCAGACGGCCCTGGTGGAGGGAGCGAGGTCCTGTTTAAAGACCCTTTTCTATGCCGAACCTGGCCAGCACTTCTTACATGCCTTGTGGCCCACCCTGAAGAAGGATTATCTCAATCACCCTAGCTTCCTTGGGGACATGAGCCCCTATATCCGATTCTTTTATGAGTATGGGTTCAACGCAGCTGTACAACAGCAGGCCGATCCCAACTTCTCGGGGGAATTTGATAAGACTGGCCCTCTCATGGCCATGCCAACTCCTCCTTCTTTCAAAGGTGACTCCTCCCGCTCTATTGAAGAAGAGTGGTGGACCCCCGTTCTTAACCAGTTGGCGGCTGAACTGATAAAGTTTGAGGTTACGGCAGCAGAGATGCCCCCGCTGATCCCCCCTTTGTGCCCCTTATCCCTGGAAGTTTTTGGTTCCCAGGAGGAAGCATGCATGGCTCGTGCCATGGAGAAGGATGCCGATCGAGCTGCTGTCGAAGCTGAGGTTGAGGAAGACTCCAATCCTCCAGCTTAACTTTTGATGCAATGAACAATTTACTTTATCCTGTAATGAATTCTACTCTCTCTCTCTTTCTTATGCCGGTTTGGCATTTTTAAACTCTGCTCTCCTCACTGTTGGGAGTTTTCATTATGTTTTTTGAACTCTGTTGCCCCCTTCCCGGGGGCCTTTTTGCTGTGAATGAATGGGATCCTCCCTCGCTGGGAATTAATTTTCGTTTATCCCGCGTATCTTCCCTTGTCGGGAATTACTTTTCATATCTGGTGTTTATCCTCCCTTACCGGGAGCTCGTTATTGTATGAATGCTTATGTCTTCCCTTGCCGGGAGTTGTATGCTGTTTATTTGTGTTTCTCATATTGAATTTTCACTGCATGTTTACAAACTGTCTGGCCTCTAAGCTATTAGCTTGCATGCATGACTTAATCATTGGGAACATAACACTAGCTAGTAGTGTGTACGTGTCCTTTTTCTCATAGGCTGATAACTCATCTGCTTAAAACCCCTTTTTCATTTCTAGGGTTTTATGCTTTAGGTTTTCAGATTTTCCCTTGACTTCATAGTCTAGGATTTTCTTTAGGTAACCCTTTCAAGCTTCAAGGTTATCCCTTCTCCAGGTTTAGCGTAGCTTCCCTTCGGGGGAATTAGCTAGAAACCCTATCCTTCTCTCGTCTAGGTAAGTCCAACCCATTCTTGTGGGCCCGACTTAGTGTTCTCTAGGCTTTCCTGATTTTTCACTTTAGAAACCCTCCTCTAGGTTTGGAAGGACCAAAACCCTCTTCTCTGCTGGTTCGGCCTGAATTCTCCCTTAGCTTTAATTTATACACCACCTCCTGGGTGTACATTAGTTAGACTCTTGTATGCCTAACTTATATAATCTTCTCTGGATATAGGTTTAGTCAAACTTCGGAAGTTTAACATCAGCCATTTCAGAACTCTTCACAGTCCAGATCTTTGGCACCCCCTCTAGGTGCTTATCTAGCTAAGCCCCTTTTTGATGGACTTACCGCTATATCTTGCTTTCCTCACTTAGCCAAATAAGTTCTAACTGTAGAGTCAAGTTGGATTTAAGAAACTTTCTATTAGTTCCTATCTTTGCCAATATTCGTGGATTCAGGCGGGCTGAATCCCCTCTGTATGTTCAACTTAGCTGGCATGAAGCCAGCCATCAGTTTTAACTCTTTGCCACTCCTTCTGAGGAGTAAGTAAGTTATATACCCTCCCTGGGCTCAGGTTTTTTCTGCTAAAAAACCTTTCCTTAGCTTGATGTTTCAAAACTATTTCTTAGTTTCTTCTCTTAGATTTCCTTAGGCTTATGCGGGCTAAACCTTTGTCGTAGATCCAGTTTTACCCATAGCCAAGTATGCCTTAGTTTTCTGTCTAGTAATCCCTTTCCAGGGACCACCCTAGTTAGACACTTATAAGTCCAACTTACTAGCTTTAAGGCTTTTCATAGCCTTAAGTCTAATAGTCCTCACTGGACACGGTTTAGGCTAAACTTTATAAGTTTAACCTAATATCTTCGAAACTTCGGCAGTTTCGGATCTTGGAACCCCTCCTAGGCGTGGGTTTAGTTGATCCCTTCACGTAGGCTCGCTCAAGGCTTTCCTAAGAGCCCTATCTCATGTTTAACACTTAGTTAGCTAAATCCTTACTGTAGGTTTAGCTGGGTTCTTCAAAGCCATCTTTCAGCTTCAACTCTTACACCTTTCCTTGGGTCTAGATAGGTTAACCCTTTCTGCGGGTTTAAATTCGATTTTTAGAAGTTATCTTTTAACTTCTTTCACGACCTTTTTATGGATTTAGGTAAGTAAACCCATCTCTGTAGGTTTAACTTCAGTGTTTTGAAGCTATCTCTTAGCTTCTTTTCTCGTAACCCCTCTCTGGGTTTAAATGGGTTAAACCCTCTCTGTAGGTTTAACTTTAATGTTTTGAAGCTATCTCTTAGCTTCTTTTCTCGTAACCCCTCTCTGGGTTTAGGTGGGTTAAACCCTCTCTGTAGGTTTAACTTTAGTGTTTTGAAGCTATCTCTTAGCTTCTTTTCTCGTAACCCCTCTCTGGGTTAAAATGGGTTAAACCCTCTCTGTAGGTTTAACTTTAATGTTTTGAAGCTATCTCTTAGCTTCTTTTCTCGTAACCCCTCTCTGGGTTTAGGTGAGTGAAACCCTCAATGTAGGTTTAACTTTAGTGTTTCGAAGCTATCTCTTAGCTTCGTTTCTTGTAACCCCTCTCTGGGTTTAAGTGGGTTAAACCCTCTCTGTAGGTTTAACTTTAGTGTTTTGAAGCTATCTCTTAGCTTCATTTCTCGTAACCCCTCTCTTGGTTTAAATGGTCTAAACCCTCTCTGTAGGTTTAACTTTAATGTTTTGAAGCTATCTCTTAGCTTCTTTTCTCGTAACCCCTCTCTGGGTTTAGGTGGGTTAAACCCTCTCTGTAGGTTTAACTTTAGTGTTTTGAAGCTATCTCAGAGCTTCTTTTCTCGTAACCCCTCTCTTGGTTTAAATGGGTTAAACCCTCTCTGTAGGTTTAACTTTAATGTTTTGAAGCTATCTCTTAGCTTCTTTTCTCGTAACCCCTCTCTGGGTTTAGGTGGGTTAAACCCTCTCTGTAGGTTTAACTTTAGTGTTTCGAAGCTATCTCTTAGCTTCGTTTCTCGTAACCCCTCTCTGGGTTTAAGTGGGTTAAACCCTCTCTGTAGGTTTAACTTTAGTGTTTTGAAGCTATCTCTTAGCTTCATTTCTCGTAACCCCTCTCTGGGTTTAAATGGGTTAAACCCTCTCTGCAGGTTTAACTTTAATGTTTTGAAGCTATCTCTTAGCTTCTTTTCTCGTAACCCCTCTCTGGGTTTAGGTGGGTTAAACCCTCTTTGTAGGTTTAACTTTAGTGTTTTGAAGCTATCTCTTAGCTTCTTTTCTCGTAACCCCTCTCTGGGTTTAAATGGGTTAAACGAAGCTAAGAGATATCTTCAAAACACTAAAGTTAAATCTACTGAGAGGGTTTAACCGACCTAAACCCAGAGAGGGGTTACGAAAAACGAAGCTAAGAGATAGCTTCGAAACAATAAAGTTAACTTGCAGATAAGGTTTAACCCACCTAAACCCAGAGAGGGGGTACGAGAAAAGAAGCTAAGAGATAGCCTCGAAACACTAAAGTTAAACCTACACATAGGGTTTAACCTATCTAAATACAGAAAAAAAATTGTGAAAGAAGCAACTAAGAAATAACTTCTAAAACTCAAAATTAAACCCGCAGAGGGGTTTAACTTATCTAGATCCGAAGGAGAGTGCAAGAGTTGAAGCGAAGAGATAGCTTCAGAAAATACCAGTTAAACTTATAAAGTTTAACTAAACCCATGTCCAGAGGGGACGGCGTAACATAAGGCTACGAAAGTCTTGTTATATGAAAAACGAGTCTAACTGAATCAGTCCTAAAGAGTGGACTATAAGGATGAAAACTATGAAACAGTTTTATGTGAATAAAGCCAAATCCATGGTAAGGGCTTAATTAGCTTCAGCCTAGATAAAATTTCTGACATGAAAGCTGAGAGATAGCTTTAGAGACATAAGATTAAACCTACAAAAGGAGGTTTAACTATAGCAAAATAACTACGAAAATACAAACTGAACCAGGGTACTTGGTTCCACCAGCTCAAAAAAAGGGGGGGTATAGAACCCGTCCAAGATAGAGCTTTGACAAAAGTTAACCTAAACCCAGAAAAGGGTTATTGGGGTTACGAGACAAAAAACTAAAGCACAATTGGTTACGTATGAAATTGAATCTACGGCAAGGGTTTAATCAACCTAAGCCTAGGTGAAATTTGAGAAAAAAGGCTAAGAGATAGCTTCGAAGAACTCAAACCTGCAGATCAGAGTTAACCCATCTAAACCTAGAAAGGGGTTACGAGAAGAAAAGAAATTAAGAAATAGTTTCGAAACATCAAGCTAAACCTAAGGAAAGGTTTTTAGAAGAGAAAAGCTAAGCCCATAGGAAGGGTTTGATTAACTTGAAATCCATGAAGGATTAAGGAAAGCCGAGCCCATGGAGTGCTTATATCTTACTTACTCCTCGAAAGGAGTGGCAAAGAGTGAAAACTGATGACTGGCTTCATTCCAGCTAAATCGAACATGCAGAGGGGATTTGACCCGCCGGAACCACGGATGTTGACAAGGGCAGGAAGCCAAGAAAGTTTCGAGAATACTAAGTCGGTCCTACAAGAATGGGTTGAACTTACCTAGATTGAGGAAGGATAGGGCTTTTAGCTAATTCCCCCGAAGGGAAGTTACGCTAAACCTGGAGAAGGGATAACCTTGAAGCTTAAAAGGGCTACCTAAAGAAAATCCCAGACTACGAAGTCAAGGACAAATCTAAGGACCCAAGGGTTAAAACTCCTGAAAAGAGGGGAGCATGCAAGCCGAGAGGTTATCAACCTAAAAGAAGAAGGATACATGCACGCTATGTTCCTAATGGTTAAGCCAGACACTTAAAAACTAACAGCCTAGAGGCTAACAGTTTTGAGAGCATTCGGAAAAAGCACAA
This sequence comes from Paraleonurus japonicus, assembly GCA_030762865.1. NCBI lineage: Eukaryota > Viridiplantae > Streptophyta > Magnoliopsida > Lamiales > Lamiaceae > Paraleonurus > Paraleonurus japonicus. The sequence continues at coordinate 21,409,743 of CM061055.1, read as the reverse complement.
ATGAAAAAGCATTCAAACCAGCAGCTTAGAAGCTAAACAATTTGTAAACTAACAGCGAAAATCGAATACGAAAAGCATAGATAAAAAGAATGCAACTCCCGGCAAGGGAGGACACAAACACTCATACAATAACAAACTCCCGACAAGGGAGGATAAACATCAGCTATGAAAAGCAATTCCCGGCAAGGGAAATACGCAGGATAAACGAAAAATACTCGCGACAAGGGAGGGATGGTGTCTATTCACGGCAAAAGGCCCCCAACGAGGGGGCAATAAGAGTGCAGAAAATAAAACTCCCAACAAAAGGGGAGAATAGAGTTTGAGTGCTAACCTAGCACATGAAGCAGAAAGTAAAAGTATTCATTACAAAAGTAGTGATTAAAGAGAGTACTGGAGATTAAGAAGGAGGGGAACTGGGGGGTTCTTTTGTGGCATCAGCAGGGGCAACTTGCACAGCAACCGTGTTGAGGGCTCGCTCCATGCAATCCTCTTCAAGAGAAAGCGAGACATCCAGAGTAAGAGGGCAAAGGGGCTGTTCCATGGGTGTAGGGGTGGCAGAGAACACCTCTGTCCTCAGGAGATCAGAAACCACCCGGCTCATGACTTGGAGCCACCATGCCTCTTCAATTGATCGACTGGCATCTCCTCTGAAATGAGGTGGCGTCGGCATCGAGGTCAGAGGACCGGTCCTGTCAAATTCTCCTGCAAAGGATGGGTCTGCATGTTGTTGAACGGCAGCATTGAAACCGTAGTCATAAAAGTACCTGATGTAGGGACCCATGTCCCCCAAGAAACTTGGGTGCTGGAGATACTTATCCTTTAAATCAACCCAAAGAGAATGCAGAAATCTTTGACCAGGTTCTGCAGTAAAAAGGTGCTTCAAAAAGGATTGCGCCACCGCCAGCACGGCTTTTCATGGACTTGGGATTCATGCAGGGAGTAATGGACAGACAGTTCATTCATCTCTTTTTCAGCAGTTTCCCGGGCTGATTAAGCCTTCGCCAGGTCCTTCTGTGCAGAGGCTAGCTCCGATTCCAATTTCTTGATGCGGAGGGCAGAAAGTGCAGACTTCTTCCTTTCAGCCAAGAGGGAATCCTCTAACTCCTTCAGTTGGGAGGAAGGAAGGAGATTAGAGGGGCTCCACAAGCCCGAGAGTAGCACGCCCAACTGCGGAATACAAGACTGATGAGTAAAAGCTAAATCCGGATAAAAATTCGGGTAAGCTTATAACATAGCATGAAAAAGGAAAAATCAAGAGTACCTGAGCAAAATGGCTGGCAGCCTGACGCTGCTGCTGGTCGGGAGGAAGGCTCAGTAACCTGTCACAATCTTGGCCGGACACCAACTCACCAAAGAACTTGCTAGCAGAAAGGCCCGACGAATAGGAGTCTACGTCATTGGGGGCTGAAGAAAGGCCTTAACTCCGTCGAGTGGGGTACTTGCGGCGCAATGTGTCTTTGGATGGGAGGGAGCTTTGACTTGCTGGAGCTTTACCTTTGCTGGTCTTGGTCTTCTTTGCGGGAGGCAAGTCAGTGTCGTGATCTTCAGTGTGAACTGGAGTCGGAGAAGATGGTGGGGCTTCGGTAACGTCATCTCGAGGGGCCTCTGGACGAGGGGCTGAGTCGGAAGAGTCAGCAGGATCTTCCAAAATCTTGGACAACCACAACATTTCTGAAAACAAAAAAGTGGTGAAAGTTAGTGTCAGATACGATCGCATTCGTAAGCACTGAGAGTAATAATGCAATGATTACCATCATTTGGTTCTAGAGGAACCTTCACTGAGCTGAATTTAAAATGAGAAAGAACGCGTGGATTGGAGCAAAGGTCGGGTAGGTTAAAGTACCCGTGAGCATGAACATGGGCATTCAGCATTTGAATAACCCTGCGATTCGTGGAAGAGGATATATGGTTGGAAGGAGCTGGAGGAGAGGGATTTCGATAAATCCATTTTTGGTTCTGGAAAGGCCAAGGTTTATCTGGAGTGATGAAGACAAAGTGGTCACTCCACTCTTTGTTAATATTAGGGATCTTACCAAGAAACGAACATTTCCCTTTCACCCTGCTATTTACATAGTAGAAGGGTCCGGCAGTTTTGCAGTTATACTGAGAGAAGAACAATTCAGCAGATGGTCTCCCTCCATTTCCCTTAAGGAGGACATAGAAGGAGATCATCATCCTGATGGCATTCGGGGTAAAATGGTTAAGAGGAACTCCGTAGAGGTTTGAAATCTGACACAAGAACTTGGGAGGAGGAAAGTATAACCCAGCCTCGAACTGGGCCTGCCAGAAAGCTAAAGTCGGGGGAGTTGCTAGATTAGGGTGTGCCCCCCGATCAGGAAGAGATAGGTTGTAGCCCAGTGTGATATGATCGCCGGAGACAAGATCGCTTAGGGCTTTTTCGGAAATTTTCGAGGGACCAGCAAAGGAATCCCAGAACCGAACCCTATCTACCTCTGGAGAGGAGGAGGAAACAGGAGGGGAATCCCTGGATGGATTGGGGATTAAGGAGTGATGCGAACTCTGAGATGAGTTTTGAGCGTGGGAAATGGTTCGAGAGGAACCAGACTGAGACATTGATAAAACGTTTGTATGAACAAGCGAGAGAAAGAAGAGAAAGATTACCTGGACAGTGGAAAAAAGTCGAAGTAAGGATTGGAGATGGCGATCGCGGAGGACTTTGCAGAAGGAGTCCTGAGGGAGCGAGAATTTAGAGAAAGAGAAGAAGAAGCGGAACTGATTCGAAATAAAGAGGGAAATTGATGGGACATGTATCAGTGTATGAAGGCTGAAGAGCAGATGCATGCTCGACAGCTGGCGGCCTAGGGAGTCGAAGGGTCGCTAAACTCCAACAGTCAGCGAGGGGGGATGCATCTCGGAAAACTAAAGCTACAGAGAGGATATCCCAAAGCTAAAGCTGCAGGGAGGGTGTCCCCGAGAGTAAGACTACAGGGAGGATATCCCGAAGCTAGATCTGCAGGGAGGACTGCGTAAATCTTTCTTACTCCAGGGAGCTCCGAGATCGCTCACTGGAGTAGGGGGAGTGGTTGATGCGGATAAAAATATCAGACCCAACTGCACGTAGGGCTCAAGTACGACCAGCCCAATAGGGCCCAGTGACGTAACAAAATACCATAGATAAAGGGAGGAAAACCCGAGATGGGCCCGAGCCCAGGTCGGCTGAAACCATGATACAAAGCCCTAAACCCACCTACAGGTGGGCCCCGAGGCCAAGGCCTGTATGGAGAGGGGCCACGAGGCCCAAGCCCAACTACAGATAGGCCACGAGGCCTAAACCCAGATACGGGTCACGAGGCCCTAAACCCGACTGTAGGTGGGCCGCGAGGCCCAAAACTAGCTGCAGGTGGGCTGGGAGGCCCAAGTGAGATTTGGAGAACACGCGAGTATTTGATCAAGCCCATAGCGGTTATCTATCTGATAAGATCGAGAAGTGACGAGTAGTTGAGATAATTGAGGCCCAAGTCAAGGAATATTCCCTATATTCCTCATTGACTTGGTCCAACCTCCGTCCAGGGGGGGAATTCGTAGGCACATGCAGATTCCTTGAGAGAAAAGATATCCACACACGACATCATGGCAAAACGTGTGGGATAATACCTGGAAACCGTGATGACGGTTATTACTCCTAACTTACGTATAAAAAACACACCCAGCAGGGAGGTAACGGTATCAAAAGACTATCACTCTCACTTAGCTACTCTATACATACTTTCTTGAGTGTTTTCCGGTAATCTGACTTGAGCGTTGGAGTGCCTACGCCGGAGAACCCTCTGGCGTGTTTTGCAGGTACGTTTGTTCGAGGGAGGCTAAGGATCCTAGTGCGTAAAGGCTTTACCCACGTGAACCCAGGTGGGAAAACCGGCCTAGGTCAATTTTTACGCATCAATACTGACTCTTCTCTATCTATGACTTCAAGTGATTCTGATGATAGCTATCATGGTATAGATAGTGATAAATTTAGGACCTTGAGGACTAGATTGATTGTTAGTGAAAGGATTATTAAGATGGATGATTTTGTTTCAATGAATCTGGTTGGATATTTGAATGATATATCCCTGATGTATGCACTTTAATTTGCTACTCCATATTTGATTAGATTGGATATATGAGTTTTATGCAAATTTGAAGGTTAGTATTTCTAAGGTGAACTCTGTAAATTATGGAAAGGTGAAATTTAGGGGTAAAGTAATAGAGGTGACACCAGCTGTAATTAATACTTTTCTGAAAACAAGAGATGATGAGGATCCACATGTTGATAACATAGATGAGGTCATGAGTGTAATCACTGGGGGAAGACAAACTGTATGGAAGTATAGGATGAATTCATCTGTCTTAACCAGCTTGTATAGTGTGTTGCATAAGCTGATTGTTTACAATTGGCTACCTTCTTCAAACACTACTACACTCACTGAACAAGATGTCCTGATGTACAAAATTGGCCATCTGAGGAGATTCAACTTGGGTAAAACGATCTTTGATAACATGATGACATATTCTGGGAGAGTGTCCAGCAAGGGATTGTTGCCATACCCTAGTCTAATCTATAAAATGATATCTACTCAAGGAATTCAAAGAGAAAATTCAGAGATTATCAGCTCGTTTGCGTTAAGTCTGGGGATATCTCATGTCCTGAGAAGTGGTCCAAGGGTAATCGATCTGTCATACATAGATCCCAATGCACAGCCTGAAGTTCCTTCTGAACAATCAACTGATGTACCGCTAAATGTTGGCATACACGCTGCCAATATTCCGCAGTTTCAACCGCAATTCATGAGAGATCAATTTTCTATGACTGACAATTCAATTAATAATTTGAAATGTCTTCTAAGAAATTTAGAAATGCAGAAGACACTATGGGAGAGGCTCATTTCCACTATGACAGGGGGAGTAGGACCTGTTGTTGTTGCCCATGCTGCAGCTTTTGATGCTGATGTTGCTACTGGTACATCTAGAGGTACAGATGCTGATATTTCTGGAGCTGGAACGAGTGCTGCTCCAGATGCTGAAGTGAGAACAGAAACCCAGAATGTGCCTGATAATGTGTCCAACATTCCAGACAACACTGATGGTGGTCCAGTAGCTCAAACTTGGATGCTGAGAAGATTGATGCCGTGGACTAGGATGATGAAGACCTTAGTGTGTTGTATGATGACCTGGATGACTTGGGGCACCAGTGATTAGAGTATGAGGGAGCTTTTAAGGATGAAAGAGCTTGAAGAACGGGGGAGATTGTGCAGATCCATGAAGATGCAACTGTTATATTTAAACAGCGCAATCCTCTCCTTGTTTTTCATTTAACGTTCAATCATTCTTGTAAAAAACTCATTTTAATTTTTGTTTTTGTTATGTTTTAAGTTCTGATATAAACTTATAGTAGTGTAGGTATATGCTTTGGTACTTATGTTCTGATTTCTAAACTTTTTTAAAATTTGGTTTTATTTAGAGTTTTTATTTTAGTTCTTATAGCTCTGATTTATTTTATTTTTTTATGTTATGTTCATTGTTTTTGATATTGTTTTTCTGGAACTTTTTATAGTTATGCTCTGATTTATTTGTTCTTAGTTTGTGTTCTGTGTTTGTGTTGTATTTATTGTTTTGTTTCTGTTTATTTTGGCCAAGTAATGAGATGTCATTAACTTGATGTTAACTTACTTATCTCTATTGTGTACACATTCTGATCAATGGTACAACATCAGGTGTGTTACAGTAGAAAGACTGAATTGAGGGAGATTGTTGATGTTAGTGACAAGTGTTACTCAGAATGTGCCAACATTCTGATCACAACATCAGAATTCGTCCTTCCACTTCCACTAACCCTTAACCCACAAAATATTTTGTTCAATATCATGGTTTTACAGATTGAAGACTTATGGCAGTTACTATAAGTCATGCGTTTGAAAAGGCAAGAGTGAGGAGTTGAAATGATCATGGGGAAGTTACTAGAAGTTACCTATTTTCAAAGGAGATGCGGAAATTATTGATTAGGGTGAATTATTGCATGATAATTGTGTGCTTAATTATCTCAAATTGATATAATTTTCACGTTAATTCACTAATATTTGTTCAATTGCATTTGATTATTTGATTTGATGTTTTGAACTTTAAATCGTAGGTTTGAGGCCAACTTTGAGGGCAAATTGAGGACATTAGTTATATTCATTTCAATAGAGAAATTGCATGGTTGGAAAGAGGGCTGAGAGATGATCGTTATGCAAAAAGAATCGGGTCAATCGGATATCGTATGAAGAAGTTACGGTCGAACGAAGTTGTGGTAGAGAATCAAGCTGATACACCCATCAGATTGACACTACACCCACCATTCTGATGAGTACACCCACTTCGTCTCTTTCACATTTCTGTTGCAGATCGCGACATCCCAAAATCCAAAATCAGCACCAACCAACAGTCACCATCGCCAACGCCGCAACCACCGCCCAGCGACGCCGACGAAACCCCAACCGACAACCACCCATCAACCACCGACGACCCAGGCTGCCGTCGCACATCTTCAACCATCACGAGTCATCGTCGTCCCTGCAACTCCACTCACCGCCGTAACCGTAGCGAAGCTCGCAGCACAGCCGCCACCACCGCGACCCTCTCCACCCCACCAGTGACGCGACCCAGCGCCTCCGACATTGCACATCATCGCCGACATCGCCCAACATCAGCGTCGTCGCCTTTCCACAGATCCGCGCCTCCATTTCCGTTGACCTCGATCCAACCGCATTCAACTCGACGCGAGCCAACAATTGTCCAATCGAGCTAAGGGGCAAAATCCTTCCAGATGGGCAGCCTTGATTCACCCTTCTCCCAACTCAGCCACTCTTCTCTCCAACTCGAACCGAGTTGTATGCGCGTTCCCTGTTTTCAAATGACCGATTCAACCCCGAGTTGATGCAAAAATTGCCGTTTTTTATATTTTTTAGGGCCCAATTTGCAATTTTAATATTTTTGCCCTACTCCCCCACTGTAAATATGCCTTCTATTTCAGATTTTTAGGGGACTCTCACACACTTTAACACTTACTTAGAATTAAACACACACATTTCATAGTTTTCTTGCTTTAAATCATTAGTTCATCATAGAATTTAATAGAATAGCTTGTTTATTTTAATTTCCTCTTTGTAATTACTCATCTCAAGCTTTGGGAACATGTTTTGTAAGACTCTTGCAAGCTTATTTCAATCAAAGAAGATTAAGGTTATATTGTTCCGTCTCTTCATCTCTTTTGCTATTTCATTATTTTCTAAGCTTCAATTTAATATGGGTCTTGTGTATTTCATCATTTCCATCATTGTTATGCTTGTATTAGCCATGGGCTAACTTTGTTATTGCTGGGGTATTTGATCTATGTATGAATTTGGTGAAATTATGAATTGATGACTTTGATTTGCATGCAATTGGGTGTATTTGTTTCTAATGTTGGGCTTTCCATATATCTTGTGATTGATTGTTGCTAGTAGCATAATTTGTTGGATTCGTATATTGCAACGAGAGTTGGATGTGCTTATTTGGTGATTAAGTGAATGTTTCAATTGATTGCTTAAGAGTCAAATAGTGATTGATTAACCCGAGAGGGGATTAGTTGCTAGATTTCCGAACAATAGGCATTGCATGCCCAGAGGTCGTTTAGGTGTGTGGTGAGGAGACGAAACGTAGGCATTAGTAACCATGTTGAAAGTGTTTACGTATTCACAATTTTAGGAGCTTATGGATTTACTTTTGTGATTGCTCTTAACAAGCCCTTAGCGTGCTTTGATAAGTTTGTTGGTTCGTAATTAGCCAAAGGTTTACATAGTGACGATACCCGAGCAACTCCCTGTCATTCTTGCACTTCTTCGAAGTTAGGTGTTATTTAGTTTTGCTTTGCTTGTTTATTTTCTGTTCTATTTCCTTAATTACAAACCTAATTGGCTGCTATAATACTATGCCAACATATGGTTTTGGGGATCTACTGTCTAACTAGTCTCTTGGGTTCGATAAACTGATTGGTCTTGAAAATACTTGTTGCTAAACTATGAGACAATTAGTTATCTTCAAGCACATTTGATGACCAAAATATCTATAAATACACGGCTGCTATGAAGATAAAACTTGGAGTTAAGGAAAACACAATCTAGCGTAGTGTATTAGCTTAGATTATTTGAGTTTATTGATGTTTCATACTTGATACTTCCGTTGGTGAATGTTCCAACATTTCACTCAATATTTGGATCTTTAATTGTATTAGTGGTAGGTTAGTTGATTAACATCTAGTCACTATATATGTAGATCTATTCACAGTGTAGCTCATACTTTCACTGTATATCACTTAATATTTAATAGTGATATTTCGCTGATTGGCAGTATAGACTTATTCATAGTCTATACAAAATCTTGATATCCATCTTGAAAAGTGTTTAAGACTTCCGCTGTGTGTGTTTCTGATCATTTATTTTTATCTGTGTTGTTCTTCGAATGTGCCAACATTCGTGACAACATTCTGTCAACCACTTACGCACACCTTCAGATCATTCGCCCTTTCTTGCGATACACTTGGCTTAGCTATTGCCACCACATATTGGCTTCGCCTTCAAGATAATATACCGCATATTGAACCTTCTCTCCTGTTTTGATTTCATTTAGCTCACAATATTGTGTTATACGGCTAAGCCAACTGATTGGGTTCGTGCTATTAAATGTGGAGCAGGAATTAAACCCCTCATGTGCGAATTTTAGAAATTCACAGCCTTGGAGCCATTTTCGTTCAGTTAGAATACTCTCACCCAAAGAATGAGGGATTAGTGTCGGCGACATGTCAAACACGATCTTATAGAACAGGCAGCACCCAATCATCAGAGTCCGTTTCTGCCGCCCGCGACCCGGGGCAACAGCCTACGGCAGAGCCCAAGGGATCGTCCGCTACGACACGAACCCGTGGAATGAGTTACATGACCCATTCAGAATATGAGGATTTGCGAGCGCGAGGCCTATGTTATAGATGCAAGGAACCGTATTCTCCGACTCATATTTGCGCGAATAGGTCACTCAGGATTATGCTCATGGACGAGGATGAAAACATGGATGTGGTGGACTTTGACGCTTCAGTCGAGGAACTAAGAGCTCCGCCTTGAGGACAAGACTGTTTTAAAGGAGAATGGAATTGATCCGATAAAAAATTACCATCATAGAAAGACTTTTTTCTGTTCTTAATAGATAATTGTTCAATTAGTAGTAGTTAATTGTTCAGTTAGCAGTAGTTAGTTAGTTAGTTAGTTAGTTAGTTAGTTAGTTAGTTAGTTAGTTAGTTAGTTAGTTAGTTAGTGTCTTATTTCTGTTTGGGGGCTGTCATGCTTATAAAACAGGTTAGGATCTATTATTTTGAGTATTGAGAATTGATTAGTGAAATTTCAGTCGTATGCTTGGGATGAGAATCTCCCGTATTTCAATTTCGAGTTCTTGGATTCTTGTTTCGATCTCTTTAACTCTAACATAATGAAATTATGAAATATCACTGGAGATCTTTGAGAAGACGCAGTAGCAATTAAGTCAAATATTGCGATTGATTAATATATATTGATAATGTCGCCAACTATGACCTGGTTTATTAATTATTATTAAAGATTTATATGCTTCGGGTATAGATAAGTGTAAATTTCTTGTAGCTTTTGGGGAGATATAGAATAATGAGTGGGTCCTACTTTTTATATTTTATTTTATCATGTGTTTATCTTTTTCCGAAATTTACTTATAAGAATTGTGCAAAATCCATTTCCTTTGCACCATATAAATCGAATGCATATTGTTTTTTTTAAGAATATTAGTTAATTAATATTAAATATTATCATTTAACTGTATTAGTTGTCATTAAACAGTATCACTTAATTACTCAAATTATCTTTGTAATTTATTAATAAACAATTAGTTTTTCATAAATTAACCTTACAATACCCTACAACACTCTTTCATTATTTACTTTATACACTCTCTCCGTCCCATAATTATTTGCTTATTTACCTTACTCGGACGTCCCATAATTGTGATGAGAATCGCGAATTAGACTCGATAATTTCGATGCCCCAACTCAGGTTGGCAAGCAACGAAACCCAATTCAAAGCTCTAGCTCGGGCAAGCAAGCTTTCGAATCAATTCACAAAGCAAGAATTTGCTTCGAGAACTAGTTTGCTATATTATTCATATACCTCAAATGAGTTTATACAACTAGTTATATAGACAACAATTCTACCTAACCAACTAACTAACACCCAACAACTTCAACTAACCACTCATAGAAAAATACAACTCTTGCAAAATAGCCCCTAATAGGCTATACAAAAAGTTAAAGGACTAAATGCAGAATTCGTGGCAACTCAATTGCTAGGTTTGTTGGCTAAGTTCACATCATTTCCGGCCCCATAAAGAATATCCTTGTCCTCAAGGATAAGCTCCGTACCGATCTCTTATTTCTTGTAACGTCAAGCGAAGAAAACATGATTTTTCCTCTATCGAAAACAAAAAATTGGCCCTCCAAAGTTGAACAAAATCGTGCAAATTCTTCCACTTTAGCCATCATTGTCTATTTCTTCACATTCTCATTCAGAACAGCTATCTCATCCTTCGCGAAGCTCTCGAAATCAATTACTGAAAAGCTGAATTGTGCTTTGGCCCGAATTTTGATATCTTTCAAAATTTGTTGTGGGTGAATTAAAAATTTTGGCACCAGTGATAGAGAAGTAACGATGTACACACCTTGAGCAATCTTCTCAATAAGGTCACCTTTGGTCAAATCAAGAATCTTGAGGTGGAAAGCAGACCCATTGCCATAAGCAAAGAGTACAATCAGCCCATAAGATGATAGCATAATTTCAAGGTTGGAAAATAGGGCAGCTTCAAAAATACCCATTTTATCTCCATTCTTAATGGGCTTAACGAGGGTGATAATTTTGACAGCAACTTTGTTAATCATGGTTGGGATGTTAAGATCCTGGAAGAAGGAAGTTTGTGATGGATCAAGACAGGTGTTGCCTGGTAAAGGAGAAAGAGGTGAAATATGGTGAACCGCTATTTGTTTTGAGGAGATGGTGATCAGATTCTTGCTGAATGAAGTTTCCATTGGAGGCTTTCTGGTAGTTTCTTTTTCCCACAACATGAATTCGGTCACAATTCGAAAGCAACCTTCGTCATACTCAATGTCATCTGAAATTCTCTTCGAATTGCTGCAGAAATCAGATGGTAAATGCGACGAACTTTTACGTTTCTTATGTCTAAGCTTCCGATCAATTTTCTTTTCCATTCGATCCACAACTTTTCCCATTGAATCGACTCCTCCTTTTAATCTGTTAACGGTCATTTCCATCCGATCTAGCTTGGTTTCCAATAACTCAAGATGCACACCATCTTCCATGTTCTTAAACTCTCTTTTTTGGTTCAATGATAAGCTAACCATTGATCCTTTAGTATATGAAGCGCGATTCTCACCGTGATTTCACCTCTCAATGATAGCACCAATTGATGAGAATCGCGAATTAGGCTCGATAATTTCTATGCCCCAACTCAGGTTGGCAAGCAATGAAACCCGATTCAAAGCTGTAGCTCGGGCTAGCAAGCTTTCGAATCAATTCACAAAGCAAGAATTTGCTTCAAGAAACTAGTTTGCTATATTTTTCATATACCTCAAATAAGCTTATACAACTAGTCATATAGACAACAATTCTACCTAACCAATTAACTAACACCCAACAACTTCAACTAACCACTCATAGAAAAATACAACTCTTGCAAAATAGCCCCTAATAGGCAATACAAAAAGTTAAAGGACTAAATGCAGAATTCGTGGCAACTCAATTGCTAGGTTTGTTGGCGAAGTTTACTTCATTTCCGGCCCCATAAAGAACATCCTTATCCTCAAGGATAAGCTCCGTACCGATCTCTTATTTCTTGTAACGTCAAGCGAAGAAAACATGATTTTTCCTCTATCGAAAACAAAAAATTGGCCCTCCAAAGTTGAACAAAATCGTGCAAATTCTTCCACTTTAGCCATCATTGTCTCTTTCTTCACATTCTCATTCAGAACAGCTATCTCATCCTTCGCGAAGCTCTCAAAATCAATTACTGAAAGCTGAATTGTGCTTTGGCCCGAATTTTGATATCTTTCAAAATTTCTTGCGGGTGAATTAAAAGTTTTGGCACCAGTGATAGAGAAGTAACGATGTACACACCTTGAGCAATCTTCTCAATAAGGTCACCTTTGGTCAAATCAAGAATCTTGAGGTGGAAAGCAGACCCATTGCCATAAGCAAAGAGTACAATCAGCCCATAAGATGATAGCATAATTTCAAGGTTTGGAAAATAGGGCAGCTTCAAAAATACCCATTTTATCTCCATTCTTAATGGGCTTAACGAGGGTGATAATTTTGACAGCAACTTTGTTAATCTTGGTTGGGATGTTAAGATCCTGGAAGAAGGAAGTTTGTGATGGATCATGACAGGTGTTGCCTTGTAAAGGAGAAAGAGGTGAAATATGGTGAACCGCTATTTGTTTTGAGGAGATGGTGATCAGATTCTTGCTGAATGAAGTTTCCATTGGAGGGTTTCTGGTAGTTTCTTCTTCCCAAAACATGAATTCGGTCACAATTCGAAAGCAACCTTCGTCAAACTCGATGTCATCTGAAATTCTCTTTGAATTAATGCAGAAATCAGATGGTAAATGCGACGAACTTCTACGTTTCTTGTGTCTAAGCTTCCGATCAATTTTCTTTTCCATTCGATCCACAACTTTTCCCATTGAATTGACTCTTCCTTTTAATCTGTTAACGGTCATTTCCATCCGATCTAGCCTGGTTTTCAATAACTCAAGATGTACACCATCTTCCATGTTCTTGAACTCTCTTTGTTGGTTCAATGATAGGCTAGCCATTAATCCTTTAGTATTTGAAGCGCGTTTCTCACCGTGATTTCACCTCTCAATGAAAGCACCAATTGATGGGAACCACGAATTAAGCTCGATAATTTCTATGCCCCAACTCAGTTTGGCAAGCAACGAAACCCGATTCAAAGCTCTAGCTCGAGTTAGCAAGCTTTCGAATCAATTCACAAAGCAAGAATTTGCTTCAAGAACTAGTTTGCTATATTTTTCATATACCTCAAATGAGCTTATACAACTAGTTATATAGACAACAATTCTACCTAACCAACTAACTAACACCCAACAACTTCAACTAACCACTCATAGAAAAATACAACTCTTGCAAAATAGCCCCTAATAGGCAATACAAAAAGTTAAAGGACTAAATGCAGAATTCGTGGCAACTCAATTGCTAGGTTTGTTGGCTAAGTTCACATCATTCCCGGCCCCATAAAGAACATCCTTATCCTCAAGGATAAGCTCCGTACCGATCACTTATTTCTTGTAACGTCAAGCGAAGAAAACATGATTTTTCCTCTATCAAAAACGAAAGATTGGTCCTCCAAAGTTGAACAAAATCGTGCAAATTCTTCCACTTTAGCCATCATTGTCTCTTTCTTCACATTCTCATTCAGAACAGCAATCTCATCCTTTGTGAAGCTCTCGAAGTCAATTACTGAAAAGTTGAATTGTGCTTTGACCCGAATTTTGATATCTTTCAAAATTTCTTGCGGATGAATTAAAAGTTTTGGCACCAGTGATAGAGAAGTAACGATGTACACACCTTGAGCAATCTTCTCAATATGGTCACCTTTGGTCAAATCAAGAATCTTGAGGTGGAAAGCAGACCCATTGCCATAAGCAAAGAGTACAATCAGCCCATAAGATGATAGCATAATTTCAAGGTTGGAAAATAGGGCAGCTTCAAAAATACCCATTTTATCTCCACTCTTAATGGGCTTAACGAGGGTGATAATTTTGACAGCAACTTTGTTAATCTTGGTTGGGATGTTAAGATCCTGGAAGAAGGAAGTTTGTGATGGATCATGACAGGTGTTGCCTTGTAAAGGAGAAAGAGGTGAAATATGGTGAACCGCTATTTGTTTTGAGGAGATGGTGATCAGATTCTTGCTGAATGAACTTTCCATTGGAGGGTTTCTGGTAGTTTCTTCTTCCCACAACATGAATTCGGTCACAATTCGAAAGCAACCTTCATCAAACTCGATGTCATCTGAAATTCTCTTCGAATTAATGCAGAAATCAGATGGTAAATGCGACGAACTTCTACGTTTCTTGTGTCTAAGCTTCCGATCAATTTTCTTTTCCATTCGATCCACAACTTTTCCCATTGAATTGACTCTTCCTTTTAATCTGTTAACGGTCATTTCCATCCGATCTAGCCTGGTTTTCAATAAATCAAGATGTACACCATCTTCCATGTTCTTGAACTCTCTTTGTTGGTTCAATGATAGGCTAGCCATTAATCATTTAGTATTTGAAGCGCGTTTCTCACCGTGATTTCACCTCTCAATGAAAGCACCAATTGATGAGAACCGCGAATTAAGCTCGAAAATTTCTATGCCCCAACTCAGGTTGGCAAGCAACGAAACCCGATTCAAAGCTCTAGCTCGGGTTAGCAAGCTTTCAAATCAATTCACAAAGCAAGAATTTGCTTCAAGAACTAGTTTGCTATATTTTTCATATACCTCAAATGAGCTTATACAACTAGTTATATAGACAACAATTCTACCTAACCAACTAACTAACACCCAACAACCTCAACTAACCACTCATAGAAAAATACAACTCTTGCAAAATAGCCCCTAATAGGCAATACAAAAAGTTAAAGGACTAAATGCAGAATTCGTGGCAACTCAATTGCTAGGTTTGTTGGCTAAGTTCACATCATTCCCGGCCCCATAAAGAACATCCTTATCCTCAAGGATAAGCTCCGTACCGATCACTTATTTCTTGTAACGTCAAGCGAAGAAAACATGATTTTTCCTCTATCGAAAACAAAAAATTGGCCCTCCAACGTTGAAAAAATTCGTGCAAATTCTTCCACTTTAGCCATCATTGTCTCTTTCTTCACATTCTCATTCAGAACATCAATCTCATCCTTGGCGAAGCTCTCGAAATCAATTACTGAAAGCTGAATTGTGCTTTGGCCCGAATTTTGATATCTTTCAAAATTTCTTGCGGATGAATTAAAAGTTTTGGCACCAGTGATAGAGAAGTAACGATGTACACACCTTGAGCAATCTTCTCAATATGGTCACCTTTGGTCAAATCAAGAATCTTGAGGTGGAAAGCAGACCCATTGCCATAAGCAAAGAGTAAAATCAGCCCATAAGATGATAGCATAATTTCAAGGTTGGAAAATAGGGCAGCTTCAAAAATACCCATTTTATCTCCATTCTTAATGGGCTTAATGAGGGTGATAATTTTGACAGCAACTTTGTTAATCTTGGTTGGGATGTTTGTGATGGATCAAGACAGGTGTTGCCTGGTAAAGGAGAAAGATGTGAAATATGGTGAACCGCTATTTGTTTTGAGGAGACGGTGATCAGATCCTTGCTTAATGAAGTTTCCATTAGAGGGTTTCTGGTAGTTTCTTCTTCCCACAACATGAATTCAGTCACAATTCGAAAGCAACCTTCGTCAAACTCGATGTCGTCTGAAATTCTCTTCGAATTGCTGCAGAAATCAGATGGTTAACGCGACGAACTTCTACATTTCTTGTGTCTAAGCTTCCGATCAATTTTCTTTTCCAATCGATCCACAACTTTTCCCATTGAATCGACTCTTCCTTTTAATCTGTTAACGGTCATTTCCATCCGATCTAGCCTGGTTTCCAATAACTCAAAATGCACACCATCTTCCATGTTCTTGAACTCTCTTTTTTTGTTCAATGATAGACTAGCCATTGATCCTTTAGTATTTGAAGCGCGATTCTCACCGTGATTTCACCTCTCAATGAAAGCACCAATTGATGAGAACCGCGAATTAGGCTCGATAATTTCTATGCCCCAACTCAGGTTGGAAAGCAACGAAACCCGATTTAAAGCTCTAGCTCGGGCTAGCAAGCTTTCGAATCAATTCACAAAGCAAGAATTTGCTTCAAGAACTAGTTTGCTATATTTTTCATATACCTCAAATGAGCTTATACAACTAGTTATATAGACAACAATTCTACCTAACCAACTAACTAACACCTAACAACTTCAACTAACCACTCATAGAAAAATACAACTCTTGCAAAATAGCCCCTATTAGGCAATACAAAAAGTTAAAGGACTAAATGCAGAATTCGTGGCAACTCTATTGCTAGGTTTGTTGGCTAAGTTCACATCAAATTGTTTGCACACCCAAAAGGGAAAATCATTTCGTAAACTTCACCTCACAATATTCACATATTTACACAAAATATCATTACTTTTTGGACCCACGCTACACTCAATCCCACTAATTTTTTTTCTTTATACATAAATATTTACCAAATTACCCCTTAAAACTCTACTCATTACACTTTTTTCTTAAAAATTATGCTCATTTTAGTGTGCAAACACTTATGAGATGAAGATAGTATTTTTTTAATTAAAATTTATGTTCCATCCTTTAAGTATATTTTTCAATTATTATATTTGCATCATTAATTTGCACAGTGCATAAACAAAATAGGGCAAGTATAAAAGATTTCCTCCCTCGTGGATAATTTTGTACTACTTGTTTAATAAAAAGATCATAGAAATAGTCAGAAAAATTAACAACTTGCGGTCATTGTCGTGATGTGTCGCCATTATTTATTAATTTATGAATAGGCCCTAATTAATACTCCCTCCATCCCGTACTCGTTGTGACATTTACTGTTTGGCACAAGTTATTAAGTAAGAGTTATTTAATAATATAAGTTACTTTTTTATGAAGGTAGGGTAGTCTTTTCAATTTTAATAAGAGAATTGTTTTATAGTATTAAATTGAGTTAGTGTGAAAAAAGTAGTGGCATATGGTGTAATATTGTAGTGTTTGAAGGGGATATAAAAGTGAAAAAGTTGTTGTATTACCATTTAAGGAAATGCTGGAATGAGTATGGGACGGACCTTTTTGGCAAATGTCACAACGAGTATGAGATGGAAAGAGTATAATTAAATAACAAGTGGTGTATCTGAGCACGTTAATTATTCGTATATATGACTAAACTTTTACGCTTTTTGTCGGTTATGACCAGCGAAAGGCCTTCTCATAAAATAATTACCGCTTGGTTGGGGTATTAGAAATAGGTAATGGGAATGACTCATTAATCATTCCCATTGATGATGCTTGGTAATATTTACAATTTAGAATTGATTTAAAAATAAAATAATCACTAATTTATTTTGATTACATAATCTCTCTTTTATAATCAATCATTCAACAATCATTCATTTTTCCTTCGCTCAATTTCTTTCTCGCTCAAATTTTTTCATGCTCAACTTCCAAAATTCATCAATGAGAATGAATCACTAGTCATTTCCATTACCTAATTCTAATACCCCCAACCAAGCGGCCCCTAAGGGGGTGTATTGGTTCTAGAGTCTGTAGAATTTTTTTAGACTTTCAAAATCTGAGGGTATTCAATCTGGATTTTCAAAAGTCTTTAAAAATCTTGAGGTATTCAATACGGATTTTAAAAATTCTTAAAAAATCATGAGGTATTCAAGAGTTTATGGATTTTAATAGTCTATGGATTTTATTTGATTCTCTTTTCAAAATATAAATAGATTTCACTCTCCAAAATCTCTTCTAACAATGAGAGATTTCTACGTATTCTCTCAGAAGAAAAAAAAAAACATTTGTTGTTCTTTTAACAAAGTACTCTACAAATTTTTTTCTGCTCTTTATTTTGGATTTTGTCGTCAAGACTTTTGTTCGTGATCCCAGTAAAAGTTTCACAATCCCAGTTCAATCTCTCTCTACATAACTTTCTTTACACAACTTTCTTCAGAAAAATGCAGCTCGAAAAAAATCTCAATTATGAGAATGATAGAATAAATCTCAATTATTTCGTAAAAAAATCTCAATTATGGGAATGATAGAACAAATCTCAATTATTTCATGATAGGTCATATTTATTTGAAAAGAAAAAATGATATAATGTTGCTTAGAGAGTATTATTAATATTTTTTCGCGGTGTTACATAAAGAAAAAATAAAAATGAAAGAAACATATTTATATATTTTATTAAAATAATTATATTTCAAATTTTAATATTTACATCAATAAATTTTGAATTTTATATTAATTTAAGAACAAATATAAAAAATCATTTTAATTATTAATTTTAATTATAATCATTAAAATTATCTCTGAGATTTTTTATAACATTATTATAGGACTTCAAAGATGATGAGAATGAAGATGAGAATAATAATGATGAATAATAGTAATGTATTTTTTTGGAACTAATGTGTTTTTGATATTTTTTCTAAACAATTTGGATAACTTTTTTTTTATATATAAGTGTGTTCCATATACATTTGCATCAATAGTTTCAGCGCCGAAATCTATGGAAATCCATGTAAATCAATAAAAAAAAGCCAGTCAAACTCTGCATGGAGTCTATGAAACTCCACATGGAGTCTGTGGATTTTCTAAATCCACATACTTTTTAAAGTAAAAATAAATCCAATAGAATCCCAATTGAATACACCCCTCTAAATAAATGAGTAGTGGCGTATATGAACACATTAATTATTTATTTATGAGTAGTTACAGCAAAACTGAATATAATTTAAAAATGGTGTTATAACATTTTAAAAGAGTTGTCTGTTATTTGGTGCTAATTTGTAAATCATTTCACAACGAAACCATACCATTATTCATAGATATATTATTTTACTATATGTAGTCCAGCAAAATTAGGGGATGAAAGAAATTGTATGAATAATAAAAGATTTTTTGTGTTATTAAAATATTTTTATAAACAAAAGCATTTATAATAAACGGTATATTAAAGTCATAGTAGAGTCATTCCAAAGTCATTCCACTCAAATAGGTGAACTATGGATGAACTATGGATGAACTAAGGGGATGCTTGGTAAAATTGTAAGGAATGGAATGGATATAGGAATGGAAAGGGTATGGAATCAAAGTCATTCCACTCAAATAGGTGAACTATGGATGATTCCTTTGTTTTTGGGTATCAAAGTCATAGTAGAGTCATTCCAAGCACACACTATGACTTTGATTTCCATTACTCACCTCCTAAAGTAGTCAACCAAGCAGCTTAAATTGAAATTGTAATTCAAATATAAGATATGCTAAATAATTATATGAAAAACTAAAGAATCCACAATTCACTACAAGAAAATAACAAATTCGTACTTAAATAGTGAGGATTGTCTACATCTTGCCTATGGATTTTAGGATTTATTTTACAATATTTCACCTACAGAATTAACAACGGAACAATTGAAGGTAATGAAATACCTACGTAATAGTGCATAGGCAAAAACATCCTAGAAGATGACTTTAGTACACAGTGACGATTGTCAACAAAATATTGATAGATAATTTACTTATATATTATATTTTCGTAGGCAAAGAAATTACCTACGAACGAATTCCCTATAATTTTTTTCGTTGGTAATTCCGTAGGCAAATACAAATGAATACAATTTTGTGATTATTGTCTACAAATATTATGTAGCCAATTCTTTATTTTCTTGTAGTGTTAGATTTCAAGCCAAAAAAATTATACTTGTAATTGCAAATTCCAATAAACTCATTTGTTGTATACTTGCATAGTCATACATCGAATCGAGACACAAATTTTCAAACCTCTTTTTTTTTTTACTCTAGCGACTGCATGTCTGCAACATATAACAGTAAATAACAGGATTAAATTTTAAATGTTCCAATAACTTTGTAACTTTTTGATCTAGTCCCATAACTATTTTGGAATGATTTAGTCCCACACTACTTGAATTGCTCAATTTTAGTTCTATGGTTCCGAAAATAACCCAAAACAATGATGTTTCTCCAGCATGACCGTCATGTGCCATTTTAAATTGGGGCTTCTTTGCGAGACTCGTGTTTGACATGGAAAAATTAAATACACATCACTGTATAATTAAAAATGAAAATGAAAAACATACAAAAATTTAAATACAAAACAAGGGAACTAGATACCTAACCCCAAACCTCTGAAATCAGGTTTTTTTAATTGTGAAACACCGATTCAGAGATTTGGGCTATGATATATTGTATCCCGTGTTTTGCAATTTAATTTTTGTTTGTTTTTTTTCTTTTTAAATTATATAATGATGTGTATTTAATTTAGTTGTCTGGTGTGTAGAATTTTTCCATGCCAGGGCTGAAACACAAGCCTCACCAAGAAGCCCAATTTAAAATGGCACATGACCGACACACTACAGAAACATCATCATTTCGGGTTATTTTCGGAACCATGAAACTAAACTAAATTGAGCAATTCAAGTAGTTGGGACCAAATCATCTAATAAATAGTCATGTAACTAAAATTGAAGAATTCATCTAGTTGTGGGGCTAAATCATTCCAAAAATTAGATATGAAGATTAAAATTGAGCAACTCAAGTAGTTATGGGACTAAAGCATTCCAAAAATAATTATGGGACTAAATAAAAAAAAGGACAAAGTTATGGGACCATTTGAAATTTAATCCCACATAACTCTAGTTAGGAAAATAATATATTACACTACATATAAATAAAATAATAGATATATACGAAATTTGCATAGTAGGAAGTCTACTAAATAAAAACAATGGACATAAGATAATGTATATAAATAAGATTAATGTTTGATTATAGGAAATACACTGAAATTTATGAATGAAAAAAATAAAAGAAATTACACTACAATTTAGGAAATATACTACAAATTCTGTTCAAAAAAAAAAAAAAAAGGAAATACACTACAAATTACAAATCCTATTTATACTAATCTTATATGAAAATAACTAAAAAAGGTCATCATCTTCTAACAAATTTTTAAGTATATATACATCTTCAAACTAAATCTCAATTATGGGAAAAATATTTTTAAGGACTGTAACTTTTGGGGTTGGCAAAATGAGGATCACAACTTTTCACACTAACAAATTAAAGATAATAACTTTAAAAAGTAGCAAATTAAGGCCAAGTCAGTCCAAATCTTCATAAATCGAGCTAACTGGCCTAATTTAGGCTGAAATTCGGTCCAATTTGACCTAAATTCGGACTGAATTTTGGGCCCAATTTGGGTTAATTTGCGCTGATTTGACCTCAATTTGCTATTATTAAAAGTTATGGTCCTTAAATAACCAACTCTGAAAAGTTATGGTCCTCATTTACCATCCCGAAAAGTTAGGGTCTTCATTTTGCCACCCTCACTAAATTATGGTCCTTAATAAACAATTTACCCTATTATTATCATCCGAAGAATACATCATCTCACAAAGCGTATAATACATCTTCTTCCAAATGCATGAATTTGTTTTGTTGAAATCTACTTAAATCATATTAATCCTATCTCTTGTCCAACTATTTAGAAAACTGACGCACGTCTACAAAGAAAAGAAGGAGATGTTAAAAACTTCATGTATGGATGAATCTTCATCAAACTTTACACATCATTCTATAATATACAAGCACTACTACATTTTTTCTAATCGATAACCAAGCATAGATAACAGATATTTTTAAATCCGTTATCTATGATTTGTAAATCCGTTATCTAATCTCTCTCCGTTATCTCTGTTCTTGAAAAAATTAAAATGTGCTCATACATAACGGATATTTTTTATAGTTATCTATGCTTTGTTATCTAAGCAATTTAATTTATTTTTGAATTAAATTTTTAATCATAGATAACGGGTATTGTATTTTTTATATATCCGTTATCTATATTTTGTTATCTAATAATTATAATTTATTTTTAAATCAAAATCAATAATTATTTTTAATATACTTAACTGACATAAAATTTTCGTTACCACTTTTCGTTATCTATGCAGAATTGTATCAAAATCGGACTTTCAGCCCTAGCAAATTCGCCGTTCTCCTTCGTCTCCTCCCAAATCGCCAATCTTTCAGCCCTCATCGTCGTTCATCGCCGTTCTCCTCCCAAATCGCCAATCTTTCAGCCCTAATCGTCGTTCATCGTCGTTCTCCTCCCAAATCGCCGTTCTCCTCCAAATAGCCGTTCTCCTCCCAAATCGCCGACCCTCTCAACAGTTGACCGACGCCGTTCTCCCTCGTTCTCCTCCCAAGTCGCCGACCGCCCGCCTCCCTCTCAACTCGCCGTCGACGCCGTCTCAGCATATTAACGGTAACATTTTTTCGCTGTCTCAGTAATTTCATTATTCTACTGCTATATTGTGTGTGTGGGTAATCTTTAATCCATATTTCGAATTAGTGCCTGGATTCAGTATATTGTGTGTCTTGTTCGAATTCGTGATAATCCATATTTTGAAAGAATTAATTTGAGATTATAGCCTAGTGTATCTGAGATTCTGTTTGTTAATTTTTTTACAGATTTGCTTCTACTTATATTGTGTCAGTGTATTTTTTACAGATTTGCTTCTGTTCGAATTCGTCATATTTCTTGCTTCAGTGTATTTCATTCTCTGATCTTCCACTGCAGAGGACTAATAAGACTACAGGTATTCCAATTTGGTTCTTGTCTCATCATCCTTATGCTGTGTTTGTTTAATTATTTAAAATGTAGCTGCATTTTGTTCAATTTTTATGGTATTAGAGGAGGAGTTCATACATATTGTTGGATGTAGATATGGTAATTGCACTTAATTGTGGTGTATAAAAGCAAATGCGTGATTTGGAAATGCATATCCTAGTGCTGTTAATGCTAGATAAACAAGTGCAGGAAATTGTTGAAATAGTGGTAGGTTGGGCTTGTTATTTTCAGTTACAGTTTTGGTTATGATCAACTTGTGCAAATGAGAAGTTTGAATCATCGCCCATATTAGTGCTTTGATTTTAGATTTACAGTTTAGGTATAAGATTTACTTTTAGTGCTTCGCTTATGATTGGATATAATTGATGCTTATATAAAACTAAAAACTGATAACACAAGAATCAATGTTATTTAAGTTAAAGTAATGATCTCTTATGAATGTATGTGAGCTGCTTGTAGAATTTCTTGATCATATTTTAATATGAGATAGCGAGGATCGGTCGATCATATTGACCAAGGTGATGCGTGCTTCTTATATCTTTCCTATACTCATTCCAGGAATAGGTTTAGTTCTATTCATCACATGTGAAATTGTGCTATTCGTGATTCTTATATATCATTCCTTGATTGATTCCACGAATAGGTGTTGTTTATATACCACTCTGGCAAAAAAATGCTATATTTATTGTAATCCCATATTTTCTACCAGAGCATCGTTGCTGTGTTTATTGATGATTTAGTAGCTTTACTCTGAATAATAATTCACCTCTTGAAAAACACGCTTTTTATGGGGATAATCACCCCTTCTGAGTTCTAAGCTAGTTGATCATAAGTTTCAAGTTTTACTTGACTACCAGTGCCTTCATTACTGGTTTCTTAGTGAAGATGTGTGATGGTTCACCCCTTTTCCCTGTTGCCTTTGGTTCAATTATATTAGGATGATACCGCGATTTCTTGAAGACAAGCATTTATATATTCTAGATTGTTCTCTGAAGTGTGCTTCCATGCCAGTGCAATGTGATTTCGTACATAACTGTCATCTCTGTCCTTGCGGTTTAGATATACAGTAGGATTGAATATCTCACCTGGTCACTTAATTGGGTTTCAGACAGAACTGATTCCAGATGTATGTAGCATTCTTTCGACTTTGTGTTGCTACTTTTTAAGATTCCTCCAGATTTGAGGATGCTGGGATGGACAAGTAATGAAAGGAAATAAGGCATATGTCATTCCAAGCAAACTACTTAGTTTGAAATGGCCCTAGCTATTCAATGGTGCTGAATTTATCTTTAAGCTCCCAGTCCAAAAAAGACAACAACCTTGGACGAATGCCCTGATCAAACTAATAATTCTTAGTTAATCGTACTATCCTAAACAGATAATAAAGCACTTTGAACATTCATGGGACAAACATTGGTGCACATTCTTATTATTATTTTCGAGTTGGCCATCTTCATTGCAATCCATAAGATTAAAATGCTTAATTGATGTGTTTCATACCCTCAAGATGCACACTTTCCTCAAATTATCTGGAATTATTTTTATGCACAGTTGCTGGTTTTTCTAGATCCTTTAGTAGAATAATTAGATCAACTCATGTTGAATATACTTTAGTATAATTTATTCAGCTCAACAAGTTGAACACATGCGATTACATCCTTCACCTTGCTTAAGATCTCATGTTTTATACCAAAAAAGACCACTTTAACATGGCCTCCCCAAGGACTTAGATTTACGGATGAGCTATGGTGGAGGCTTATAGTCACAAGGTTTTTATTTTCTTACTTGCTTGTGCCACACTGTGCAAAAAATAATGTGTGATATTTAAAGTTAATATTCAAAATCTGGAAAGGATTTGAGCTACGGTGGAGGCTTATAGTCACAGAATTTGATCACATGCCCACCAGTGGGCACAAACTTATAACTGTTTAGAAAACTGACGCACGTCTACAAAGAAAAGAAGGAGATGTTAAAAACTTCATGTATGGATGAATCTTCATCAAACTTTACACATCATTCTATAATATACAAGTCTAAAAATATAAAAAAAAATCCACAATAAAGATCTGTATAATAATAAACAAATATTTGACGAAACCATTAAAATGGAATAAAAGAACATTAATTACCAATCGATTAAAGAATCAACATGAAATCATAAGATAAAGAGATGTGAAATCAAATCAAACATCTGTAAAGAAAAAAAAGCAGAAAAATATTATGGAGATTTATATATATCAACAAATATTTTAATTAAAAGAATAGAAGAACATTACAGATCGATGAACGATTAATGAATGTGAATCTTCATCAACATTTGCAAATCAATCCTTCGATAATCTGCAAGTAAAAAAAAAAAAATTAGATGTTGAAAAAAGAATGAAAGAACGATCACTATGCCAAAAATGGCCTAAGACAACGGTAAAAAGACAATGGTTTTTGGCTATAACCGTTGTCTTAAGTATAAAACCCGTTGTTTTAGGTAAAACCGTTGTCTTAGGTTCAGGGTCTGCACCAAAAGACAACGGGTTTAAATTTCTAATTTTATGGAGTATATTAAACAACCGTTGTCTTTTTGCCGTCGTCTTTTCTTTTCTATTTCTTTTTTTAATTTCTAATTTTATGGAGTATATTAAACAACATTTAAATATTTTTTTACTCCCTCAGATTTCAAAATCGCTCAGCCACACAACTCACGCTCAACCTCACGCTCAGTCTCATGCTCAACCTTCATCACCGGTGTTCACCCACCAGATCCACCACCACCGGAGTCACGACCTCCAAATTTCCGCCGCTCGTCACCACCGCTCGTCAGCCCGCTCCTCTGTGCCCTAAGTTCGCATCAGAGCCACCGTCGTTCATGAGCCCTCAACCGTGCCCTAGGTTCGCGTCGATCCACCGCATCCCCCTGTCGCCGAAGCCACACCGCCATTCCCCGCCGCGTCATCACCACCGCTTCCTTGCTCCACCATTATCAGCACCAGCGCTAGGTTTTCCCTTTATATAATCGTTTGTTTCTGAATTTTATTTTTCTCATTTTCTGTCCATAACGTGTTTGTGAAAATGTCAATGTGAAAATTGCGGAAGTATACTTGTTACTAATTATTATTTCGTTTGTTTCTGAATTTTATATTCTCATTTTCTGCCCATAACGTGTTTGTGAAAATGTCAATGTGAAAATTGTGGAAGTATACTTGTTACTAATTATTATTCTGGTGGTAATCATTGCTAAATCACACAAAAAATGGAATGCGAAAGTGGCGTGTAGTTAGTTTCAATTATTATGTCACAACTTTTTATATATAATTTGTTATATCATGTTTATTTTGAATGCATTTTGTCTTGTGAGCTGTGTTATCACTCATCAGCAATAATAGAATAGATTTTTTAATTTTCAACTTTTAAACTCAGTTCACACTCTTTCTATTCAATCTAGATAATACTTCTTTGCCAAAAAATATTATGATATAACTGATCGCAATTCTTCTCATGTTTATCTTTGGGGAAATAATGGAAAAATGAGATCATAAAATTATTATGTTCCAGATTTTAGACAACCATGTTACATCAATTTCCAACACTAAAATATCCAATACTCACACTTTTAACTATTCTTCCACCGCTTAACATGTTATTTTTTTTTCTTGTTAATTATTAATGAGGAAAAAAGAAACTCAGAATTGAGATCTTGATTGAGAATCCAAGATAAGCTGTGAGTAGAATTTCCTCCCCTATTTATAATTTGTATTCCAACATTAAAACGAACTGTGTTGCTGGAGTATTGTGGCATTACTCATAAAGTTAGTATAATATAATTGTTATCAGCAAAGAAATTATCATTATTGATAACTGCAAATTATCTCTTTTTAGTACATTATGTGTAATATAGTATGACAACTTGACCCTTAAAGAATCTATGATGAAACTACAACAAATTGTATCTTATGTTATTGTCAACAAATTCTTCTTTTAACTTTCTGAAAGGCATTGCCTTGCAACATGGCCATTTTCATGTGAAGAAGTGGTATGTGCTCCAACATTTTAGGTAGCATTCCCACAAGAGAATATAATCTCTGCAGGACCGCTTCATTTTCTTCCCTCCAATTCAACGGTGATAGTCTTTAGTTTGAATCAGTGTTTCTTTTCAGATTCCTGACTTTTGTACTAATACATTAGATCGACAGGGTTAATCTGTCTATCGATAAACATGCTTGCTAGACCATATAATTTGGTCTTGAGAATGTATTCTGAGTTCACCATTTTATTGGATGGAAGTTTGTCTTTCTTAATGATGTTGAGGTACTACTTTGGTGGAATCATTTTTTTCATAATTGTAATTTGCGATTTTTTGTATGTTGAGAGTTAAAAGTAATACACTTTTATTGTTTTAGTGTCAATGTGAACTGCCGGAATCATATGAAGGTTATCGAAAGCACCAGCACCAGGGGCATTCTGTGCTGATGCAAGATGGTTAGATTTAATGGTTAATTGGTTACTCAGTAGAATTTTTTGAATTTTTGTGGTTTTTTTTTTTTAAGTTTGATTTTGGGAGTATTGGCTGTTTGTAATCTTGTTATGAATGCGCTTTTGATTATTCTATGAAGTCTAGATTATGGGTTGTGAGTTTGCTTTGCGGTGGAAAGTTTTATGTTATTTTTCGATGGCTATGCTTATCTCTAGTTTATGATTGAGACAGATCTGCAAATGGGAATTTGCAGTCTTTGATTGATTACACTTGTGTTTGTTACTTGTTAATCTGAACAAAAGTTGTCAACATTTATTAGCTTAGTTTTCTGGTCAAAAGATTAGAATAATTCCTCTTAATCATAATCTTACAGTTAGATTTCCATTTTGATTTTTTGCCTTTTAGTGTCTGAGTTTCTATTTTGGGCATTGTAGAGATGAGAGATGCTGTTGCATCTAGTTTCATCTAATGCTCATGTTCGAAACCGAACTGGTTTTGTTTGTTGCTTTTCTATAAACTTGTACACTATGCTATTCTCTTCCATTTCACATTGTGAAAGCTACAAAAGACGAAAGAAAATAAGAATGATGGCTGATACCTAACCTTGTTTCTTCTACAGGGACAGTAAAAACAGAGGATGTAATGCTACAATTTATCCAATCAAAATTCTTACATTAGCCGAAGTTATGGTTTTTTCTGTGTTTCCAAGTATCTCCAGTTTATTTAGCAGTTGTTTCTTCTCCTTCTCGATTGATTGTTTGTTTGTTTGTACAAGATTATATTCTACAAAGGGTTAGTTTGCTTCACAAGACATCTGTAATAAACGATGACAAGATTTAGTTAGAATTACAATGTGAAATGACACAGCCAATTCTACTGGGGAAATAATCTACAGCTCTACATTTGCCGTATCTGCTCCCAACTTTGTAGCTTACAACATTAGTTTTCTGGTATTATTCTATTTATTTATTTTTTAAAATTAAAGTGGATTCTATACTGCAATAATTAATTAATTATTAATCTGTGAAATATTAATTAAGAACACAACTCCAGCGCCCGAGCCTGGAGAAGTAGGAGCACAAGCAGTGGCACTAAGGGTTATAGGTGATCAATCTGCATTCTACGGTTGTGGCTTCTATGGGGCACAAGACACACTCAATGATGATCAAGGCAGACAGTATTATAAAGAATGTCATATTCAGGGATCCATTGATTTCATTTTCTTTTAATTCAAAAGAGGAAAGATGTCCCATGCACTATAGTGTATATGATATCATTTGTTGATTAGTCAAAATTTTGGACAACTGCTATGTGCAGGGTTAGGATTAAGGCAATGGCATGCACAACCTGTTCTGAGTCAATAGAACATGCCTTACGGATGGTGAATGTAGTAAAAACACAGCGCTTGGTTTAAGCCAAAATTCATTTTGATCCAAATATGACAAGTATTAACTGTATCATCGAAGCAATAGAGATGCAGGCTTTAGAGCTTAACATTGGGATGAATTTAAGATGGATCCATTGCACCTCTCTGCAATTTATCATTGGCCAAAGGTATGCGTGTTTGTTTTCTCTTTGCTGAAGATGATTCCATGAAGTTCTTTAGTTAGGGGGTGTTTGGAAGTAATTGTGTTTTTTATGAAGATTTATAGCACAGTTTCTCTGCTTCAAAGATTTATTTTAGGCTGAAAGAATAATATTTGCGTTCAAATTTTATGACAGAATCTGGAGTTTTGTACTACAAAGCACTGTATGCTGTAGACATGAAATGGCATCTTTAAACATTTACGCCAAGTTTAAGAGGTAGTAAGGTTTGTTATTTGGTATTATTAATGTTTCAACCTTCTCATGTTATATTTCTTATTTGAATAGGTTTTCTTAATATTTATAGAGGTACCTATCATCATTGACTCCAGATGATGCACTTACATTTGCTAATGATGATGACCCAGAATTATATGTTCTGTTTTTCCGCAATGCTTCTACGTTCTAGAGGAATATCTTGTGTACTTGGGAGAGTGTACTTATCTGTTTTCTTTGTATACCATATCATTCCAGTGTCGGTTTTCTTGTATTTAGGGTGATTAACATCATACATCTACAAACTTTTTTAGTTCACATAAGGATTGATATTGATAGTTATAGTCTGCGCACAGCTCCCTTTAAGTGGTGATAGCCTCAACTTTGCTGATCGCTAAAAAAAAAAAAAATTGCTTGAAAACTACCCAGCTAGGGAGAACATGGTTTCAGGAAAGTCGATTTATGGTACTAATGTTAGAGAGAACATCTTGTACTGAGATTTTTTACTAGCTGTCATGTTTAAGACATTTAAGGATTTACATTTTTTTTAATCAATAAATTTAAGAATTTACTAGCTTTGGTATTTTAAATCTTTTAAGAATTTTTATTCTATGGACAACTACACAAAGTTTGTATGACTTGCAAGTGTGACATCACTGTAGATTTCATGTTTGGGATCATTAGATAATGCACAAATTTCACAGTGTGAGTGATGGTAAATAGGTAAAGGGAAGTCAACCAGGACTTTTAAGAATATTAAGATGTAAAGAGAGAACTAGTGAGCAACTGTGTATATATGTCATATATCAGAAATTAGGAGAGTGGGAGGAGTGGGGAATCATACGAGTTTTCTACAAACTCTAACAAGGTATAAAAATTCATGAGTCAAACAAGTTACAATTAAATACTTCGAATATCATGTGAGATGATGCATACCTAATACATTATGATGTTTAAGAAGAATGTATTTATATTTCATGGTTCAAATTAATGAGTGTCAATTAAGGTTTGGAGGTATAAGTTTAAAAATAGCTTTCCAATTATAAACAGTCTGATGTGGTTCAATATGGTTATTTTGTACTATGATACATTAAGGATATAATCGAGTTTAATGGAATGGTGGGAACAGATTCGATGCAATCAGTGGTAAGAATAATTTGTGTTGATAATAGTTATGTGTGTGGTTTTTGGTGAATATTTGATTGAATGGTTGAATTGGTGGCTAAAAGATAATACTTATTTAATTTTATTATTTTTTCTTTCACAGTTTTCACAAAAGGATTACTCTGGAAAAGAAATTGACGACGTACGGGAAGAGTGGGCCAATTGCCTTTCAGAGTACATGGGTGATGCTTAGAAGTTTCTTATGTTTATTTTAGTTTAGTTTTTGTGACATTTGAACATGTTATTATATTTTTACACTAGACTATTTACATTTTATGACTTAATTTGAAGTTTAAACAATGTATGATGATAAATTGATTTCTATTTTAATACTTATTTTTAATTTTATATTATTGTCCAACGATAATTCACAACAGGAAAAAAATCTACAATAATGGCTAAGACAACGGAAAAAAACTGTAGTCGTAGGTAGTAACTCGTTGTGGTAAAAGCCTAAGACAATGGTGAAATGAAGTTATGACAACGGTTTTTAACCGTTGTGGTAAACACCTACGACAACAGTGAAAAACCGTTGTCATAACTTCATTAATCGTTGTGGTAAATACCTACGACAACGGTGAAAAATCGTTGTCATAACTTCATTAACCGTTGTGGTAAATATCTACGATAAAGGTGAAAAACCGTTGTCATAACTTCATTAACCGTTGTGGTAAACAGCTACGACAACGGTGAAAAATCGTTATCATAACTTCATTAACTGTTGTGGTAAATACCTACGACAATAGTGAAAAACCGTTGTCATAACTTCATTAACCATTGTGGTAAACACCTACGACAACGATGAAGAACCGTTGTCATAACTTCATTAACCGTTGTGGTAAACACCTATGACAGAGGTGAAAAACAGTTGTCATAACTTCATTAACCGTTGTGGTAAACACCTACGACAACGGTGAAAAACCGTTGTCGAATATCCAGACCCTAAGACATCGGGTTGATAGACGACGGTGAAAAAACCCCTACGACAACGGGGATTCACCGTCGTCGTAGCCAGTTTTTGGCATAGTGGATAGTAGAAGAATATTAGGGTTTATAATGAGAATTGAAAGGAGAGACTATAAATTTATAGAAAAATAGAATGAAATGAATGATTGAAATTAGCATAAAAGATAAATGATTGTGATCAATTCTTAAAAGTAAAATGAATGATATTAGATGAATTTTGAAATAGAAGAATGCGGTTTTGTCACATCATATTTCTAATGTTTGTTTTATATAATAGTAGGATACATTTAAGTATTCTAAATTGTGGAGAACTTGGACAAAATACATATAATTTTTTTGGAGTATAATTTGTCAGAATCAACTGTTAGTGAAATTTTTTTGCACAAATGCTGACGAAATTGCAGCGATCTTTGAGATAGACATTTTCGTCTGTCTCATGAACTTCCCATTGAGCCTTTGCTCGATGCAAGCTGAGTCTATCCAAGACGTAATTTGGAGTCCTTACCGTAGGGCTCGGTTCCGGTAAAGCAGATTGAACTCTTTAAATTTTTTGCGATTTTAGACCACTAGTAGCGAAATACGTTGGGACTTGTTTGTTGTAGTCTTAGGATTACTTGTTGTTTTTCCTTGATACCTGTTTATAGTTTCTGAATTTTTATTTAATTTGTTCTTGTTGTTGCTTTACTGGTAATTTTTTTTTCTTTCCATTTCGACCCCCAATAGGACCTGAGTGATTCCATGTGCACCTGATTAATCAGTTAGTCATTCTTGGCTGTCCTAAACATTCTTGGTTCGATTGGTTGAACTTGTTCTGCTGTCTGTTTTCTATCTCTTTGTGTTTACCTGCATATTGTTTGTTTGTTTATAATGACAACTACAACTACTTCTACATTTAAGTTGGCTCCTTTTAATGGGAAAAAACTGGTTTCAGTATTTAGCAAAAGAAAATGAAATGTATTTTGTTACAACAACGTGTTTATAAAGTCGTTGATCATTCTTATGCTGACACTGACACTATTATAAAAATGCAAAGATGAACAAACTTGCTTTGAGTGCCATCATATTGAATTTATTTGATTTTGTTATAAGAAAATTTGATATGCTTGATAGTCCTCGTGATTTATGGAATAAATTAATTGAGTTGTATGCTGAAATTTCTCTTCCGAGTAAATTGTTCTTATTTTAAATCTTGACCTGAGCAAGGATATTGTCAGTCCCGAGGTTGAGTCTTCTACATATAATATAGAAGGGGGTTAACTAGATTATCTAAAATTCTTCGAATTCAGATTAACTATTCAAAGTTATATTCTAAATCACTTAGAGTTCACAACCGAAAAACTTTTAAACTCAACCTTTTAGCAAATGGATCTTTGATTCTTGAAATGATTATGACCATTGGGAACAAATTAATAAACTGAAATTGAAAGTGCAGAAAGTAAGAACACAAATTTATAGTGGTTCGGATTTAAACAATCCTACATCCACTCTCCTTTCACAACTGGTGAAAGGGACTCCACTAGCTCACTTACTTTCTTACTTACAGTTTACAAGAACGGTGATAAAATTCAAGTCTTCTATACTCTATACAATTTCTGGATTTTGGCTCTTGAAGATTTAAAGGAAGTGTTCTACAAACACTTTGAACTAATGTAAAACTTCTAAGAACTGTGAATATATTGCTTGATGGCTCTCTTGAATGCAAAGTAACAAGTGATTCTAAATTACAATTTTTAATTCTATATATATGAGAACTTGGCAGTTGTAACCGATTTGCTGATTTTTGGGATTTATTATAAATAACTTATTCTTGGTTTGTTGAAACTGTTTCTGTTATTTAGTTGTAATCGCTTCTTGAAAATCTTTAACTCTTTCTTTCTTCATATGTATCTTGATTCATCAGATTACTTGTCCTCGTCTAATCTTTGTCATGCCTTTCTTATTCTACTCAGCATGTCTTGATCTTCTTAAGAATGCCGTCGTCTGATTCTTCTCATCGTCATATTCTTGACTTCATCTGTGTTATGTCATCCTCTAATCTTCTATACTGTCTCACCCCAATTTTCGAAAATAAATAATAATTTTAAAATAAAAGGCGTGAACAAAAATTTTAACTTGAGAAAATTACTACAACTTTATTTGACAATAAAATAATTTTGACAATCAGCAGAAGACATTAAAATTTAAAATCGTTTATCAAAAGAATTTATTTTAAAATGTCAATTCGTACAAAATAATATTATTTTCTTAAACTTCACTGTGTAAAAATTGATAACGAAATAAAAGTTTATAAAAAATTTCTAATATTAATCGAATGTCATCCACCGCCTCTTCCCGCCAACAGCTCCTCAGTCTGAAAAAAATGTTAATGAGATTGGGTGAGCAAAACCACTAGCTCAGTAAGATCCCTTTGTCACAGTTAAATATCACACGTAAATAAAACCATCAACTTACATAACATTTATACTCAATACTTGTTCCTTGACTACACCAAGGATGCTTTGGCTATACCAACGATGCGTTAGCTAAACCAACGATGCACGATTTTCCGCAAATAAACATGCGTTAACGAATGACTAGAAAAGCCATAACATTCGTAAACGAAAATCATAACATAAAATGCGACAAGCAACAATTAAACTCACACGAACATTTAAAGATGAAAAAGTAAATATGTAAGTAAGAAACCCACCTTGAGTTAATAAATTTATGCAATGCAATCCTATTGATGAGTCTCGTTAATCCCGTCTCCGTAAATTGTTGAAGAGAAAAAGATGAAAATTGGAAGAAATATTTTTTAGTATGAAATTTTTTCTAGGGCTAGGTCTCATATAAATAGATATATTAGGCATGGGCTTGGGCTTAGGCTTGTCTTGAACTTTAGTGAGATAAGTAGTAGAATTTAAATTGGCAATATCTTGTGTGAATAAGTTTCATAGCATGAAACTTATTTTATGGAGCGGGTTAAATATAGATGGGTTGGGTTACTGATCGTAGGAATCGGGCAAGCGATTTTAAGACAACCAAGTATATCGAACCCAAGGGAAAAAGTATGCAATGAGGCCCTAGGAATACAAGTTATCGATGACTATTGTTGCAAAGCGGTTTTGGTTCCAAAATTACACTACAAATGCAAGAATTAAAATAAAACAACAAGCAAACAATTTATCGAACACCTTATATGCTAGAACAAGTAGCTAAAATCAATGGGGGATTGGGGTGCTAGGGATAATCCATCAAGGAATCAATGATCAACAAGCTATAATTGAATCAAATTGCAAATCAACTAAGATAGAAAACATAAAACCATCATGCAATTAATCTCTCCATTAATCACACAATGCCTAATGTGAGTATCCTTAGTGCAACTAATCTCTCAATTAAGAAGCACCCAATTCATACAATCATACATAATTATAACCCGATTATTCCCTAATCACGTTAGCTCAACTCTCGCCTATTGCTAGGGTGATCAAACATTAATCTAAGAGATAAAAATGCATGAAGCACAATGAGAATCACAATTAGGGAGCAATCTAACTCAATTGATCAACAATCATCAACAATCTTAGCATAAGGCAATCAAATTATCCTCAATTTCAATTATCCCAAGCACAAGAGTATTAGCCCATGGTGCAAAGTGCAAAACCCATGGGTAGAAAATCTAATTGGACAATCAACAATCTAATCAACACAATTAAGGAATTTAAATGAGAAAAGAGGTAGAACATCACCAATTGGATTAAAATGATAAAAAATAAGAATGCTTGAGTTTTCAATGTATCTTCAAATGTGCTCTTCTCTTCAATTGAATTACAACTTGAAATTGAAAAAATTAATGGATCAAATGCTAATCTAGGGTACAAATGATTAAAATCTATCCAAATCTAACAATCTAATCAAACTACAATGAGAATTAAGTTATGGAATGAGAAATTCGCCCTAAAAACTGTAAAATAACTGCTCTAATGAAGGTTATGAAGATTATGCTCTGTTTTCCGCTCAAATGGACTTAAAACAAAAATTCTCGAATTCGGGCATCCCACGACTCGAGGTTGGGGCCCTCGAGTCGAGGCTCCTTAAGTCGCTAATGCGATTTTTCAATTTGTCTCCAGCCTCGAGTCGAGCTATCAGCTTTTGCCCTGATCCTCGACTGGAGGGTTGTGCCTCGAGTCGAGCTTGCTTCAAAAATTCAAATTCCATCTCTTTGCCGCCAACCTCGGGTCGAGGCCCCTAGCCCTCGACCAGAGGTCGAGTCCAGGGAATCTTCTCGACCCGGACTCCGCCTCTGACCCCCATTTTTGCCGTCTCAATCGTCTCTTCACCCTATGAATGCCGGTACTCTCGGTTTGGCCAAATTCCACCGATTTACCTGAAAACGGGACAAAAAACATAAAAAATCCATCAAGTAATACTTTTTAGGCAAAGTAGTGATACTCTACACATTTAGGCACAAAATCTAACACTTTTGATCACTTTTTGCACTAAAATACCCCTCAAAACATGTATCAATTCACTCCAATCATAATACCCCCAAACTTGAAGTGTTGCTCGTCCTTGAGCAACGTAGCAAATAAGCACAAAAGAGTGAATTGATTGCAATTATGTCTCATGGCACCATAGAAGAAAGATAAGACCATCGAACTCATCAATGAACTCAAGTATCAATGCCAACTCTCAACTAGTAATCAAGATGAATCATGCTCGAACAAATACAAAATCAAATACTCAACATATTGCTCCTTCCATGGAGTGTTTCACTCATCACTCAAGTGTATCAAGGTTAAATGCACTCAATCATCAAATTCACAAATATGTACCTCATAAGCTTGCCTAAGGACTCAATATCAATCACTATCATTTGTGTTCAATCAAGAATCAAAGAGGTCTTTCATCAAGGTTGTAATGTAAGCTCTTTGGAATGGGTAGGATGATTTAGGTAAGAGTGACTTAAATAGTAGAGACTTGAATGATAGCTAAGCAATACCATACACATCTCTTCAATCTCCATCAAGCAACACTCTTTCTTTTGCTTTTCAAAGTTCAAACAGCACCATTCTTTTGAGCTTTCTTTCTTTAGCTCACAATTGAATTTTTCTTCTTTTCATTTTCACAATTCTTTTCACAATTCAATTTTTTTTCTCAACCTTTCTTTTTTCACAATCATCAACTTAGCACATCAATTTTCCACCACACTTTACATGCAAATCATCATCATTAGCCAACAATCAAGCTCTACTAAACATAGGACAATAAGACTCATAAAAATAGACAAATGACTTCAACTTCGCTTGGCTTGCCAAAGAATAAGGATACTAGGCTCAAAATGGCTCACTAAGGAAATCAAATATCTTTGGTGGGGAAAATTTTTGGCTAGGTGACTTTTGACATCAAACATGGCCTCTTATCACTTTCATGACATCACACAAAGATCAATTTCAACAAGTTCAAAGGCAAGTTCTAGCATACAAATCCATGAATGATGCACTCACAAAGGAATAAAATCAATCGTATAAAATGTACGATTATAAAGGCACAAAAGCTCGCGGGCTAAAATTGAGCAATGAATCAAGCATCTTCAATCACATCCATCATCACATAATTATCAATCATGCTAGGTTCAAGCCACATATCAACTTATGATCAAATCAAAACTCAATTAATCTTCCAATCAAGCACAAATTCACATGTACATAATCTCAAGCACACTCACTATGTCAACAAAAATAACTCAAAGATTTGCAATAAATCCACAATTAAGCTCAATACAAATCAATTCCCAAAAATATGCAAGAAATCCAAGACACAAATATAACATAATCATCAATAAGCAATAAGCTCAACAAAACCAAAACCATCACAATCATCCATACAAATCATCAATATAAAAATCATCAAGAACTCAAAAATCCATCAAGATCAGGTCATTAAGTACAATCTAAAACAACCACAAATCATCAATTCAAATACAATCACTCAAGAGGAATAAAAGAGATAGCTAAATGAACTAGAGGATAGGGATGAGGAAATAGGGGAGATCTCCCTAATCATCGGACGACGGCGGTGGAGGAGGGTAGTGGCCTGGCCCGAAGTTCCACGAGCTCATTTGCTGTAGGAGTGAGTACATGTCTTGCTGATTCTTCAAGTACTCTTCCTGCATCCTCCTCGTCTCCTCATTAAAGCGACGAGACTCCTCCATAACTCGGAAGCACTCGTCCTGTCTCGTGAGGCACTCCAACTGTATCCTCTGACTATCGGCCCACATCTCTTCAGTGAGTGTCCACTGCTTCTGTGACGAGCTGCCGGCCTCGTACTCCCTACTCCGCATCTCATCCTGCCAGTAGTAGTTGATCTCTGGCATCAAGTCCTCGTCCTCATCCATCCTAACCGGCTCCTCAGCTTGCTCCACTTCTTCAGCTTCTTCAACTTCTTCATTCTCCGCATCCGCAGCCTCAGCTTCCTCCTCAGAACCAAATCCGCCCTGCTGCTCCTCCTCCTCATCATCCTCACGGAGGTCCACTCCGTGCTACCGAGTATAGGCATCAATTGCCTCAGTATGTCGCTGCGACCACATCCGAAGGTTGATATTCACATGCCCTTCTGCGCTGAACACAGTCGTCAACCTCTTATTAGGAAGAGGGAATCGGCCTCCGAGGTGCTGCTGAAAGCATCAAGTCCTCCCAATGAGGTCTAAAGTCTTCATCCGCCTCATGGTGTCAGTGGTCAAGTCAGGGCCCTCTAATGCTCGCAGGTTGTGCATCGGAATGCCGAAGTGCTCGGCTATGAGAGTAATTAAACCTCCAAAATGAATCTTCTTGAATTGGATGCTCGTCACCCTCTCAAACAAATAGCAAAGATAAGCGGCAGTGTTGAAACGAACCCCGTGGAGGAAGCACCATAGAACATAGAGCTCCTCAGATACAACTGCTCCTCCCTTAGAATGGGCAAATATAGTGCTGGATAAGATCTTCTCCAAATACCTCATCACCGGGTTGCGGATCCTAGTACTCTTAGACTTTCTTGAAATAAACTGCGGCTGCTCGGGTGCCCCCGAATCCAAGATCCTCCTCCAAAACTTCTTGGCGTTATACTCTCGTCTAATGTTAAGCAATGAACTGTCAGGATCGGTCGGTGCACCAATAATCTCGTTGATCTCGTTCACAATTAGAGTGTACTCGTTCCCTAACAACTTTGAA
Organism: Paraleonurus japonicus; assembly: GCA_030762865.1. Lineage (NCBI taxonomy): Eukaryota > Viridiplantae > Streptophyta > Magnoliopsida > Lamiales > Lamiaceae > Paraleonurus > Paraleonurus japonicus. The sequence goes on along the minus strand of CM061055.1, from coordinate 21,371,557 downwards.
TGTGATCACCCTCGGAACCTTGGCCTTCCTAGCCTTGTCAATGGTCACCGTGCAAAGGAACTCGAGAGTGAGCCCCAAGTAGGTCCGTGGTCTCTTAGCCAGAAATCCGGACATGCCAACCTGCTCGAAAAGTCTGGGAATGTCTTCCTCTATCCCCATAGAGACCATACAGTCATGGTCTACAAGGCGTGTCTTCACCACCTTGTTGTAGATCTCAGCGTATAAAATGGAGTGCTTTCTCCACTTGTAGTCATCCCATTAAATCCCCAACTCAGCCGGCATCTTGTTAGCAGATCTAACGGCTCTGTCTCTCTTTCTGAACTCCTCATCCGGAAAGTTATGACTGTCGGCACCTTGAAACATTTTTCCTACAAATTTCCCAAGGCAACAATTAGCACATACTAGTAGTAATACGAGCAAAATATGATAGCAATTAAGCACATAAACGAGTCAATGTTAGGTAAATAAAAGTTGCATTTAGTTTTGATGTGTTAAAAATGTAAAATAGGATGACCAGCTGAGTATTGTGTATAGACAGCTGAAGTAAGTGTTTGAAAATAAAACTAAGTATAAGAAATCAGACTAGGACGGTACATCAGATGAGGACGGGAAAACAGACGAGGACCAGATATCAAATAAGGACAACACTTAGAAGATAGTTAAGACTCAATACAATAAACAATCACCCAGACAAGGAATGAAGACGAAGACAGGGTGAGGCAAGTAGCAGATGATGAAGTGTTAGAGAAATTTTACACAAGTTTCAAGAAGCAGTTTTCAACTAACCAAGAGGAAGTTACAAGTTTCAGTTATACGGTTATAACTGACCAAAACAGAATTCAAGGAAGTTACAACTACCAAATGAAGATCTCTATAAATAGAGATAGAAATTAGTTTAGAATTAACTTGATACTTTGCATTCATCGATATACACATTTTATATTCACGAGCCACAAATATTGTACACATTCACAAACGTTTTATATGTTTTCCAGTTTTAGTGTTTGTAGAACACTTTTCACAGAACATCTTCAAGCCATAGATATTCAGAAATTAGGAAGAATCGTTGTAAGGCTGAAGATTCACAATTGTAAGTAAGTCAGCAAGAAGGAAGAAAGTAAGTAAGTGAAGACCCTTCTTCAAGTTGAAGAAGGAGACTGGATGTAGGATTTTTATAATCTGAACCACTATAAATTCTTTGTTCTTTATTGCTTTCATTTACTTACTTGATTGTTTCAATTTCCAGCAGTTTTTCAATAAAGGATTAATTTCAGGATTAAAGTTAAAACTAAAATATTAGTTTGCTTTTGATTTTGTTGAAGTTGAGGTTAATATTGAATTTCCGCTGTGTACATCTGATACTTTGAATAAATTTTGAAAGATTTGAAAAATCTACAAAATCTATTCAACCCCCCCTTCTAGATTTTGTCCTAGAAGGTTAACCCAAAGTTTCATAGTCAACTCAACTAATCGGGACCAACAAGTGGTATCAGAGCAGTGTTAAGCTGTTTTGATATTGATTTTAGGTCTTAACTAAGATCCTGAATTTTGTTCTTGATAATCTGTATTTTCTTCATTTTACTAACAGTTCTACTAACAAGATCTTGTAAGTATTGTGGTTTTTCTGTTTCACCATGTCTTCTGTTAAGAGCAAGAAATCCAGGAGTTTGCCTGATTTTTCAATAGAAGAATATGGTTACTGGAAGTTTAGAATGGAGAACCATCTCAAAGCAATTCATGACAGAATGGAGGAGGTTCTTGAGGAAGGACCTATCAAGTTTTATCATGGTGGCACAAGTGATGGTACTACAGCAGCTGAAACAAGAGTGAGGCAAGAAAAGAAAAGCTCAGAACTTACCAGTGATGAAAGGAAGATTCATAATTTGGATCAAGTTGCAAGAACTGAAATTATTGAAACATTGAGCAAGGATTGGATAGATAAGGTTAAAAGATGCAAGACTGCCAAGGAAATGTGGGAGACTCTTGCTGGAATCTGTGAAGGATCTGAACAGGTTAAAGAAAACAAGTTGCAGTCTGTTCTACACGCTTTTGACTTTTTCAAGATGAAAGAAGGAGAGTCTGTTGATCAACTAGATGTTAGGCTGACCAATCTACTGAACAAGACTGCTGATTTGGGAAAAACGTATACAGAAAAAGAAATCAACAATAAAGTGCTGAGGTAATTGAGCAAAAGATGGAGAGAGAAAGCTAACATTCTGAAGGCTACTCAAAATCTATCCTCAATTTCTCACCACACTTTGTTTTCTCATCTGAAGGCATTAGAATATGACATCCAAATTGAAGATCAAGAAGATGAAGCGGAATCTTCAACATCTGGAAAGACTGTAGCTTTTGTTCATCAAGATGAATCTGAAAAGATCTCTAAAGCATCTGATTTGTCCGTAAAAGAAGAAATGACTCTTCTATTAAAAAGGTATGAAAGATTGAAGATGAAGTACAAAAGAAACAAGAGAGACAGGTCAGGTCGAAGGAACTATAGATCAGATAGAGATGAAAAGAGTTCAGACAATGATAGAATGAAGGATCAGACAAGAAATCATAAATCACCTATCAGACGAGGAGATAGTAGTCCAAAAACAGACAGAGGAGATATATGTTATACATGCAACAAGCCTGGTCACTACAGTTATGATTGTCCTCAACTCACTCCCAGAGAGAGAGAAGAAAAGAGGAAGAAAAGAGGAAGAAAAGAGATAGAAGATATGCTGATCAGAGAGCTCTTCTAGCTGAGAAAGAAGAAGTTCATGAGACATCTTCATCCTCATCCTCATCTGATTTTGGATCAGATGACGGCATCTGTCTGATGGCAAAAGAGGTACATTACAATTCATCCTCAGATAATGATTGTGATACCTTATCAGAAACTGATCCCAGTCTTATTGATAAACTTTTGAAAGATTTGGAGACAGCTCTATCTGCTTATAAACAGATAGAGACTGAAAATTTTAATTTAAAGAATCAAATTATTGATCTAACTAAGGTTAATCAAACTAAGGAATGTGAGAAACCAGATTGTACATTCAAGGGGGAATGTCAGACTGAGATGATCACTAGTTCCTTGTCTGATAAAACAGATAAGTTAGAACAAGAATTGAGTTCTTTGAAAGTAAAATTTTCAAATATCTATTCTGAGAATGAGAGTTACAAGAAGACTAACAGAGAATTAAATCTCAAGTTAGAACTTCTAAATAACTCCCAAACCACAATAGATAAAATCTTCAATACTTCACAAAAGTCTAGTGATAAAACTGGATTAGGTTTTGATAGGAGTAAGAAAAATGATCTAATAAAACCTAGAGTCTTTGTCAAAGCAACTAAACCAAAGACAGAAACTAGATTTAGTCCCTGGAAACCTAAGGAATTAATTACCTCATCTGATACTTCTGAAAAGAAAAAACAGACGAGGAAAGTAACTCCTAAGGCTAAACCCAAGACAAAATCAAATTCTTATCCTAGGTATAATGGTTTTAATGGAAGAAGCAGAACATATCCATTCTTACCAACATTCAAGACAATTTCAAAAGATCAGTTAAATAAGATTGATCTTGAAAGTCTTATCTTAGTGGATAGATATGGGTGTAAACTGCAATCTATGGTTTTAAGAAACATTGATATCTTTGTCTGGATTCCTAAGAATCAACTTAACATGAAAGGACCCAAAGTACAAAGGGTACCTAAGCAATAAATTTGTGACTGCAGGAAGATAAGAAGATAGTTGATAGAGAAGACATTCTTGAGGTCATCTGGTACATTGACAGCGGCTGTTCCAAGCACATGACCTATGAAAGACGACTTCTTTCTAACTATCAGACTATAGATGGACCAAAAGTAATGTTTGGAGACAACAACTATGGACTTACCAAAGGAGTAGGGACACTAATGATTGGAGATATTCAAGTACATGAAGTATACTATGTGGAAGGATTGAAGCACAATCTACTATCTGTTTCACAATTTTGTGATAAAGGGTTTTGTGTAAAATTTACTCATAATGCATGCTATGTTCTAGATGGTATCAATGAAAATATTTTATTGGCTGGAGTTAGACAAGGTAACATTTATGTTGCTAATTTCAAAAGTTGTCCTAAAGATACTTGTCTTGTTGCTAAGAGTTCAGATGATTTAAGTTGGCTTTGGCACAAACGTCTTGGTCACTTAAATTTCAAGGCTCTTAACAAAATAGCAAGGAAATCTTTAGTTAAAAGACTCCCTGATAAAGTATTTTCAAAGAACCATGTATGTGATTCTTGTAAAAAAGGAAAACAGACCAAAGCTTCTTTTAAAACAATAAGAAGTCCTTCTTCAGAAAGGATTCTGGAACTTCTTCATATGGATCTATTTGGTCCAGTAACTCCACTCAGCTTTAGTGGAAGAAAATATACCTTAGTAATTGTTGATGATTTTTCAAGATTTACTTGGGTTATTTTCTTGTACAAAAAGAATGAGACTATGACTAAGATTCCAGAATTTCTTAAAAAGATTCAAAATGAAAAAGGATTAAATATTGTTAAAATTAGAAGTGATAAAGGCACTGAATTCCTAAATAAATTGATTTCTAACTACTGCATTGAGAATGGCATAGCTCAGGAAACATCTGCAGCAAGGACTCCACAACAAAATGGAGTTGTTGAGAGAAGAAACAGAACCTTAAAAGAGGCAGCTCAAACAATGCTATCTGAATTCAACACTCCACACAGGTTTTGGGCAGAAGCTATTAATACAGCTTGCTATGTTCAAAATATAAGCTTGGTTGTTAAGGATAAGTGTAAAACTCCCTATGAAATTTGGAAGGGACGACCTCCTAAAATTTCATACCTTCATATATTTGGTTGTAAATGTTTCATACATAACAATGGAAAATCTCAATTAAAAACCTTTGATGCCAAGATAGCAGATGGGATATTCTTAGGATACTCATCTGTATCAAAGGCATATAGAGTTTTTAATAAGACAACCTTGTGTGTAGAAGAAACACTTCATGTGATATTTGATGAATCCTCTTTTGAGCTTGATAAGACAGGGAACATCACAAAGATATCAGATAATCTGGAACAGATGACTATCAAAGAATCAACCATAAAATTCTACAATCAAGAATCAGATTCAGATGAAGAGGAAGAATTGAACAAAGGAAAAGAACCTGAAAGATTTTCCTCACCAGCTGATTTGTCAACTAATCAGACGACTAGTACATCTGATGATCAGGGATCAGAAGGTAATATAGAATCATCTGAAATAAATAATTCAGACAAAACTTCATCCACTGTAAAAGATAAAGGTAAAAAAATAATGGCATATCATCCAGCTGAGCAGAGAATCAGAGATTTAGATTCTGTTGTCTAGACGAGGACTCAACTAAATCAAGATTGTATGTTTAGTTTCTATGTGTCATTACTCGAACCTAAATCTATTACAGAAGCTTTAACTGATTCCAACTGGATTAATGCCATGCAAGAAGAACTAAATCAGTTTCAAAGACAAGATGTGTGGGAGCTTGTTGAAAGACCTCATCATCAAAAAGTCATTGGAACTAAATGGGTCTTTAAAAACAAAAGGGATGAAAACAATATTGTGGTTAGAAATAAGGTCAGACTAGTTGCTCAAGGTTATTCACAATCAGAGGGTATTGATTATGATGAAACCTTTGCACCAGTAGCTCGTCTGGAAGCCATAAGATTGTTTTTAGCCTATGCTGTTTTTAAAAGATTCATAGTTTTTCAAATGGATGTTAAGTTAGCATTTCTTAATGGAATCTTAGCTGAGGAAGTTTATGTAGAGCAACCTCCTGGTTTTGTCAAAGGAGACAAGGTTTATAAACTAAGGAAAGCTCTATATGGACTTAAACAAGCACCAAGAGCTTGGTATGACACCTTGTCTGATTATTTAATTCAAAATGATTTTATTAAAGGTAGGATTGATAGAACTCTTTTTAGAAAAGAGTTTGGTTGTGATCTTTTGTTAGTTCAAATTTATGTTGAGGATATAATATTCGGATCAACTAACATATCTTTGTGTGAAGAATTTAGTTCTCTTATGAAAAGCAGATTTGAAATGTCCATGATGGGTGAGATGACTTATTTTCTTGGACTCCAAGTCAAACAGACAAAGAAGGGAATATTCATCAACCAAGCCAAATACACAAAAGATCTTATTGACAAATTTGGAATAGGTACCAGCCGAGAAGCTAAGATACCTATGATGACAAATTTTTCAATGGATCCAGATGAGAAGGGAGAAGACAATAATCAAACTGAGTATCGAGGTCTAATCGGTTCTTTATTATATTTAACTGCTAGTAGACCTGATATTACTTTTGCAGTAGGAGTCTGTGCTCGATTTCAAGCTAATCCTAAGAAAAGCCATCTTGAAGCAGCAAAGAAAATTCTCAAGTATCTGAAGGGAAATATAAATGTTGGATTATGGTATCCAGCTGATGATAACTTTGAGCTGTCTGGATACTCAGATTCAGATTTTGGTGGGTGTAAGATAGATAGAAAATCTACATCTGGTACTTGCCAATTTCTTGGTAGTAAGTTGATTTCATGGTTGTCTAACAAACAAACCTCTGTAGCTACTTCCACAACTGAAGCCGAGTATATGGCAGCTGGAAGTTGTTGTTCACAGCTGATCTGGATAAGTCAACAGCTAAGGGACTATAACATTATCACCAAAGAAGTACCTATCTTTTGTGATAGTAATAGTGCCATAGCTATTACCCAGAATCCAGTCCTACATACAAGATGCAAGCATGTAGATATAAGACACCATTCCATCCGAGACCATGTTGAAAAAGGAGATATCAGACTAGAGAAGATTCTTACTGACTTTCAAAGAGCAGACATCTTGACAAAGCCACTTGCAGAGACAAGGTTTAAAGAACTATCTGTCGAATTAGGATTATTAGATGCTTCCTTAGTTAATCTATAATCCTATTCCTTGTTTTTATTCTTAGTCTCTCTCAATTGGTTTGTTATGTCTAGAAAGAATTATCAGACTAGATATGAGTCAAAGGACAATCAGGTACCTGATATCATTGATCTCCTATCTTGGGATCAAGAATCAAGGATTAGTCATATTGATCATATCTGACTTGATAGTTACTTGTCTGACATAGGTAAATCAGATAAGGACACAATAGTCAACCGACTTCTACAGAATCAGATGACTATTGCACCTTATCTGACTTACTCTTGATACTAACGATTTATCTAAGTGTCTGTGATTTCAGAAAGAACAAAGTTTAGTACACATCTCTAAATACAAGACAAGATCTATTTATCCAAGTGTTTAGAAAACAGACAATGATGCTATCAATTCAGACGAGGTGAAAGTCCAGGAAGTTTCATTTAAATACTCTTAATTATGAATATTGGGTTCATATAATTAATATATGAATTTAATATCATAATTCTCTTTTAACATTTATTCAAAAATGAAGTTACTTAGTTTGTTAAAAATATTTTGTTTTATAAAATAAAAGGATAAGGGTTCAAATTTGTTTTCTAAAATCCATAATATTTTATCTCTCCAATTAACTGAAAAGTATTTTCTTAAATAAGTAACTCTGTCAGGAGAGAAGTTACTACGGACCCGAAATTTTATCAAATTTACTTTTGAAATACACTAAGAATGCTTCACGCGCCAGAAATGGAGGCGGTTTCTGAAATATGAACCGTCTCAACCTCACGCGCGACATATTAAATAGTATTCTCTGCACTTTTCAAAATAAATGTCATAATTGCATTAATGGCGATTCGAAAGCCTACATTTACACTTTTGCAGGCAATTATTAATCTTATAATTGTTTATTATTATATTTTCCATATAAATAGGAACTCATGTGCATAATTCCATTTAAGCACGCATAAAACCCTTCATATTTTCTCAAACTTTTCCTTTCCCTCCTAAACCTTTTACATTCATCAATGGGGGATTCTAAGAAAACCAAAACCAAGTTTGAGTATGATCTTACTTCCATTCGTGATAAAACGAAGTCAGAAATGTACGTTGAATGGGATGTTTCAACTGATTCCGAAACCAGAGAAATACTGAATCTACTCGAATCAAGAGGACTAAAGCGATACTGCACAATGAAACCTTCAAGAAATCTGACGGTGGATGATCTATGTGCCGAGTTCTTAACCAGGGCAAAAGCAACAGAAACAGGTTTGGAATCTAAAATCAGAACAAAAGAGAAGAAGAGAAGGGTGGTTCTATCGATTTCTGAAATTGGAGCGATCTTTGGGTTGAGCACCACTGGTGATAATCCGTTTACATATAAATCATCGGAATACTTGGAAAGTTTCTGGATGATGGCTAGAAGAGCATATCAAAATACGACGGCGAATCTAAAAAGGCCGATGTTGAAGAGGAAATACAGGCTGTTGATGTTGATCCTAACGAAGTGTATTTTGGGGGAGCAACAGAGCCACGATGGGCTAACAAAGCCAAGGATTTGCTGTCTGAGGGCTATCATAGACGAGGCTGAGATAAACTGGGCCAGACTGGTTTACTCAAGGATAATGGAGGAGAGAAAAAAGTTCACCAAGACCCCAATCACAGACGAGCTGATGAAATGGTCTCTGACCAAAATTGCAAGTATGATGGCCAGGATCACCATCATACTTGAGCACAAGGTGGGGACAGACAACCTCGACTGGAGTGTTGGTGTCAAGAAATACACAAGACAGAAGGGGCTCCTAATCAAAGACGAGAAGCTGTATGGGCCAACAGATTCAAAGGGAGATGAAGATGCTCCAGCTCCACCTCCAGCTCCTAAGAAAAAGGCTTCAAAAGCCAAGACGAAGGAGGCTAAGACAGTGTTGGTGGATGAATCCTCGTCTGCTGAGATGGAGGAAGCAGAGGAGGAAGAGGAGAGGACAGCTTCCCAAGGGGGAAGTGTCGCAGCTGAGGCAGTAAGAGTATCTGGGCAGACGGAGACTGTGGAAGTCTCGTCTGAGGATGAATCAGGAGAAGGAGAAGATGCCAGATCACCATCATCTTCTTCATCCTCATCTGAGGATGGAGTACCTAAACCCTCCACATCCCAACCTGGCGATGAAGGGGCAGATGAGACTGCTGCTTCTGAGCCTCTAAAACGATCCACTTCCAAAAGTCCAATACAAACCCAACCTTCATTCAATCCATTTTCCTTCCTACCCTCAACCTCATCTGAACCTGACTTATTCCTAAATCTACCCAACCCATCTGGGGCAATGGGTCCAACTGAAACCTCACTGCAGATTCTTGGAAAGAAATTCATCCTTAGACAAGAATCCACTCTCAAGGACGAGCCTGAGTTACTGAAAGAGCTGATAGATGTATATCTGTTGAGAAGACTTAGGCTGGGTTCGTTTGAAGAGACGGCTATTATGATAGCAAAAGCAGGGGGTAATAACCTAGCTATCTGGGAGAAAGAAGTCCTCAAGAAGGCAAAGCTCAAGTCATTCCAAGATATCCTAACAGAAAACACATTTGTTGATTATATCTTACAAAGGGTATATCTTGGAGATGAGACCCCAGAAGAGGTGGAGAAAGCAGTTGAGAAGGGGGAGGAGCAGAAAAAGGATGAGATGACTGAGAAAGAAGTAGAGGAAGAAAGGGTGGAGGAAGGAATAACTGGTGGAGCTGCCGATGAGCCAGCTGAGATGGATACAGCTGAGGAGGCACAAACAGAGCAGGGTGTTGAGCAAGAAACAGCTGAGGTGGAAACAGACGTGCCAACTACATCGACTTACTTGGCAGATTCCCCTCCAGCTACTGTACGAGTTGAAACTGACATTGAGGAAATAGATCTAACTCTATTTCCTCCCTCTGAAGAGCAGATCTTGTCAACCACGACTGCGTCTGTATCCGACGTCGAAGCGCAGAAGGCTGAAGTTGAAAATCTAAGGAATGCTTGTCTGAATGCATTCCAGACGGTTCCAAGTATCATAACCTCTTCAATAAAGGAGAATATAGAAGCCGCAGTTCATGAGAAGACCAAGATTGATCTATACTTCTCCGGAATCAGACATGAAGAGAATATGGTCAAAGTAAAGCAGAAAGTGGCTGAAGAAATGAACTCTCAAGATGCCTGGGTCAAACAGTATGTCAGAGATGCATTTCGCCAAATCAGTGACAGTGTTGAAGACCAGGTGAGAGAGTCTTGGAAAGCGAAGGAAGCTTCATTTCTTCAAATTCTATCGATGCAGCTAGCCATGGAAAAAGATAGACAGACAACCATCTTGAAAAAATTCATGGAGGATGAATTCAGACGAGCTGAAGTCGGACAAAAGAAAAGATATGACCAGCTTGATCAGAAGACAGGGCTAGTTAGAGAGGAACTCATTGGGCAAATAAATCAAGTAGCCACTATCTGTAACACCCGTTTTGCTGATGCTAAAAAGGGGGAAGATAGTGAGCTCAAGAAAAGAGTTGAGTTACAGGATGATCAGCTTATGGCCCTGAATCTGAGGATAGATGAGTTGTCTGAGGAGCTGTTGAAAGCAGAAGAAGAGAAGAAGAAGGCAGCAGAAGAGAAGTCTCAAAGAGCACTGAGGAGACTAAAAAGAAGAACTGCAGCTGAGTCTACCAAGTCTGATCCTGAACCCGAACTTCCACCCACTGCTGATCCTGCTCCTGTTCTTACAATCAAGTCTCCCTCATCCTCATCCAAAGCAGCTGGGAAAGCCAAGGCTTCAAGCCAACTCCAGAAAACCCAGGCTGAAATTGATGAAGAAGAAAGAATCAGGAAAAGGAAGAGGGAGGACATGGAAAAACATAAAAGAAGGGATGCTAAGAAAAGACGTGAGCAGGAGAAAGCAGCAGGGAAATTCTATGATAGATCTCTGAGGAGATGGGTCCAGAAAGAAAAAGATGAGCAAGGTAGGGATGTCTTCAGGCCAGTCCATCGAGGTGAGGTGGTTCCCAAAAGAAATCCTACTCATGGCAGATCAAGTGAAATGGAGACCTTTTGAAGTTGATTGGGTCTTCCAGTTCCATGTGTGCAAAAATATTAAATGGGGTTTGGATGAGAACGTCGCATTTCACAACTGGTTGGAAGAAAGGGATCCTCAAATGTATCAATATCTGATAGACCTTGCGCATGAAGAGTTCAATGCAGACGTAGTCGCACCTTCCTATTCTCAAATGGAACCTCCACTAACAAGAGATGGGCGACTAGATCTTGAGAAGATCAAGCAGTTGATCATCAAGGCCGAATCCATTGTTGATCTTGCAGAAGGAGGAGAGACAGTGTCTTTAAAGAACAGAGTCTTTGATTGGCTAAAGATACCTGAGCAGGATAGGTGGTATGACTAGTTCTAAATCTCTATTTCTGTGATCCTTATCTGGTCTATATGTACTGTGTGCGAACCTGTGAATATACTTGAATATCTGATTGGACTTCTCTCATAAATCTTGGTGTTCTAACTAACTTGATTTTTTTTTTTTAAAAAAAATCTTTTAACTAATTCTCTTTAAGAAACTTGTTTATAATTTCATAACACTAACTTATCTGTAATCTTCAAATCTTATTCTATATGTTGTCTTCGAAGTATTTAACCTTAACTTTGATCAACTATATTGCTCTGATCATCTGTTTATTAAGTACATTGCTCTGATCATCTGATTGTTAAATCTATTGCTCTGATTATCTGACTATGTGACTTAGTTGTATACTTTGTATCATTCTTATCCTTTAAAAGAGTACTAACAGTTTTCTTTTCTTGAGCTGTGTTTTAACATCATCAAAAAGGGGGAAATTGTCAGGTAAAGAAAAGTTGTATTTAGTTTTGATGTGTTAAAAATGTAAAATAGGATGACCAGCTGAGTATTGTGTATAGACAGCTGAAGTAAGTGTTTGAAAATAAAACTAAGTATAAGAAATCAGAATAGGACGGTACATCAGATGAGGACGGGAAAACAGACGAGGACCAGATATCAGATAAGGACAACACTTAGAAGACAGTTAAGACTCAATACAATAAACAATCACCCAGACAAGGAATGAAGACGAAGACAGGGTGAGGCAAGTAGCAGACGATGAAGTGTTAGAGAAATTTTACACAAGTTTCAAGAAGCAGTTTCAACTAACCAAGAGGAAGTTACAAGTTTCAGTTATACGGTTATAACTGACCAAAACAGAATTCAAGGAAGTTACAACTACCAAATGAAGATCTCTATAAATAGGGATATAAATTAGTTTAGAATTAACTTGATACTTTGCATTCATCGATATACACATTTTGTATTAACGAGCCACAAATATTGTACACATTCACAAACGTTTTATACGTTTTCTAGTTTTAGTGTTTGTAGAACACTTTTCACAGAACATCTTCAAGCCATAGATATTCAGAAATTAGGAAGAATCGTTTTAAGGCTGAAGATTCACAATTGTAAGTAAGTCAGCAAGAAGGAAGAAAGTAAGTAAGTGAAGACCCTTCTTCAAGTTGAAGAAGGAGAGTGGATGTAGGATTTTTATAATCCGAACCACTATAAATTCTGTGTTCTTTATTGCTTTCATTTACTTACTTGTTTGTTTCCATTTCCAGCAGTTTTTCAATAAAGGATTAATTTCAGGATTAAAGTTAAAACTAAAATATCAGTTTGCTTTTTATCTTGTTGAAGTTGAGGTTAATATTGAATTTCCGCTGTGTACATCTGGTACTTTGAATAAATTTTGAAAGATTTGAAAAATCTACAAAATCTATTCAACCCCCCCCCCCCTTCTAGATTTTGTCCTAGAAGGTTAATCCAAAGTTTCATAGTCAACTCAACTAATCGGGACCAACAGTCAAGCATCACAACTCCAATCACAAGCAATTCCTAGGTGAATAAGCAAATATCTCAATCAATTCGGTCAATTATCTCAACTAAACAAAAGGTAATAGAAGTGCATCAATAAACCCCCACAAATATGCATACTCAATAGAATAGCCACAACAACCAAATACCATCACTTAAGCTCACTAAGATATGCAATTAAGCTCGCATAGATTTGCAATTAAGCTCACAATACTTATCAAAAATAATATGGCCATCTAGCAAGTAAATTAATCTCTAACGATCAACTAGCATGCACTCTTATCATCAACTAAGAAAATATGACCAAATATCATATGAACTTCACTAGGAACTCTCCAAAACAATTATACAAATTCATTCCCAAGGCCAAAAATTCACTAAGGCAAAAGCAACATATCACAATCACTCCTAAACATGCCTTCAAATTCACAAAGCAATCCAAATTTAACCCTCAAATAGCTCAAATTCGTCCAAATTAATCATGCATACAAGGTGCTCGTAAAAATGCCACAAATGAAAATCAACTACAATGTATAAGTTGGCAAAATTTGATCTACCCATGCATTAATCCACCATAAGAACGAAAATTAAAGAGCCAAGAGGTGAGCAATACATACCTTGTTCAAGAAATTCAGCCTTGGAATGGAAATGGATGACACCCACTCAAAACACCAAAAATCCCCAAATTTCCTTCAAAAACCCTCACAAGACTTGATTTTGATGCAATAGATGATGAATATGTAATGCAAACTATGATTGATCGGTGAAAACGTGCGAAATAGGTCGGAAATACGTGAAGAATTGCGCAGGGAGTCGGAAATGGGGCAAGCACGAGTCGGGGGAATGGGGATCTGAAACTGATTCGCGATTTTTAAAATTACCCCCAGCCTCGAGTCGAGCTCCAGCCCTCGTCTCGGGGCATCAAAAAATTGAAGTCCCTCGACTCGAGGCTCAGCCCTCGAGTCGTGCTTGTGATTTAAAATTCCGCCTCGACTCGAGGCTCAGTCCTCAACTCGAGGGATGCATGATTTTTCGAAATTTAACTAAGTATGGACCCCTCGACCCGGGGGATTTGTCACCTCGATCCGGGTCGAGTCCATGGAATTTTTACAGATTCCCGGACCCGGCCTGACCCCCCGAAACTTCTAAAAATGACATATTCGACCCCAACGAACCCAAATATGCAAAAACTAACCTTTTTAGTCCCTCGATTTATGCCCGGTCGCTTATTCGGTCGAGGAGACCGGGGTCTCTTCCTTTTTGCTCTTTTTTCACCAACCTTTAAGCACTTCTCCTTTCTTCTTGAATCTCCTTGGACTTCCGATCTTTTCCCCATCAAATGTAGCAAGTGTACCAACAATCGGGTATACAAATCATCAAATCATTACCAAAACGAGATGCACATAACCAATAAATGATCAACACCCCCGAACTTGAATGTAAGCATGAAATTTAATGTTTGGCATGAGAGTGATACAATTATATATGCAACTCCCAATGGTATCAACAATAAGCTCAATAATCCAAATAAATCCATAACAAAATATCATAACCTCTTAAGCATGAGCAATTCAATTCCTAGCCAATTCTCCTAAAACGAAACAAAAACACAAACACACAAAAGCAACAAAAAGGATGGGTTGCCTCCCATCTAGCGCTAGGTTTAACGTCCTTTGCCGGACTTATTCATTAAGCTCAAACTTTCTTCATCGGAATGTCCAAGGATATCGGTCCTCCTTGCCACAATACTTCAATCTTTGAGTTTCAAAATCTAGGAGGTTCTCATCATTGGTAGGCCAACCACCCATATATATGCACATTGTCAATGGTTGTCCCCCTTGCGCTCTCAGCATCATCCTTCTTCGTTTCTTTTTTCCAAGGATGCCCAAGCACTTCATCACTTCCTTCCTATAATCAAAGTTCACAAGAGGTAAAATAAAATCAATAGAAGCATCAATCTCAATTAAAGTACAAATTGAAGAGTTAGAAGGTTTAGAAATGCTCATTTCATTCTTCAATGCTTCATTCGATGCTTCTAGATTTTCTTGTTCATTGTTGCTCATGTCCCTCAATGGACATTCCTCTTCATCACTTTCGACAAGGAAATTATTCATTTCATTATTCTTGCTTGGACCCTCTTCTTCTCTTTCTCTTTCCATTTCTCTTCTTCTTCATCTTCACTTTCATTTTCTTCCTCCCCTTCTTTTTGATGATTCTCCATGATGGTTATGTTCTTGACTTGGATTGAATTTAGCTACGGTGATCTCCATGTTCCCCTCTATCATTAAATCAACCATTGCATTGGTCTCATAAATGTTCTCATATAAGGGGAACATTTCTTCACATCTAGGGTCATTTTCCTCAAATCTCTTCAACAACATTCCAAGCATCTCCTTCAAGATAGCTCTCACATCATGGATTCCCCATTCTTGATAATGAGAGGAAACTTGTGGCATTTGATAGTCATACTCATAACTTCTCCCATCATCATAAAAATCTCCTTCCGATGTTCCTTGAAACTCAAATCCACCCCGTGGATCGAATGTTTGATCATAGTGCTCACAGTACGGGAACATCTCTTGAGGTGGGGGAGAAATTTCATCACATCTCCAATCTTGATAATTGGATGGAACTTGTTGCAATTGAGAATTATCTTCAAAGCTCCTCCAATTATTGTATCCAAATTCTTCATAGTGAGGAGGATACACCATACTCTCTTCATAAAACTCTTGATTCCACGCATATGAGTCATATCCATCCATCTAGACAAGAGAGCGAGTATCAAATTCAAACAAAAACAAACACTAAACAAACAAAAATACAAAGGCAACAAGTAGCCACTTTAAACAATTCCTAAGTCTCACTATAGGCGCAAAAACTAATTCCCCCGCAACGACGCCATTTTGATTGTAGGATTTCCGGCAAGCGGTATTAAGACCAATCAAGTATATCGAACCCAAGGGAAAAAGTATGCACGTGAGGCCCTAGAAATACAAGTTCTTGGTGACTATTGTTGCAACGCGGGTTTGGAAACAAAAACACAACAAAATGCTAAAAATAAACTCAAACAACACAAAGAGGCAAATGATCAAACACTTGAAAGGCAAGAACAAACAACAATAATAAATGAGGGATTTGGGTGCTAGGGCTAACATCCATCAAGAAATCATTGATCAACAAGCTATGATTGAATCAAATTGCATATCAGCTAAGATAGAAAGCATAAAACCATCATGCAATTAATCTCTCCATTAACCACACAATGCCTAATGTGAGTATCTTTAGTGAAACTAATCTCTCGATTCTGAAGCACCCAATTGATACATTCATACACAATTATAACCCGATTAATTCTGGATCACGTTAGCTCAACTCTCGCCTATTGCTTGGGTGATCAAACATTAATCTAAAGAGATAATTTTGCATGAAGCACAATGAGAATCACAATTAGGAAGCAATCTAACTCAATTGATCTAAAATCATCAACAATCATAGCATAGGCAATCAAATCATCCTCAATTTCAATTAACCCAAGCACAAGAGAGTTAGCCCATGGTACCAAGAGAAAAATCCATGGGAAGAATATCTAAGTGCACAATTAAAATGCAAATCACAACAATTAAGAAATTGAAATGACAAGAGAGGAAAAACATCACCAATTGGATTGAATCAACAAAAATAGGAATGCTTGAATCTTCAATACACTTCTTCTCCAAATGAATTACAAGCTTGAAATGAGAAATCTAGTGACCTAATGTTAATCTAATGCTAATCTAAGCAACAACAATTGAAATCTAAATCTAAATCTAACAATCTACTCTACCTACAAGGAGAAATTGGCTTGGGGCCTAAGAAATCGCCCCAAAACCGCTGGTAACTACTCTATGGAATTGTGTTAAAAGTTATGGAGATGATGTCCTATTTTCTGCTTAAATAGACAAATTTTAAAAAATCTCCTCCCTCGAGTCGAGGCTCAGCCCTCGACTCGAGGCTGCCCCTTTTTGCCTATCCCTCGACTCGAGGCTTCCTCAAGATTTTGATTTTCATCCAATAGCCTTCACCCTCGGGTCGAGGCCCCTGGACCTCGGCCAGAGGTCGAGTCCAGGGAATTTTGTCGACCCGGGCTCCGCCTCTGTCCCCCGTTTTCGTCCGTCTTGATCGTCTCTTGTTGGTCCCGATTAGTTGAGCAAATTGGATAAAACTTGTACCAGCCTTTTAGGAAAAATCTTGAAGGGGGGGGGGGTTGAATAGATTTTTCAGATTTTTACAAATCTTTCAAAATTTATTCAAAGCACCAAAGTGACACAGCGGAAATTCAATTTAATTTCAACTTTATTAAGATCAAAAGCAAACTAATATTTTGGTTTTAACTTGATTATGAAATTAATCTTCAATTAATAAGCTGGAAATTGAAATAACAAGTAAGTAAAAGAAAGCAATAAAGAATAACAGATTTATAGTGGTTCGGATTATAAAAATCCTACATCCACTCTCCTTCTCCAACTTGAAGAAGGGACCAACTTACTACTTTCTTACTTACAGCTTACAACTTACAACTTTCTTCAACTCTTCAAAATTCTCCTACCTCCTTCTCGTGAATCTAGCAATTACAGTGAGTAGTGGATTTTTGAAGATTACAAGAAAAGTGTTCTATAAACACTTGAACTTTTTGAAAAACTCTTTTGAAACACTTGTGAATTGATTGTGATCGAAATCTGCAAATTTGCATAAGTTTATTGAAAAATAAAACTAGACCTATTTATAAGTCTGAAAAGACAATTAGTTTTTTAGTCAGTTCTAACAAACTGGAAACTGCTTAATCAAACTTAATCTTGAAAACTACTTGCTCCTCAGCTGATTTTACTCAACTCATCTGCAGCTGACTTGGTGAAGACTTGCTTTTCTTATTCTACTCAGCTTGTCTTGACCTCGTCTGAGCTCTTCATAATTGTCTCCTGCAGATGACTAAACTTGAGCTTATCTCCAGACGACATGCAATCCCTAATCTCCAGCTGACTTAATCAGTCCCTGACCTAGTCTGATCAGCTTAGTATAAGCACCTGATCTCAGCTGTTCTTCATAGTTGTCTGCTCATCTGGATTGATCTTTTAACTCATCAAAACTATACTAGATCTAACAATTTCCCCCTTTTTGATGAAGTTAAAACCTACAAGAAAGAGACACACTCACAGCTGAAGTTAGTTTAGAGATAATGAAGATTTATCAGATAGGTATATCAGAACACATTTTCACTTTAAACAGATTCATCCAACATAAATCACTTAATTCACAAAAAAAACTTCAAGTCTTTTAGACTTTTTCAAAGAAAAAAAACTTTAAATTCTTAGGACTTAGAAAATTTTAGACTTAGAAAATTTTTGAAAATTTTAAGTCTGAGATGATAAACTTCTCAGATGATTAAAAAATTAAGATTTCTTAAAGCAGAAAAAAACTTTAAGAAATAAGATAAGTAAAACTCATTCAGTCAAACATATGTTTATTCACATCAAATTTACATGATACAAAAAGATCAGAAAAGTAAGAAGATAAAGAAAAGAAAATGATCCTTTGATCAGACTCCCCATTGATACGCTTCTGGAATGGCCAACCAAGTGAAGACCCTTTTCCTTAGCTTCTTCAGCTCTTCTTCATCCTTCAGTCCTGACTCTACTTCTGCCTTGGCAATGATGCCTTTGATCCAGTTCATGTGTATAGATCCATCAGGATTAGTTTTGGGTCTGCCTGTCTCATAGGCTGGGGCACACATATCAGCATTGAAGAACTTGTCTGCTTCGACAATCAGCCGATGGTATAGATCTGCATCCTCTTTCTCAATCCACTCATGCCACCTAAGGTCCTCGTCCTGAGCTGCAGAATCAGACCCCTTCAAGATGTACCAATGATACATCCATCTGGCGTCTAGATTCTTTTCTTTATATTCTTTAAACAATTTTCCAGCGACGACCTTCGGAGGATTGAGTGTCCGATGATATGGTCTGAAGTCGGCTTCATCTGCCCCTTTCATTTCCCATTTTCTGACTTCTTTGCTCCACCTCATCTCTAACCCCTTATTCTTCTTCTTCAGGCGCTTTCTCTCCCTTTCTCCATACCACGCCTGCTCTTTCCTTATCCTGCTAATTTGCTCTTCAGGGAGATTCGAGTAGTCAGACTCTCTTTTTCTTTTCTCAGTCAGAGTGGGCTTGAGAATCAGTGCTTTGGCTGGAGCTGGCTCTTCAACAAGCTTTCCTTTGCCTTTCCCTTTTACCTCAACTGCTATTTTTTCTGACTCTTTTATCTTTGCTAGCAGCTGGGCAAACCTATCCTCCTCTTCCTTCTTCCTTCTTCCTTCTGACATCATCTTCTCTCAGCGCTTCCTCCAATTGGCTGATCCTCAGCTGAAGTGCAGCCAGCTCATCAGATTTGATTCGAGCTTCTTCCCTGGCTGCCTCCAGCTCAGCTTTACTGGCCTTAGTGCCAACTTCTTTTCTGGTTTCATTCACAACAGCTGTGAGGGTCTGCTCTCTTTCTTTCACCTCCTGTTCCCCCTTTTTAACTTCATCAGCTAGGGTAGTCAGCTTCGTCTCAAGATCTTTGCATTTGACTCTGAAGTCTGATTTATCCAAAGCCAATGAGTCTACTACAATTGCATTGTAGTCTGTGACTTGATTCTTCAATCCTTGTACCTCCTCCTCCAAGGCTTTCACCTTCTCAGCAAGAACAGAGTTAGTAATAGAAGTAATCTTTTGAATGAGATTTACCTCTACTTCCCTCATGTTGGAAATCATTGTTTCAGTGACTGCCTTCACCATCTTCCTCGTCTTCTTCTTCATCTTTTTCGCAAAAGTTTGTTTTATCTTCTTCTCCATTTGAGCTACGATGGAAGTGATGGCTGAAGTGGGGCTAAGGTCACTGTCCTCATCCTCAGAAGAGGATTCGGATGAGGAGGAAGTGGGAGTATGGGGTTCAGATATTTGAGGGAGAGGGACTGGTGAGCTCATCTGGATGTCTTCCAGGAAAGAGTAGGAAGGAATTTCAATTTCAGGTGGTAGTGTGGTTTGTGTTTGTGGAGAGGTGGAAGGTTGAGTTTCAGTTTGTGGGATGATGGTGGGAGTGGGGCTGGTTTCAGGTTGGGTGGAAGAAGGGATGGTCTCAGATGGAGTTGTGATGGATTCAGTTTGTATTTGGACTGTTGGAGTTGGATTGGTGATTTGGGGTAACTGTGGCTGTTGTAGAGGTTCTGAGGTGCCAGCCGGGCACACCTCTTCATTGCCAGGTGGAGATTGAGACAAAGAGAGAGAAGAGTTGATACATTCCTCCTGAATAGGAGAGAGTGCAGCTTCCTTGGCTAGTGAAGAAGGAACGTCCAATTTTGCAACCTCAGCTGCAATCTTCAAGACAGGAACTTCTTCTGAAAGAAGAGTTGAGGCTTCCATCTGACGGCCCGAGCTCCCTGAAGATTCAGATGTTTGAGATGTCTTGTGGGGCCTCCTCTGAAGGATAAACTGATTATCCTCATCTGAATCTTCATCTGATGGTTGGCTGGAAGCAGCTTCAGATGACCCTGTTGATGGCTTCTTTTCAGAGGCTTTGACAAGCCTTCTCCTCGACCTTCTCCTTGGATATCTTACTGTAGCTGCTGCCTCCTCAGCTGTTACCTCGACCACAGCTGGATCCTTGGCTGGTGAAACTTCTGTCACAGGCTCTGCAGCCTCAGTTGCTGGAATTTGAGGATCAGCCGCTTGTCTCCGAGCCACCGCGGCTGCTGCCTGCTCCCTCTGATTCCTCGCCTCGACTGAATCATCATCGGAGTCTGGCAATCCACCTATCCTTTCATTTTTGGTCAGCAAACCCTTCTGTTTAGAATATTTTTTCAGCCCTTCCCTCGTCTCAAATCTCTTATTCAATCCCTCCATCAGTACTGTGATTTTATTAAATAAGCTCACGGTTGAAGAAGCTGTCCAGTCTCCTCCATCAGGATTATATACTAACCTCAACTTCTCCTCTTTCAGCCTACGGAAAAGTAAGTCAACCCAATCTACTCTAATTCCATCCAATATTGCCCTCATACAGCACAATCGAGACTTAGTCACTCCATCATGAGAGCTTTGATCTCCTAGGATTGACTTGGTCATGATTGTCATAAGCAACCTGTATTTCCTCCTCAGAAGATGTTTCTTCAAATCTCTCCTCGTTCCTCTGTAGGTAACCCTCGCAAAAATGTCGAATGATTCCTCCCATTCATCTTCCTTATATGTCAGAGGGTTTACCCCTTCCATCGAGGTATCAAGGATTCTTGCCACATTCTCCTTTGTATACTCTAGTTGAGTACCTTCTACAGTGGTTGTGAAGCTATTCTCTGTGAATACGTTGTTGGCCAGGAACTCAGCTCCAATGAAATCCGCCGTTTTGTTTTCTGGAGATTTGAATGAACAAAATCCTCTTAGTCTCGAAGCTTCCAATAACCCTATAATCTCCCTAGATTCTCTGTCACCAGTTGTATCAAAATCAACGAACATTTCGGCTTTGAGTTTATTCTTCACAGTCTCTGAATTCATTTTGAAATTAGATTTTGCAGAGGTTATATAAGTAGGGGGTTTTGGTGTTTGGGAAGAAGAAGATGCCATTGAGTAACTTTTGAGAGTATGAAAATTTTGTAGTAATTTTCTGAACAGGGGAATGTGAAAGTGAAATTTTGAAACGATGAAGGTAAGTTTTTAAACCCTGGAGAGAGAGAGGGAAAGTTGGGAAGATGATACGTGGCACGATCTCAGAGATTTAATTTTAACCGTTGATTAAAGAAGGCGCGTGTAAAACATCAACGGTTTAGCGAGAAAATCGCTTCGAATTCAGGCGCGTGGCATGAACGCGTCTTGAATTATGTAAAAGTAACCGTTTAACCTACGGATTAGACGGCTAATAGGTTTGCTTTATACAGAGGTAATTAGTATAACTGACGTATGCTAAAAGATGCCTTTCTTTGCAAATAGGTTTTCTATTTCAAACTTGGTTAAAAGTTACCTTGTCTTGTATTTTTGAAAAATTTCTCCTAGTCTGATTTTGAAAAACATAAAATTTTAAAGCAACACTTAACACAGTATTTCCAATTTAGTCACTTGTACAGATTATTTTGAAATAAGCAGACTTATAAAAGTTATTTGAAAACAACAGTTTTTAAGAAAAAAAACAACGATGAGGGTTTTCTGATTGAAGAGATTTAGAAATAGAGGTTATACACCTGTTCCTGCAAGTAAACTTATCAAAAACTATTAGTAGCTGAGGTAGATCAGATAGGGTGCATATAGTCATCTATTTTCTAGAAATCAGGTGACTATTGTGCCCTAGTCTGATTTACCGAATGTCAGATAAGAAATCATCAAGTCAGATAAGGTCAATATGACTAATCCTTGATTCTTGATTCCTAAGAAGGAAATCAATGATATCAGCTACCTGATTGTCCTTTGACTCATATCTAGTCTGATAATTCTTTCTAGACATTGATTTAAAGAAAAGAAAGAAACAACTAAGGAATACATTTAATAGATGCAAGCAATTTGAATAAAAAATCAGTCAATGATGCATCAAGTAATCCTAATTCTAAGCATAGTTCTTTAAATCTAGACTCAGCTAATGGTTTTGTAAGAATATCTGCTCTTTGTGATTCAGTGGCTATCTTCTCAATCCTAATGTCATTTTTCTCCACATGATCTCTAATGAAATGATGTCTAATGTTTATATGCTTACATCTAGAATGCAGAACAGGATTGTAAGTCATAGCTATTGCACTATTACTATCACAGTAAATAGGAACAGATGATGTTTGAATGTTATAATCTCTAAGCTGTTGACTAATCCAGAGGAGTTGAGAGCAACAACTTCTAGCTGCCATGTATTCAGCCTCAGTTGTGGAGGTAGCAACAGATGTCTGTTTCTTAGATAATGAAGAAATTAATTTGTTGCCTAAAAATTGACAAGTTCCTGAAGTGGATTTCCTATCAATCTTACATCCCCCAAAGTCTGAGTCTGAATAATCTGTCAGCTTAAAGTTGTCATCAGCTGGGTACCATAACCCTACTTGCAAAGTTCCTTTGAGATATTTAAGAATTTTCTTAGCAGACTCCAGATGAGTTTTCTTAGGATTAGCTTAGAATCTTGCACATACCCCAATTGCAAAGGCTATGTCTGGCCTACTTGTAGTGAGATAGAGAAGAGATCCAATCAGTCCACGATACTCCGTTGCATCCGTGGGTATCCCCTGCTCATCTGAATCCATAGAGAAGTTAGTTGCCATAGGTATTTTAACTTCTCTACTAGTAGTCATCCCAAATTTCTCAATTAGATCTTTGGCATATTTAGACTGATGTATAAAAATACCCTTACTCATCTGTTTAATCTGTAAGCCTAGAAAATATGTTAATTCACCCAACATTGACATTTCAAACCTGTTTTTCATGAGAATACTAAACTCTTCACATAATTTCAGATTAGGTGAACCAAAGATTATGTCATCTACATAAATTTGAACTAATAAGATGTTACCATCTATTTCCTTTCTAAACAAAGTCCTATCAATCTTACCTTTTGAAAAACCATTTGATATCAAGAACTCAGACAAGGTATCATACCAAGCTCTGGGAGCTTGTTTCAGTCCATATAGAGCTTTGTTGAGTTTATAGACCTTGTTATTGATCTTAAACCCAGGAGGCTGCTCCACATAGACTTCCTCAAGTAACACACCATTAAGGAAGGCAGACTTAACATCCATTTGAAAGACTTTGAAAGATTTATATGCAGCAGATGCCAAGAACAGCCTTATTGCTTCTAATCTGGCAACTGAAGCATAGGTTTCATCATAGTCTGTCCCCTCAGACTGTGAGTAACCTTGAGCTACCAATCTTGCCTTATTACGAACAATAATGTTGTTCTCATCTATTTTGTTTTTGAACACCCATTTGGTGCCTATAATCTTTCTATGTAAGGGTCTTTCCACTAATTCCCAAATATTTTGCCTTTCAAACTGATGCAGTTCCTCCTGCATGGCTGTTATCCAGTTTGGATCAGATAGAGCTTCCTCAATAGACTTGGGTTCAAGAAGTGACACATAACAACTGAACAGACTTTCAAAGTCCAGCATCATTCATGTCTGCACACTACTAGATGGGTCTCCGATAATCTGATCAGATGGATGATAGCTTGTCATCCTTTTGCCTATATGAGTAGAAGGATCCTCATCTTGAGACTCAGTAGGCAACTCCTCTGACTCTACCTGAGCTGACGTTCCCCCTTCATCAGCTGACCCCCGCAGATCAGCTGATGTCAAGGGTGTCTCCTCAGATGGAGTCTGATCAAAAGTTGTCTTCTGATTATCAGATGGGGATTCTTCTTCATCTGAGTCTGAATCAAGACTAGGTAGATAGACAGTTCTATGTTTAGTCTTGGTTAGTTCAATCTTATCTAGACTATTAGAAATTTGATTCACTTTATCTGAAAAAGAATACAACTCATCAAAAACAACATGAGGAGTTTCCTCCACACACAGGGTTGTCTTGTTGAAAACTCTGAATGCTTTGGAATTATTGGAATATCCCAAGAATATTCCATCAGCTGCCTTAGCATCAAATGTTCTCAACTTAGATTTCCCATTGTTATGGATGAAACATTTACAACCAAAAGCTCTGAAATATGAGATTCTTGGAATCTTACCCTTCCAAATCTCATATGGAGTCTTACCCTTGTCTTTAACAACCAAGCACCTGTTCTGAGTATAACAAGCTGTGTTGATGGCTTCAGCCCAGAACCTGTGAGGGGTTTCATTCTCAGCTAACATGCTCTTGGCTGCCTCTTTCAAAGTTCTATTCCTTCTTTCAACCACTCCATTTTGTTGAGGAGTTCTTGCTGATGATGTCTCATGAATAATTCCACACTCATTGAAAAATTTAGATAAACAAGAATTAAAAAATTATGTGCCCTTATCACTTCTTATTTTAATAATATTAACACCCTTTTCATTTTGAATCTGTCTGAACAGATCAGAGATCTTGTTTATAGTCTCATTTTTCTTGAAAAGAAATATAACCCAAGTGTATTTAGAAAAATCATCTACTACAACAAGAGTATATTTCCTTCCACTGAAACTGAGAGGAGAAACGGGTCCAAACAGATCAAGATGAAGTAGTTGTAAAACTCTTTCAGATGAAGAGGTGTTAATACTCTTAAATGAGTGTCTAGACTGTTTACCTTTTTGACAAGCATCACATTTAAGATTAGTAGAATAAAGTTTCTCAGGTAGTCCCTTAACAAGGTTCTTTTTAGCCAGCTTACTAAGGGTTTTGAAATTCAGATGACTATGCCTCTTGTGTCATAGCCAGCTGAGGTCATCTCCACCCTTAGCTATTAGACAAGTATCTTTAGGAAAACTATTAAAGTTGGCCACATAGACATTACCGTGTCTGAAGCCAGTTAAAAGTAAACTTTATCTGAGGAACTATCTAAGATATCACATTTATCCTTAGAAAATTTGACAAGAAAACCCTTATCACAAAGTTAGGAAATAGATAGCAGATTATGTTTCAAACCTTCAACAAAATATACCTCAGATACCTGAATATCCTTGATAATCAGAGTACCTACTCCTTTAGTCTATCCACAATTGTTGTCTCCAAATAATACTCTTGGACCATCAATGTTCTGGAAATTTGATAGTAGCCTCTTGTTATAAAGTCATATGTTGTGAACAACCACTATCAATGTACCATATAGAAGCTAAGATCTCTTCCTTGAGTGATGATCCCTGTGAATCCTGAAAAAGAGATTAGTTATAAGGTACCCTAGTGATTTTGGGTCCTTGAAGGTCAAGCATCACTTTAGGTAACCAAACAAAAATCTCATTTCCAAATAATAACTCAGACTTGGTCTCTCTACCAAATCTGACTACAATTGTATCACTTTTAAATGATAACTTGTTGTATTCAGAGTAATTTTCCTGAACTTAGGAAATGTGGGATAACATTTGCTCCTCCCATCAAAAGGATTGTAATAAGAATTTCTTCTTATTTTGGTTCTTGGAGTTCTCTTAGTCTGATAAGGAGTCCTCAGCTGAATTTTTGTTTTCAAGCTGGGAGATGCAGTCCTTATTTGACTAATTGGTTTCCAAGGACCAATTCTAACCTCTTTTGAGTGATCAGATGCTTTTACAAATTTCCTAGGTTTCTGAACATCTGATTTACTATTTCTGTCATAACCAAGACCTGTTTTGTCATGGGATTTTTTAGATGTATTAAAGATATGATCTATTGCTGATTGTGAATTATTAAGTTGACTAATTTTGAAGACTAACTTCTCATTGTCTTTCTTAATTAATTCATTTTCAGCACAGAGTATTTCGAATTTGTCTTTTAAAGATTTCAATTCACTTTCTAATCTTTCAGGTAAGCTGGCTGATGTACTAGCCTCAGCCTGGGGAAAACATTCCCCCTTGAATGTTTCCTCAGTTTCTGGGTAGTTCATCACCTGCTTTCCTTTAATTAGAATTTGAATTTGATCTTTTAAAGTCAAATTCTCTATCTCTAGTTGTTTATAAGCAGTCAGAGATGTCTTTAAGTCTCTCAATAATTCATGAATAACAAATTGACCATTATCAGAGACAGATTTACAGGAATCATTATCAGAAGATGAATAATAGACTATCTCTTTAGCCATGAGACAAACTTCATCAAATGATCCGAAATCAGATGAGGATGATGATGATGATGATGATGATTTTCTTGATTCCTTTTCTTCAGCCAGAAGAGCCCTTTGATCTGCAAATCTCTTGTCTCTCTTTTTCCTTTTCTCTTCCCTTTCTTTAGGAGTCAGCTGAGGACAATCATAGCTGAAGTGTCCTGGCTTGTTGCACGTGTATCAAATGTCACTCCTATTTGATTTAGGGCTGGAAAGATTTCTTTTAACAGAGGATCTGAATCTCCTTGTCTGGCTCCTATTCTTGTCATCATCTGTAGACTCATCTTCCTCTTCTTCTTGATTTGGAGCTAGATCTATCCTTACCTGCAAACCTCAATTTATTACGTTTATACTTCATTCTTAATCTGTCATACCTTTTGGTGAGCAGAGACATCTGCTCCTTCAGAGATAAAATCAGCTCCTACAGATTCAGTTGACATCTTGTCTTCTTTGCTGACAATAGCAACAGACTTGGATGAGGTGCTCGACTCCATCTCATCTTCCTCATCTTCTATTTGAATGTCACACTCTAGAGCTTTAAGATGAGAGAATAAGGTATGATGAGTAATAGAAGATAAATTTTGAGTTGCTTTAAGGATATTTGACTTTTCTCTCCAGCTCTTGGTTAAAGATCTCAATATCTTATTATTAATCTCCTTTTCTGTATAGGTCTTTCCCAGATCAGCTGCTTTATTGAGAAGATTTGTCAATCTTACATCTAGCTGGTCCACTGTTTCATTTTCCTTCATCTTGAAGGTATCAAAGGCATGTAATACAGACTGCAGCTTATTCTCTTTTACTTGGTCAGATCCTTCACAAACATTTGCAAGTGTCTGCCACATCTCTTTAGCTGATTTGTATCTTTTGACCTTTTCAATCCAGTCTTTACTCAGAGTTTCAATGATTTCAGTCCTGGCTACCTGATCTAGGTTGTGGATTTTTCTCTCATCACTTGTCAGTTCTGAGCTCTTTTTCTCTTGTCTGACTCTGGATTCAGCTGATTCAGTGCCATTGCTAGTGCCTCCATGATAAAATTTAATAGGTCCTTCTTCAAGAACCTCCTACATCCTATCAGGGATAGCCTTGAGATGATTTTCCATCCTGAATTTCCAATAGTCATACTCTTCAATTGAAAATTCAGGTAGATTCCTGGATTTCTTGCTCTTGCCTGAAGACATGATGAGATAGGAAAACAAAACACTCCACAATCTTGTTAGTAGCAGAGTTAGTAAGAATAAAGAAGATGAAGAAAAACAAGAATATTTCAGAATTTTAGTTAATACCTAAAGTCAATATCAGAACAGCTTAACACTACTCTGATACCACTTGTTGGTCCCGATTAGTTGAGCAAATTGGATAAAACTTGTACCAGCCTTCTAGGAAAAATCTAGAAGGGGGGGTTGAATAGATTTTTCAGATTTTTACAAATCTTTCAAAATTTATTCAAAGCACCAAAGTGACACAGCGGAAATTCAATTTAATTTAAACTTTATTAAGATCAAAAGCAAACTGATATTTTGGTTTTAACTTGATTCTGAAATTAATCTTCAATTAATAAGCTGGAAATTGAAATAACAAGTAAGTAAAAGAAAGCAATAAAGAACAACAAATTTATAGTGGTTCAGATTATAAAAATCCTACATCCACTCTCCTTCTCCAACTTGAAGAAGGGACCAGCTTACTACTTTCTTACTTACAGCTTACAGCTTACAAAAATTATCCTAACTCCTTCTCGTGAATCTAGCAATTACAGTGAGTAGTGGATTTTTTAAAATTACAAGAAAAGTGTTCTATAAACACTTGAACTTTTTGAAAACTCTTTTGAAACACTTGTGAATTGATTGTGATCGAAATCTGAGTAGTGAATAGTGTGTAAATCAAATTTGCTGTTGAGAAATATATCTGTATAGTTTTGATGATGTGTTTAAAACCTTAGTGCAATAGGACCAGCTGAACCTGTTAGTCAGCTGATGGTCTAGTTCAAGTTAGATAGTCTTTTGTTAAGGGGGAAACCTTTCTAGACTAGACAAGAAGACTTGAAGACCAACTGAGATAGAAGACTTCGTGCCAAGAAGATAGAAGGCCTGGAGTAGAAGGGTTCGTCTAGAAGACTTGACCTGGAGTAGAAGGGTTCGTCTAGAAAACTTGACCTGGAGTAGAAGGGTTCGTCTAGAAGACTTGACACCGGTAGAAGGGTTCGTCCCGGGAAGACTTGGCCAAAGCAGACTTGAGGTAGAAGACTCTGGCGATGACAAGAAGACTTGACGTCAGCAAGGTTGAATTATGGAAAGTCCGATCAGCAAAGTTGAGACAAGCTGAGTTCAAGAGTTGACCGATATCTGATTCCAAGATTCAAGGAAGACATGATTGGCAATCAATGATTAAATCAAGATTTAATCTTAAAGATTAGATTGCAATCAAGGAAGATATGGAAAACCAATCAAATACCAATCAAGGGAATCAAACTGTATTAAATCAATCAAGACTTGATTGATGGGAATCAATCAAGTCAATCAAGAAAGTCAACCAATTGATGGGAATCAATCAAGCCAATCAAGGAAGTCAACAATTGATACTTTCTAAACTATAGAGGATTTGATTGCTAGCTTTTCCAACGGCTAGTTTTTTCAATCTCTATGAATATTGGTGATCACTACAAGCTCGCGCATGGAATACACGCATATTCAAAAGAGACACAAAAATACGACGAGCTAACGAACAAGAACGGTCATCATTCCAAGAGCTTTAAACGCATTAACACAAGCTTAGAGAAATAATCCATTGCTATCTTAGAGCAACTAATAGATTAGGATTATTTCTTAGTTGGAATTGTAAAATCACCTTTCATTATCTCTGTACGAGAAAAGGTTGATTAACTTTTGATCTAAGAGTTAACACTCGAAGATCACCACTTTGTACCAAGGGCAGGAACTTGTAAAACATTCTGTGATTGAATCCTCAAGGAGAACGAGGATAGAAGACCAAACAAGGGCAGGAACTTGTAAAACCTCCTGTGGTCAAATCCTCAAGGAGAACGAGGACAAAAGATCGTTTCGTTAGTAAGGCCCCTGTGGAATCAGGGAGAGTGGACGTAGGATCGTTATATCCGAACCACTATAAAAATCTTTGTGTCTTTACCAGCTTTCTGCATTCATACTTATAACTGCTCATTCATCATTTTAATAAACCTGCATCAACCTTGCTGTAGAAGACTTCAAAGTCTTCTAACCTCAAGAAGGTTTTCTTTAAAAGGGTTTTTCAAATACACACGAGATTAGCTTCCGCACCATCAGAAGACTTCGAGTTTCCGAAGTCTGCTGATCTCACTTAGCACACTCTGAGTACCTTGCTGCAGAAGACTTCAAAGTCTTCTAACCTCACACTCAGCTCACGAAAAGTTGTAAAAAGTTTTGAGTGTGGTAAAGTCTATTCAACCCCCCCTTCTAGACTTTCCACCTCCTTGCACATCTCGTCCGGGACCAACATTTGCATAAGTGTATTGAAAAATAAAATTAGACCTATTTATAAGTCTGAAAAGACAGTTAGTTTGTTAGTCAGTTCTAACAAACTGGAAACTGCTTAATCAAACCTAATCTTGAAAACTACTTGCTCCTCAGCTGATTTTACTCAACTCATCTGCAGCTGACTTGGTGAAGACTTCCTTTTCTTATTCTACTCAGCTTGTCTTGACCTCGTCTGAGCTCTTCATAATTGTCTCCTGAAGATGACTAGACTTGAGCTTATCTCCAAACGACTTGCAATCCCAAATCTCCAGCTGACTTAATCAGTCCCTGACCTAGTCTGATCAGCTTAGTATAAGCACCTGATCTCAGCTGTTCTTCATAGTTGTCTGCTCATCTGGATTGATCTTTTAACTCATCAAAACTTTACTTGATCTAACATCTCTTCATCCTAAGAATGTCGATACTCTCGGTTTGGCCAAATTCCACCGATTTACCTGTGAAATGGACGAAAAACATCAAAAATACATCAAGTAGTACTTTTTAGGCAAAATAGTGATACTCTACACATTTATGCACAAAATCTAACACTTTTGATCACTTTTTGCACTAAAATACACCCTAAAAACATGCATCAATTCACTCCAATCTTAATACCCCCAAACTTGAAGTGTTGCTCGTCCTCGAGCAACGCAGCAAATAAGCACAACGAAGTGAATTGATTGCAGTTATGTCACATGACACCATAGAAGAAATAGAAGATAATCAAACTTATCAATGAACTCAAGTCTCAATGCAAACTATCCACTAGCAATCAAGATGAATCATGCTCAAATAAATGCAACATCAAATACTCAACACATTGCTCCTTCCATGAAGTGTTTCTCTCATCCCTCAGGTGTATCAAGGTTAAATGCACTCAATCATCAAATTCACAAACATGTACCCCATAGGCTTGCCAAAGGACTCAATCTCAATCAAAATCATATGTGTTCAATCAAGAATCAAAGAGGTCTTTCTTCTAGGTTGTAATGTAAGCTCTTTGGAATGGGTATGATGATTTGGGTAAGAGTGACTCAAATAGTAGAGACTTGAATGATAGTTAATCAATACAATACACATTTTCTTCAATCTTCATCAATCAACTCTTTTTCTTGCACTTCAAAGTTCAAACACCACCATTCACTTGAGCTTTCTTTCACATCTAAGCTCACAAATTGAATTTTTCTTCTTTTCACTTCCACAATTTTTTCACAATTCAATTTTTTTTCCACAACCTTTCTTTCTTCTTTCAAGCATCATCACTTAGCTCATCATTTTTCACCACACTTCACAATCAAATAACCATTTATTGCCACAATCAAGCTCTACTAAGCATAGGATAATAAGGCTCATAAAAAAAGGCAAATGGTTTCAATTTCACTTGGCTTGCCAAAGAATAAGGAAATTAGGCTCAACATGGCTTGCTAAGGAAATCAAATATTTTTGGTGGGGAAATATTTGGCAAAGTGACTTATCATATCAAACATTGCCTCTTATCACTTTCATGAAATCACACAAAGATCAATCTCAACAAGTCCAAGGGTAAGTTCTAGCATACAAATCTATGAATGATGCACTCTCAAAGGAATAAAATCAATCGTATAAGATGTACGATTATAAAAGCACAAAAGCTCACAGGCTTAAATTGAGCAATGAATCAAGCATTTAAATCACATTCATCATCACACAAACATCAAGCATGCTAGCTTCAAGCTACAAATCAACTCATGATCAAATCAAAATTCAATATATCTTGCAAATCAAGCATAAGTGCATGTGTACATAATCTCAAGCACACTCACTATGTCAAGAATGATACTAAAAGATATGCAATAAGTCCACAATTAAAGCTCAAATCAAATCTAGCCCAAAAATATATAAGGGATCCAAGAGATCAATAAAGTATAATCATCAAAAGTCAATAAGCTCAATAAGATCAAAACACATCATAATCAACATCCATCCAAATCATCATAACGATCATCATCGAAACAAATCCATCCACATCAAGTCATCAAGTACAATCCAAACAATCATAATCAATCCATACACATCACTCAAGAGGAATAAAGAGCTAAATGAAATAAGGATAGGGATGAGGAAGTAGGGGAGTAGCCCTAATAATCGGACGGCGGCGGTGGAGGAGGGTAGTGGCCCGGCTCGAAATTCCACGAGCTCATCTGCTGAAGGAGTGCGTACATGTCATGCTGAGTCTTGAAAGACTATTCCTGCATCCTCCTCGTCTCTTCATTAAACCTAAAAGACTCCTCCATCATGCGGTAGAACTCATCCTGCCTAGTAAGGCACTCGAGCTGCATCCTCTGACTGTCAGCCCACATCTCCTCAGTAAGGGTCCACTGCCTCTGTGATGAGCTACCGGCCTCAAACTCTCGGCTACGCATCTCCTCCTGCCAGTAATAGTTGATCTCTGGCATCAAATCCTCGTCCATCTGCACTGGCACCTCAGCCTGCTCCTCTTCTTCAGCTTCTTCATCATCTCCTTCATCTGCACCCTCAGCCTCGTCCTCAGATCCGAACCCTGATCCTGCCTGCTGTCCTCCCTCCTCATCATCATCATCACGGAGGACATCTCCGTGCTCTCGGGTGTAGGCGTCAATCGCCTCAGTATGCCTCTGTGACCACATCCGCAGATTGATGGTCACAAATCTTGGAGCACCAAATATTGTAGTTAACCTCTTATTGGGAAGAGGGAATCGGCCACCGAGGTGCTGCTGAAAGCACCAAGTCCTACCAATGAGGTCGAGAGTCCTCATACGCCTCATGGTATCAGTAGTCAAGTCCGAGCCCTCGAGTGCTCGCAGGTTATGTGTAGGAATGCCGGGGTGCTCGGCGATCAAAGTGATCATCCCTCCGAAGTGTATCTTCTTGAACTTCGTGCTCGTCACCCTCTCGAATAAATAGCATAGGTAGACAGCAGCATTGAATCTGACCCCGTGCAAAAAACACCATAGCACGTACAACTCCTTGGATACCACGGCTCCTCCCTCTGATCGGGCGAATATAGTGCTCGAGAGGATCTTCTCAAGATACCTCATGACTGGGTTCCGGATCCTCGTGCTTTTTGACTTCCCTGGAATGAACTGTGGCTGATCAGGTGCTCCCGAGTCTGAAATCCTCCTCCAGAATTTCTTGGCATTGTACTCTCTCCGAATATTAAGCAGTGAGCCGTCGGGATCTGTCGGTGCACCTATAATCTCATTGACCTCGTTCACGGTTAGGGTGTACTCGTTGTCAAGCAACTCAAATGTGATGGCACGGGAAAACTTCACCTTTCTGGCCTTGTTGAACTTCACCGTGCAGAGGAACTCGAGAGTGAGTCCCAAGTAGGTCCTTGGACTCTTAGCTAAGAAGCCTGCCATGCCAATCTGATCGAATAGTCATGGGATGTCTTCCTCAATACCCATGGAGACCATGCAGTTGTGGTCAACAAGGCGGGTCTTGACCACCTTGTTGTAGATCTCCGCGTACAAGATAATGTGTTCCCGCCACTTATAATCATCCCACTGTATTCCTAACTGTGCTGGCATCTTCTGAGCAAATCGAATGGCTTTTTCTCTCTTCCGGAACTCCTCATCAGAAAAATTATGGCCATCTACTCCTCTAAACATCTTTCCTGCAAAAATTTCCCAAGACAACAATCAACAACCCAAAATAGCAATACGAGCAAAGCATGATAGCAATCAAGCACATGAACGAGTCAAGAGTCACAACTCAAATCACAATCACAAACACCAACAATTCCTAGTGACTAATCAATAAGCTTCAACAATTGGTCAAATATCCAACTAAGCACATATGATAAATAGAAGTGCTCAATAAATCCCCAAAATGTCTACTTAACTAAATGGCCACAACAATCAACATCAACACATAGGCTCACCAAAAATCATGCAATTAAGGTCAATAAAATTATCCAACAAAAACAAGTAATCTAGCAAGTAACTAGACAAATAACAATCATATATCATTCACTTCTATCATCAATCTTCTCAAACAATATTCACACCATAAGAACACCAATATTCACACCAATATGCAAAAATCATTCCCAAGCCAAAATTTCTCAAAGGTACTAAGCAAAATCATCTCAAACAATCCTAGACATGCTTCTAATTCATCAAACAATTCAAATCATCCATCCAAAAGGCTCAAAATTCGTCCAACATACAATGCACATAAGGTGTTTGTAAAAATGCCCAAATGAAACTTCCAAACAAATGCAAAATTGGCAAAAATTCAAACTACCCATGTAATTATCCACCATAAGAACGAAATTAAAAGCCAAAGGAGTAGGAATTACGTACCTTGTATTGATAATTTTCGGACTTTGAATGCAAAATATGGAACTCCCTCACTCTTCACAAAAATTCCCAAATATTCCTCTCAAAAACCCTCAAAATTGTGAAAATGATGCAAATGATGATGATATGATGTGAATATTTGGTAATTGATCGGAAAACGTGAGCAAAGTGGTCGGAATTATGGTGGAGATGAAAGGGGATCGAAAATGGTTAACTCCTCGAGTCGTGGCTGCGGAAATCTGAAGTTGAATCGCGACTTTTAAAAACGGCGCCAACCTCGACTCGAGGCTCCACCCTCGACTCGAGGGATTCAGAAAAATTAAGTTCCTCGACTCGAGGGATATGCAATTTTTCAAAATATGACTAAGGCTGGACTCCTCAACCCGAGGGCTGGGTCACCTCGACCCGGGGTCGAGTCCAGGGAATTTTTACGGATTTCCGGACTCGGCCCGACCCCCGAAACTCCTAAAAATGACCTATTCGACCCCAACAAACCCAAATATGCAAAAACTAACCGTTTTGGTCCCTCCATTTAAGCCCGGTCGCTCATTCGATCGAGGAGACCGAGGTCTCTTCCTTTTTGCTCACTTTTCACCAACTTTTAAGCTTTTCCTCCTTTTCGATCTTGAATTCCCTTGCAATTTCGATTCCTTTTCCAATCAATGTAGTGAGTGTACCTACAATCGGGCATAACAATCATCAAATCATTACCACTAAGAATTGCACGTAAACAATAAACGATCAACACCCCAAACTTGAATGATAACATGAATTCAAAGTTTGGAATGGGAGTGATATAAAGATATGCAACTTCAAATGATATCAACAATAAGCTCAATACTCCAAATTAATCCCAAAGCATAATACATGACCTCCTAAGCATGAGCAATTAAGTACCTAGCCAATTCTCCCAAAAATGAAACAAAAACACAAAGCAAACAAAAAGCACACAAAAGCAATAAAAGGATGGGTTGCCTCCCATCTAGCGCTATTTTTATTGTCCTTTTCCGGACTTATTCATTCACTTCCCACTTCCTTCATCGGAATATCCAAGGATAGCGGTCCTCCTTCCCATTATATCTCATCCTTTGAGCTTCGAAACCTAGGAGGCACATATGATTGATAGGGCAACCACACATAGATATGCATAGTATCCATGGTTGTCCCCCTTGCTCTCCCTCCATCCTTCTTTTCCATTCCTTTCTTTCAAGGATGCCCAAGCGCTTCATCAATTCCTTCCTAAAGTCGAAGTTCATAAGAAGTAAAATTAAATCATTAGAAGCATCAATATCAATAAAAGTACAATTTGAAGAGTTTGAAGGTATAGAAATGCTCATTTTAATCTTTAATGCTTCATTCGATGCTTCTAGATTTTCTTCCTCATTATTACTCATGTCCATCAATGGACATTCCTCTTCCTTACTTTCGACAAGGAAATCTTCCACTTCATCCTTCATGCTTGGATCCTCTACTACATCTTCTTCACTTTCATTTTCTTCCTCCCCTTCTTCTTCTTGATTCTCCATGATGGTTATGTTCTTCACATGGAGTAGAAAATATTTGAGTTGACTTTTTAACACCATGAATTGAGCTTCGGTGATCTCCATGTTCCCCTCTATCATTGAATCAACCAATGCTTTGGTCTCATAAATGTTTTCATACAAGGGAAGCATTTCTTCACATCTCGGTTCATCTTCCTCAAATTTTTCCAACAACACTCCAAGCATCTCCTTTAATATAGCTCTCACATCATAGAGTCCCCATTCTTCATATTAAGAGGAAGTTTGTGGCATTTGGTAATCATACTCATAGCTTCTCCCATCATCATAGTAATCCCCTTCCGATGCTCCTTGACATTCAACTCCACAACATGGATCGAATTGATCATAATTCTCATATTATGGGAACATCTCTTGAGGTGGGGGAGGAATTTCATCACATCTCCAATCTTGTTAATTGGATGGAACTTGTTGCAATTGAGAATTATCTTCAAAGCTCCTCCAATTATTGTATCCAAATTCTTCATA
This sequence comes from Paraleonurus japonicus, assembly GCA_030762865.1. Lineage (NCBI taxonomy): Eukaryota > Viridiplantae > Streptophyta > Magnoliopsida > Lamiales > Lamiaceae > Paraleonurus > Paraleonurus japonicus. Next base: position 21,335,179 of record CM061055.1, on the reverse strand, counting down.
GTGTGGAGGATACACCATACTCTCTTGATAAAACTCTTGATTCCACGCATATGAGTCGTATCCATCCATCTAGACAAGAGAGCGAGTATCAAATTCAAACAAAAACAAACACTAAACAAACAAAAATACAAAGGCAACAAGAAGCCACTTCAAACAATTCCTAAGTCACACTATAGGCGCAAAAACTAATTCCCCGGCAACGACGCCATTTTGATTGTAGGATTTCCGGCAAGCGGTATTAAGACCAATCAAGTATATCGAACCCAAGGGAAAAAGTATGCACGTGAGGCCCTAGAAATACAAGTTCTCAGTGACTATTGTTGCAAAGCGGGTTTGGAAACAAAAACACAACAAAATGCTTAAAATAAACTCAAACAACACAAAGAGGCAAATGATCAAACACTTGAAAGGCAAGAACAAACAACAACAATAAATGGGGGATTTGGGTGCTAGGGCTAACATCCATCAAGAAATCATTGATCAACAAGCTATGATTGAATCAAATTGCAAATCAACTAAGATAGAAAGCATAAAACCATCATGCAATTAATCTCTCCATTAACCATAATGCCTAATGTGAGTATCCTTAGTGCAACTAATCTCTCAATTCCGAAGCACCCAATTCATACATTTATACACAATTATAACCCGATTAATCCCGGATCACGTTAGCTCAACTCTCGCCTATTGCTGGGGTGATTAAACATTAATCTAAAGAGATAATTTTGCATGAAGCACAATGAGAATCACAATTAGGAAGCAATCTAACTCAATTGATCAACAATCATCAACAATCATAGCATAGGCAATCAAATCATCCTCAATTTCAATTAACCCAAGTACAAGAGAGTTAGCCCATGGTGCCAAGAGCAAAATCCATGGGAACAAAATCTAAGTGCACAATTAAAATGCAAATCACAACAATTAAGAAATTGAAATGACAAGAGAGGAAAAACATCACCAATTGGATTGAATCAACAAAAATAGGAATGCTTGAGTCTTCAATACACTTCTTCTCTAAATGAATTACAAGCTTGAAATGAGAAATCTAGAGATCTAATGCTAATCTAATGCTATACTAAGCAACAACAATTGAAATCTAAATTTAAATCTAGCAATCTACTCTACCTACAAGGAGAAATTGGCTTGGGGCCTAAAAAATCGCCCCAAAACCGCTGGTAACTGCTCTATGGAATTGTGTTAAAAGTTATGGAGATGATGCCCTGTTTCATGCTTAAATAGACGAATTTTAAAAAATCTCCTCCCTCGAGTCGAGGCTCATCCCTCGACTCGAGGCTGCCCCTTTTTGCGTATCCCTCGACTCGAGGCTGAGGCTTCCTCAAGATTTTGATTTTCATCCAATAGCCTTCACCCTCGGGTCGAGGCCCCTAGACCTCAACCAGAGGTCGAGTCCAGGGAATTTTCTCGACCTGGGCTGTTAGACCAAGATTGTTTTGATGAGTTAAAAGACTGTTCCAGATGAGCAGACTATGATAAAGAACTGAAGACTAAGTTCTAGTACGAAGCTGATCAGACTAGGTCAAGATTAGTTCAAGTCAGCTGGAGACGAGGAATGACAAGTCATCTGGAGACAACCTCAATCCTAATCATCTGTAGGAGACAAGTATAAAGAGCTCAGACGAGGTCAAGATAAGCTGAGTAGAATAAGAAAGGCTAATCTTCACCAAGTGAGCTGCAGATGAGTAGGAAGAATCAGCCGAGGTCTTAAGCAGTTTTCAAGATTAAGTTTGTTAAGCAGTTTCAAGTTTGTTAGAACTAACTAACAAACTAACTGACTTTCCAGACTTATATATAGGTCTAGGTTTTTCATTTTTTATATAGAACACTTATGCATATTCGATTCACACTATTCACTACTCAGATTTCAATCACAATCTTTTCAAGTATTTCTAGTGAGTTTTCAAAAAGTTCTAAGTGTTTTTAGAACACTTTTCTGTAATCTTCAAAATCCAATACACACTGTAATAGTTAGATTTCTAGAAGAAGAGTTTAGGAGATTGAAGATTTGAAGAATTGTACAAGTTGTAAGTTGTAAAGTGGAAGTGAGAAAGTAAGCGAAAGCAAAGTCCCTTCTTCAAATTGAAGAAGGAGAGTGGATGTAGGATTATTAAAATCCGAACCACTATAAATCCACAGTGTTATTTCTTGCTTTCTTTAGTTTTGTTTGATTTACAATTGTGTTACATCAAGATTAAAATTCAGAATCTTAACTAAAATCAGAATATCAACCTTGCTTTTGATCTTATAAGAAGTTGAGAATTCATTCATAATCCGCTGTGCTTAATCTGATATTTTGAATTGGTTTTGAAAGATTTGAAAAATCTACCAAATCTATTCAAACCCCCCCTTTCTAGATTTTGTTCTAGAAAGCTTACTCAAGGTTTTAATCAACTCAACTTTCCGGGACCAACAAGTGGTATCGGAGCGGTGTTAAAGTCGTTTCCGATATTGATTTTAGGTCTTGAACAAGATTCTGGAATTATCTTGATTTTCTTCATTTTCTTTCATTTCTAACAGTGCTACTAATAAGCTTTTGTGGAGTATTTTGTCTTTGTTTCATCATGTCATCAGGTAAAAGTAATAAGTCTAGGAATCTTCCTGAATTTTCCATTGAAGAGTATGATTATTGGAAATTTAGGATGGAAAATCATCTAAAAGCCATTCATGATAGAATGGAGGAGGTTCTTGAGGAAGGCCCTATAAAGTTTTTCCATGGAGGCACCAGCACTGGAGCAGAGACAGCTGAATCAAGAACTAGGCAAGAAAAGAAGAGTTCTGAATTGACTAATGATGAAAGGAAGGTCCACAATCTTGACCAAGTAGCTAGAACAGAAATCATTGAGACTCTGAGTAAAGATTGGATAGAGAAGGTTAAGAGATGTAAAACAGCCAAAGAAATGTGGCAAACCTTAGCTAATGTTTGTGAAGGATCTGATCAAGTTAAGGAGAACCTTCAAGATGAAAGAAAATGAGTCTGTGGATCAGTTTGATGTTAGGTTAACTAATCTTCTCAACAAAGCAGCTGACCTTGGAAAGAATTATTCAGAGAAGGAGATTAATAACAAGATTCTGAGATCATTAACCAAGAGATGGAGGGAAAAATCCAATATCCTTAAAGCAACTCAAGATTTATCCTCTATTACTCATCATACTTTATTTTCTCATCTTAAAGCTTTAGAGTATGATATCCAGATAGAAGATGAGGAAGATGAGATGGAGTCAAGCACCTCATCCAAGTCTGTTGCCTTTGTCAGTAAAGAAGACAAGGTGTCAACAGAGTTTGTAGGAGCTGATCTATCTTTGAAAGAGCAGATGGCTTTACTTACAAAAAGGTATGATAAATTGAGAATGAAGTATAAGAGAAATAAATTGAGATTTGCAGGTAGAGATAGACAAAGATCCAGATCAGATAGGAAGGTGGATAAATTTTCAGATGATGACAAAAACAAGAGCCAGATAAGAAGATACAGATCACCTGTTAGAAGAAATACTTCCAGTCCCAGATCAGATAGGAGTGACATTTGTTATACATGCAACAAGCCAGGACATTTCAGCTATGACTGTCCTCAACTGACTCCTAAAGAAAGGGAAGAAAAGAGGAAGAAAAGAGACAGGAGATTTGCAGATCAAAGAGCTTTGTTGGCTGAAGAAAAAGAGCCAAACAAATCATCATCATCTTCATCATCCTCATCTGACTTTGGATCAGATGACGAGATTTGTCTCATGGCTAATGAGGTAATCTACTATTCATCTTCAGATAATGATTCTTGTCAGTCTGCATCTGATCATGACCAAACTGTTATTCATGAGATATTGAGAGATTTAAAGACATCTTTAGCAGCTTATAAACAGCTGGAGACAGAGAATTTAGTTTTAAAGGATTAGATTCAAATTCTAAATAAAGGCAAGCAGGTGATGAACAGTTTTGAGACTGAGGAAACATTCAAGGGGGAATGTTTTCATCAGACTGAAGCTAGTACATCAGCCAGCTTATCTGAAAGGTTAGAAAATGAACTGAAAACTTTAAAAGATAAATTTGAAGTAGTCTGTGTTGAAAATGAATTAATTAAGAAAGACAATGAGAAGCTTGTCTTCAAAATTAGTCAGCTTAATAATTCACAATCAGTAATAGATCATATTTTTAATACTTCCCAAAAATCTCATGATAAGACAGGACTTGGTTATGATAGGAACAATAAATCAGATGTTCAAAAACCTAGGAAATTTGTGAAAGCATCTGTTCAATCAAAGGATATTAAAATTGGTCCATGGAAACCAACTAGTCAGATAAGGACTACAACTTCGATCTGAAACCAAGAATTCAAATTTTGAAGAATCCCTATCAGACTAGAAGGAATCCAAGAACCAAAATAAGAAGATTTTCTTATTATAATTCTTTTGATGGAAGGAGCAAATGCTATCCTAGATTTCCTAAGTTTAGGAAAATTACCCAATCTGAATACAACAAGTTGTCATTTAAAAATGATATAATTGTAGATGATTTGGTAGAAAAAATCGAGTCGATTTATTGTCTCGCAGATGAGATGTTTATTTGGATTCCTAAAGTGATTCTTGACCCAAAAGGACCCAAGATCACTAGGGTACCTCAAAACTAATCTGTTTTACAGAATTCACAGGGATCATCACTCAAGGAAGAGATCTTAGCTTCAATATGGTACATTGATAGTGGCTGTTCACAACATATGACCCATAACAAGAAGCTGTTATCAAATTTTCAAAGCATTGATGGTCCAAGAGTTTTATTTGGTGATAATAATTGTGGTCAGACTAAAGGTGTAGGTACTTTGATTATCAAGGATATCTATGTGGCCAACTTTAATAGTTGTCCTCAAGATACTTGTCTGATGGCTAAGGGTGGAGAAGATATCAGCTGGCTATGGCATAAAAGGCTTAGTCATCTGAATTTCAAGACCCTTAGTAAGCTGGCTAAGAAGAACCTTGTCAAGGGATTACCTGAAAAACTTTTATCAACTGATCTTAAATGTGATGCTTGTCAAAAAGGTAAACAGCCTAGACACTCATTTAAGAGTATTAACTCCTCCTCATCTGAAAGAGTGTTGCAACTCCTTCATCCGGATCTGTTTGGACTGTTACACCTCTCGCCAAAGTGGAAGGAAATATACTCTTGTTGTAGTAGATGACTTTTCTAGATACACTTGGGTTATATTTCTTTTCAAGAAAAATGAGACTATGAACAAGATTCCTGATCTGTTTAGACAAATTCAGAATGAGAAGGGAGTTAATATTATTAAAATAAGGAGTGATAAGGGTACAGAATTTTTGAATTCTTGTTTATCTAATTTCTTCAATGAGTATGGAATTATTCATGAGACATCTTCAGCAAGAACTCCTCAACAAAATGGAGTGGTTGAAAGAAGGAATAGAACTTTGAAGGAAGCAGCCAGGAGCATGTTGGTGAGTATAATACCCCTCATAGGTTTCGGGGGCGAAGCTATCAATACAACTTGCTATACCTGCACGGGTGCTTAGTTGTCAAAGACAAGGGTAAGACTCCTTATGAGATTTGGAAGGGTAAGATTCCAAGGATCTCATACTTCAAAGCTTTTGGTTGTAAGTGTTTCATTCATAACAATGGGAAATCTAAGCTAAGAACTTTTGATGCTAAAGCAGCTGATGGAATATTCTTGGGATATTCTAATACTTCAAAGGCATTTAGAGTTTTTAACAAGACAACCCTTTGTGTGGAGGAAACTCCTCATGTTGTTTTTGATGAGCTGTATTCTTTCTCAGATAAAGTGAATCAAATTTCTAAAAATCTAGATAAAATTGAATTATCCAAGACTAAACATAGAATTGTCTATCTACCTAGTCTTGATTGAGAATCGAGATGAAGAAGAATCCCCATCGATAATCGAGAAGACAACTTCCGATCGACTCCTTCAGATCGACACCTTTGACATCGGTGATCGCAAGGGTTAGTGATGAAGGGGAACGTCACCGAGGTTGAGTCGGATGAGTTGCCGGCGAGACTCAAGATGAGGATCCTTCTCCTCATATAGGCAAAAGGATGAGAAGCTATCATCCATCCGATCGATTATAGGAGACCCATCTAGTAGTGTGCGGAGACACGAATGATGCTAGACTCGAAAGTCTTTTCGGTTGTTATGTGTCGCTTCTTGAACCCAAGTCTATTGAGGAAGCGTTATCGACCCAAATCGGATAACAGCCATGCATGAAGAACTGCATCAGTTTGAAAGGCAAAATGTATGGGATCTAGTGGAAAGACCCTTACGCAGAAAGATTATAGGCACCAAATGGGTGTTTAAAAATAAAACAGATGAGAACAATATTATTGTTCGAAATAAGGCAAGACTGGTTGCACAAGGTTATTCACGATCGAGGGAATAGACTATGATGAAACCTATGCTCCGATTGCGATTAGAGGCAATAAGATTGTTCTTGGCATTTGCTGCATATAAATCTTTCAAAGTCTTTCAAATGGATGTTAAGTCTGCTTTTCTTAATGGTGTGTTACTTGAGGAGGTCTATGTAGAGCAGCCTCCTGGGTTTAAAACCAATAACAAGGTCTATAAACTCAACAAAGCTCTATATGGACTGAAACAAGCTCCCAGAGCTTGGTATGATACTCTATCTGATTTCTTGACATCAAATGGTTTCTCTAAAGGTAAGATTGATAGAACTTTGTTTAGAAAGGAAGTAGATGGCAACATCTTACTAGTTCAAATTTATGTAGATGACATAATTTTTGGTTCACCTAATCTGAAATTATGTGAAGAGTTTAGCATTCTCATGAAAAACAGGTTTGAAATGTCAATGATGGGAGAATTAACATACTTTCTAGGCTTACAAATTAAACAGATGAGTAAGGGTATATTTATACATCAGTCTAAGTATGCTAAGGATCTGATTGAGAAATTTGGAATGACTACTAGCAGAGAAGTCAAAATACCTATGGCAACTAACTTCTCAATGGATTCGGATGAGCGGGGATACCCACCGATGCAACGGAGTATCGTGGACTGATTGGATCTCTTCTCTATCTCACTTTGCAAGTAGACCGGACATAGCCTTTGCGGTTGGGGTATGTGCAAGATTCAGTCTAATCCCAAGAAAACTCATCTCGGAGACCGCTAAGAAAATTCTTAGATATCTCAAAGGAACCTTGCAAGTAGGGTTATGGTACCCGGTGATGACAACTTTGAGCTAACAAAGTTATTGATTCAGACTTTGGAGGATGTAAGATTGATAGAAAATCCACTTACGGAACTTGTCAATTCTTAGGCAACAAATTAATTTCTTGGTTATCTAAGAAACAGACATCTGTTGCCACCTCCACAATCAAGTGAATACATGGCACTGGAAGTTGTTGCTCTCAACTCCTCTGGATTAATCAACAACTTAGAGACTATAATATTCAAACATCAGTTGTTCCTATTTACTGTGATAGTAATAGTGCAATAGCAATGACTTACAATCCTGTTTTACATTCTAGATGTAAGCATATAGATATTAGGCATCATTTCATTAGGGATCATGTTGACAAGAATGACATTAGAATTGAGAAAGTTGCCACAGAATCACAAAAAGCTGACATTCTTACAAAACCATTAGCTGAATCTAGGTTTAAAGAAATGTGTTTAGAATTAGGATTACTTGATGCATCTTTAGCTGGTTTCTAATTTGTGTGCATTTGTTTCCTTATTTCTTTTCCTTTCTTTAAATTAATGTCTAGAAAGAATTATCAGACTAGATATGTGTCAAAGGGCAATCAGGTAGCTGATATCATTGATCTCCTTTTAGGAATCAAGAATCAAGGATTAGTCATATTGACCTTATCTGAATTGATAATTACTTGTCTGACATTGAGTAAATCAGACAAGGACATAATAGTCAGCTGAACTCCTTAAGAAAACAGATGACTATTTACATCCTATCTGATTTACCTTAAGCTTCTGATGGTTTCTTTTGAGTTTATGTCTTTGCAGGAACAAATCACAGATAACACTGTTTCATTCTTTTATTCAAACTCCTTTATTCTACTTCTTTTGTTTCTTAATAATTTATTTTAGAAAAGTAAATCTGAGTTTGTTTTGTTTAAACTTGTTTTGAAAAATTGCTAAAAAGTTACATTTAAACTGTTGATTTCAGATTCAGACAGGTTACTCTATCAGATGACTTTCTAAAACCCATATGTTTTTAAGCTGATCTGTTTTTCAAACTCATCTGTTTCGGAAACCTTTAGTTGAAGTAAGATACCACATGGCTGACGTCAGGTATACTTACTTCTCTGCATAAAGTAACCTATATCGGTCAAATCAACAGTCTATAAAGTAACTATTTACGCATTCCAAAGGCGATTACAATTCACGCGCTGAATCCTAATCGTTTATCTTAGTTTTTAACCGTTGATTAATACTCAGTAAAAACTTTTTGAATAAATGACTAAGATTAAATCATATTTTCAAAAATGGCGGTTTCTCTTTCCAATCTTCCCCCCTATAAATACATCTTCTTCTTCCCTAAATCTTTTTCTTTCCATTCTCAGAAAATCTGCATATATTGTCAAATCCTTTTCAAATTCACAAAACCTTCAAATGGCATCCTCTTCAAAAACCACCAAAACTTATAAACCCAAATACATTTCCACAAATATTTCTCATTTCAAAATGAATGAGGAATATTTCAAAAACCGTTTAAAAGCGGAAATGTATGTTGATTTTGAAACAACCAATGATCCAGAATCTGCAGAAATTCTTCGTCTTCTCGAAGCCTCATGACTCAGAGGTTTTCTTTCGATGAAGTCTCCGCAGAACAGAACGGCAGATTTGCTGGGAGCGGAGTTATTGGCAAGGATGGAGGATACCCAAGAGGGGTTTGATACGTCGGTTGATGGGACTACTTTAAGCTATTCTAGGGAGAGTATTTCCAGGATTTTTGATACGTCAATGGAGGGAGATAATCCATTGACGTACAAAGAAGATGAGTGGGAAGAATCCTTTGATATGATGGCGAGGGTCACTTACAGGGGAACTCGCAGGGATTTAAAGAAGAACCTGTTAAGAAGGAGATTCAGGTTATTGATGACGGTGGTCACAAAGGCAGTGCTGGGTGAGCAGAGCTCACATGATGGGTTAACTAAACCTAGATTGTGTGTGATGCGAGCCATTGTAGATGGGGTACAAGTAAACTGGGTAGAGCTATTAATTCATAAGCTGAGGGAGGAGAAGAAGCGCCTCACCTTCAAGTCATCTGCGGAGGGTTGGATTCCCACTTCTACAGTCAGCCTCTTCAACAAAATCATTGTACTTATTGAAGGGCTGAACAAGGAAGCTGACTGGAGAGTGGGTACCAAAAAGTACTCCAAGCAGAAGGGAATCCTCACAAAGGATGACAGGCTTGGAGGAAATCCAGACTCGGATGATGAGTCTGATGCGGCCAGGGCTCAGAGGCTGGCGGCTGCAGCTGCAGAGGTTCAGGGACCAGCAGCTGAACCAGTTGAGGTGGCCCCAGAGGAGGTCGAAACAGAGGGACATGAAGCAGCAGCAGCTGAGGTCGCACCTCAAGTACAATCTGCTGAAACAGCTGCTGCAGTCCCAAGGACGTTTCAGAGGAGGAAGAGGAGGTTGGTAAAAGCCTCGGAGAAAAAGAAGGGGGAAAGCTCGTCTGCTGCTCCTGCCACAGTTGCCTCAGATGAAGAGGAAGAAGAGGAAGCAGAAATCCCTTTGGTGAGGAGGCCAAGACGAGCAGCCCAGAGCTCTGAAGGATCCACCAAATCTGGTAGCTCCGAACAGCAGATGGAACTATCAACCCTGCTACCAGAGGAGGTCCCAGTCCTTCAGATTGCAGCCGAGGTTGGTCAGCTGGAGGTTCCTCTCTCCCCAACCAATGAAGCTGTTCTTTCCCCTATTCCTGAAGCAGGTATAAGTCTTTCTTCATCTCCTACCTTGTCTCTTGAACCTGGCAGTGAAGAAATGCCCCAGGCTGGCATTTCTGAGCCTGTGCCTCAACCTGAAGCCCCACCAGTCCAAACAGGCAATAAAGGAGTATCCTAGGCTGGTAGTCCAGAGCCTCTTCAATAGCCTACCTCCCCTACAGTCCAAATTCAAATCCCACTTACAGAATCTACCCCATTTCCTTTATCCATTCCTTCTACACAACTTCAAACATCTCTCCCACACCCATCTGAACAAATACCTCTCCCCACAGTCCAAACCTCTCCAATACCAATAATATCTTACTCCTCTCTTCCAACTATCCAAACTCAATCTATTCCTCTCCCATCTCCTCAACCAGAACAAATACTCTCCTCGTCTGACTCCTCAACTGAGGATGAAGACACTGATCTAAGCCCAACCACAGCTATCTCCTCTATTCTATCCCTTGTCGAGAAAAAGGTCAATGCTACTTTTAGAAGAAAAATGGAAAGGAAGACAAGGAGGATGGTCAAAGCTGTTACAGACACGATGCTAGCCAGCATGAGAGAAGTTGAGGTAACATTGTTTGATAAAATTATAAATGTCACTAACTCTGTGCTGGCTAGTAAAGTGAAATCGATGAAGGAGGAGCTGAGAGCATTGAAGGAGGAAGTGAAAGGGTATAATCAGCTGGTTGTAAATGAGTTGGCTGTAGACCACTCAGACTTCAGAGCCAAGTGCAATATATTGGATGACAAACTTTCAGCCTTGGCAGATGAAGTTAAAAAGGGGGAAAAAGCTGAAGCAGAGAAAAGACAAGCCCTCACAGCTGTGGTCGAGGAGACCAGGAAAGATGTGGGCATGAAGGCCAACACGGCTGATCGGGAGGCAGCCGGGGAGGAAGCTCGGATCAAAATCGATGAGTGGCTGCTCTCAGGTGAGGGTGAGTCAACCGGAGGAAGCTATAAAGGAAGATGAGGAGAAGAGGAGGAAAGATGAGGAGGAAAGGTCGAGAAGCTCTTGGCTCCATTAAAAGAAGCCGAATCTTGAAGGAGCCAAGGGGAAGGGAAAAGAAGTAGCGATCGAGCCCGAGATCAGTGAACTTATTACAGGGCTGCTTGCTAAAGGAAAAGGGAAGAGGGAAGCTGATTATTCCAATCTCTCGGAAGAGCGAGATCAAGAGAATTAAGAGAGAGATGGAATATTTTGGCAAGAAAGAAAAGAAGAAGCAGAGAAAAAAAAAAGACTCCAACGTCTTTCGGAGCACTGCTGAGCGGAAATGGTTAATCAAAGATCAAGGCAGTGGGAAATTCAGGCCATTCCACAATACGTCTGCTCCTCCTAAGCTAGCCTGCGGAAAATATGCTGCGGAATACAAAGACAAGAATCTGGAGGGAATGTGGATATACTTCTGGTATATTCTCAAGGGCCCGGAGCATCTCAAAGCAAGATCCAGATTTAGCTTGGCATGAGTGGATGGAGAAGGTAGATGCGGAGTTCTATCATCGTCTGTTGGAAGAAGCCGATGTAGAGTTCAACGTCAACCTGATCTCTCCAGCTTTTGAGTATGCCATCCCTGCCAGGAAATCAGATGGATCCCTGGACCTAGACTGGGTCAAGGGTATTTTGAAGAAGGCTGAGGCTGAATCTGGACTTACTCAAGCTGAAGATCTGAAGCAGCTTAGGAGGCGTGTATTCAATTGGCTGATGATCCCAGATGAAGACCAGTGGGAAGACTGATAGAAACAGGATTTTTCTTTTCCTTATTTCTATTTTTCTATTATCTTCTCATATGTAATCTTTGTAAATTCAATGTGAATATACTTTGTTTGATTTATTTTATTTGTCTTAATTTCTTAAAGTTTTTTTTTTTGCTTTAAGAAAAACTTAAAATTTTCTTAAGTATAAGTCATCTGAGAATTTTATCTCTCAGACTTAAAAATGTTTTTAAATTTTTAATCTAAGTCTTAAGACTCATTTGGTTTTCTAAGTTTTTTTAAAAAAGGGAGTCTAAAAGATCTAAAGTTTTTATATGTGAATAAATCTGTTGTAATGTGAAGAATGTGCTTTGATATACCTATCTATTAATCTTGATAAACTCTGAACTAACTTCAGTTGTGAGTGTGTTTATTCTTGTAGGTTTTAACTTCATCAAAAAGGGGGAAATTGTTAGACCAAGATTGTTTTGATGAGTTAAAAGACTGTTCCAGATGAGCAGACTATGATAAAGAACTGAAGACTAAGTTCTAGTACGAAGCTGATCAGACTAGGTCAAGATTAGTTCAAGTCAGCTGGAGACGAGGAATGACAAGTCATCTGGAGACAACCTCAATCCTAATCATCTGCAGGAGACAAGTATAAAGAGCTCAGACGAGGTCAAGATAAGCTGAGTAGAATAAGAAAGGCTAATCTTCACCAAGTCAGCTGCAGACGAGTAGGAAGAATCAGTCGAGGTCTTAAGCAGTTTTCAAGATTAAGTTTGTTAAGCAGTTTCAAGTTTGTTAGAACTAACTAACAAACTAACTGACTTTCCAGACTTATATATAGGTCTAGGTTTTTCATTTTTTATATAGAACACTTATGCATATTCGATTCACACTATTCACTACTCATATTTCAATCACAATCTTTTCAAGTATTTCTAGTGAGTTTTCAAAAAGTTCTAAGTGTTTTAGAACACTTTTCTGTAATCTTCAAAATCCAATACACACTGTAATAGTTAGATTTCTAGAAGAAGAGTTTAGGAGATTGAAGATTTGAAGAATTGTACAAGTTGTAAGTTGTAAGCTGGAAGTGAGAAAGTAAGCAGTAAGCAAAGTCCCTTCTTCAAATTGAAGAAGGAGAGTGGATGTAGGATTATTAAAATCCGAACCACTATAAATCCTGGTGTTATTTCTTGCTTTCTTTAGTTTCTGTTTGATTTACAATTGTGTTACATCAAGATTAAAATTCAGAATCTTAACTAAAATCAGAATATCAACCTTGCTTTTGATCTTATAAGAAGTTGAGAATTCATTCATAATCCGCTGTGTTTAATCTGATATTTTGAATTGGTTTTGAAAGATTTGAAAAATCTACAAAATCTATTCAAACCCCCCCTTTCTAGATTTTGTTCTAGAAAGCTTACTCAAGGTTTTAATCAACTCAACTTTCCGGGACCAACAAGGGCTCCGCCTCTGACCCCCGTTTTCATCCGTCTTGATCGTCTCTTCATCCTAAGAATGTCTATACTCTCGGTTTGGCCAAATTCCACCGATTTACCTGTGAAACGGATGAAAAACTTAAAAAATACATCAAGTTGTACTTTTTAGGCAAAATAGTGATACTCTACATATTTATGCACAAAATCTAACACTTTTGATCACTTTTTGCACTAAAATACACCCTAAAAACATGCATCAATTTACTCCAATCAGAGGCGGAGCTCGGGTCGAGAAAATTCCCTGGACTCAACCTCTGGTCGAGGTCCAGGGGCCTCGACCCGAGGGTGAAGGCAATAGGCTAGAATTCGAAATTTTGAAGAAGCCTCGACTCGAGGGCTGAGCCTCGAGTCGAGGGATAAGGCGAAGAGAGATCCCTCGAGTCGAGGGCTGGAGCTCGACTCGAGGCTGGAGGCGAATTGGCGAAATCGTGTTAGCGACTTAGAGGACTCGACTCGAGGGCCCTAACCTAGAGTCGAGGGATGCCCAAAACTGAAAATTTTGTATTTAAGCCATTTTGAGCGGAAAACAGAGCATATTCTTCCTAGCTTAGATTAGAGCAGTTACTTTACAATTTTTTGGGCAAAAATCTCATTCCATAGCTTAATTCTCTTTGTAATTGGATTAGATTCATAGATTTAGATTGATTTCAAGCATTTGTACCTTAGATTAGTGATTTGATCCATTAATTTTATATTTCCAAGTTGTAACTGAAGAGGAGGAGATTGTAATTGAAGATATTGTGAAGACTCAAGCATTCTTATTTTTGATCATTGAAGCCAATTGGTGATGTTCTTCCACTTAATTCATTGTTTGTGTTGATTAGTTTCTTAAGTGCTTTCTTATATTTTCTCCCCATGGCTTTTGCTCTTAGCACCATGGGCTAAACTTCATGTGCTTGGAATAATTGAAATTGGGGATGATGTGCTATGATTGTTGAGAATTGTTGATCAATTGAGTAGATTGCTTCCTAATTGTGATTCTCATTGTGCTTCATGCAAAATTATCTCTTTAGATTAATGTTTGATCACCCTAGCAATAGGCGAGAGTTGAGCTAACGTGATTTGGGATTAATCAGGTTATAATTGTGTATGAATGTATGAATTGGGTGCTTCTTAATTGAGAGATTAGAAGTACTAAGGATACTCACATTAGGCATTGTGTAGTTAATGGAGTGATTAATTGCATGATGGTTTTATGCTTTCTATCTTGATTGATTTGCAATTTGATTCAATCATAGCTTGTTGATCATTGATTTCTTGATGGATATTATCCCGAGCACCCCAATCCCCCATTGAAACCAAGTTACTTGTTTTTGCATATTAAGTGTTTGATCATTTGCTTGCATAGTAGTAGAATTTAAATTCTTGCAATTATCTTGTAGTTTTTAGTGCCAAACCCATCTTGCAACAATAGTCACCAATAACTTGTATTCTTAGGGCCTCACGTGCATACTTATTCCCTTGGGTTCGATAAACTTGATTGGTCTTAATACCGCTTGCCGGAATCCTACAATCAGCAATCACCAACTAAATTAAATGAGGATTCATTGTTTTTAAAGGAAATTCTAAAGACGGTGCTGATTTCGATGAACTTGCTCGCTTTCTTTTGTTAAAATGATTTTTTATTCTTTGACTCCCTTTTGTTTTTGCTCGGGTTGGATCTAACACAATCTTGGATGATGCTGACTTTGAAGTACTGCGTACCTACCGTTTTGTGGATTTCAATGCATTTATAGCTTCTGAATCTCTAATGTAACTTTGTTCAAGAATTTTCCTTGCAGCCTCACTTCCTTCACTTACTGAGATCAAATTGAGATATTTTCTGTTCATATCCTGTTTCCAGGGGACTGCACTGATGATTTTTTGCCTTGCATCTGTTGTCTGATTTTTGTCCCAAACCACTGATTTTGCAATCTTTGTCCATCTTTTTAGAATGTAAGCCTCGGGTATTTGTTGGATAGAATTTACGTTTAGGATCCTCAAGCAATGATAGCAACACAATCCGCTTTCCTCAAACATCATCCAACTGCATTGGATTAGCTTCAAGTGACGATCATGTACCACTCTTCTGCTTCCTTCACCACCAGTTGATTCAACATCGTACACTAATGTGCTACTTTCAAAAACATCTCTTGTATTGACAATGGTATAAGTAAAATTAATGCACTTGATGAATTCCTTTTCAAATTTTCTAAAGAATTCAGCTGTATATATCTGCATTGTATGCTTTATCAGTCCTCTTTTTTCTAAGAAAGTGTCGGGTTCTGTCCTTGAACAATTGAATTCTTCTTCTTCTTCTTCTGCCCTTCTCCAACTGTTGACTGTATCTTTGAAAATATGTAAAATTCAGTTAAATTTGTGTCCTTTCTAGCTTTGAAACTAATTGAATGGTTTGTGCTCTCATTCCGCTGTGATGATTTTATTTCAACTGAGAAGTACTTCTTGTTCAGTGTCGTACACCACTTCTTTTTTAATCCATACAATCTTGTGAACCAAGGATGATCTTCAAGATCATATTTTTCAATCATGGCATTCCAACAATCCTGAAATTCAGTTTCATCAACACACTCAGACAAGCATCTATTTAATGCATCCTTAAAAGAATTTTGAGGTTTTAATGCCCCAAAGTGTGATACTGCGTTCTGATGAAGGAGCCAAAGACACAATCTATGCCTTGTCTCTAGAAAAATATGTATTTATTGTAAATTAAATATTAAACTACAATATTGTAACTATAAAGAAACTTTCAACATAAAAAAATACAATACGTACCTTCTCTATTCCATTTGCAATTGTCAAATCTTGGTCTATGAATATTGTTATAGGATATTTTTCTCCCATTGATTTCCTAAATTCACTAAATAACTACTCAAATGTTTTTTTTTTTCTCATCAGAAATGAAAGCACATCCAAACATGACATTTTTCAAATGGTTATTGATGTCGACAAATGGTGCAAAAATGAGGTTATACTTATTTATTCTATATGTTGTGTTAAATACTATCACATCTCCATATACTGTGTAATCATCTTTCATAAGAGAGTCTCTCCAAAATATATTATACAATCTTGCTTTATCATCTAATTTCATAATGTAGAAGAATTCTGGATCTTGAGAATTTTCAGTTTGGATCATATTCACAAATGTTTGCTCATCACCTGCCTTTATTGCTTCCATCTTCATTCGAGCTACAAAGTTTACATGATCCTTCAAAGTGTGACCTAAGTTTTCTTCCCTCCCTGCATCATGTGCCATGTAATGGTATGATTCAGTTGCTTTCATTCCTGACAAAATCATATGTTCAATAGCTTCTGCTTTCTCATTTGTGATATGCCTCTCTGAACGGTGATAATGGGTCCATTCTGTTCTTGTCAGTGGATGATTATGTGATATTTCATGCTTTACAACTTCATAAACACCCTCTTTCTTCAATTTAACACTCATTAATGCTTTGCAATCCGTCCTTGTAATTCCAACCCTTCTTTTCCTTGGAGAATTTGATGTTTTTCTCATTCCAGCACAAGTGCAAACAAATAATTTTGCTAATGCAACTCTAGTGCTCGAGTATCTTGTAGTTGCTTTTGGTACACAAAATCCTCCTCCTCGAGCATGTTGACAGTACAACTCGTACATCTCCTGAAGTGTGACTCTTGTCATCCCAAGTAAACTACCATTCACATCTTCAGATTGAGCATTATAATCTGTTTAAGAATGATGCCATTTCATATATCAGCTGATACTATAATGTTTATCAACTAATGCCATAATAAAATACTTTGATAATATAACAAAAATAAGTTTATATCATTACACAAATAAACTGATATCATAACATTTATTAAATGATATCATATCAATAACTCACTGATACCATAACAAAAGTACGATAATACCATAAGATATATACATTGATATCTTTACAGTACTTTGGATTACAAGTATTTGATGGATCTTCATGAATGCAAGCATATATTACAATTGACACACCATGTCAATGATTATAATTATGACAACTTTCCAACACTAGCTTAGATGGGGAAAACAATAATCTAAAGCGTAAATTTTGTCAAGGTCCAGGTGGAGGTGTAATGGATGCAATAATATTATGTTGTGATAGTTCTAGTGAATCGTCATGCATTTCTTCATCATCGCCACCTTTTTTCAAGAAAACAAGAGTTGAAGAACAACACATCAGATTCCCATCTTTGACCACTATTTTTGTGGATGCTGTTGGCAGCCCTCATTAATCATACCTCTCTCTCTCTAGAGTTTTTTCTATATTCTGTATAAATTATAGTTAATTGTATTCGCAAGTAACAATTAAATTGCCTTTCATCAACAACTCTACTAATTACGAAAAAGAGAAGGAAAAATAACAGAGGGAGTTGGTATGGCAAAAAGAGCTGGCAATTTACGGAGAGAGAGAGAAACAAGAGTGTTAGTAACAGTAATATTTCCAAGGCAAAAGCTCTAACAATATATACTTTTAGAATTCGTACCTTCATCTGCAATTTCAACAATTTGCTCGAATGTTTTAATTTCATCATCTTCCTCTTCTTCTATTTTTTTACCTTGTTCAATTATTACATTATAATCAGTGATTCCAGTATCTAGAAAACAAAAATTCATCAAGATAGACTACCATTGAACTCGATCTTCAAGTTGTAGTTATAAGCAAATCTATCAAAATCAAAATCAGTGTACCTGTGATGTATCTACTTGATTCAGAATTAGAAGGTTCGATAGACATTATTAACGGAAACGACATTGCAGATTCATCCATAGAGAATGTTGAGATAGCACTGTGAATGTTGAATTACCCTGAGAATGTTGAGAATGTCTTGCCATATTTCTGCTCCAATTCCCCAATTAATTTTTCAGTTTTTTATTTTGTTTATTTTTATTTAGATTTTGTGGGTAGGGTTAATGGGTTAGGTTTAATGGGTAGGGTAGTGGGTCAAAACAAGTTTCATAGTATAAAACTTGTTTATAGGAGACCAACTCTTTAAATATTAAAAAAAAAAAAACTTTTAAATCCTTATCTCAAAACATTTAAAATTTAAAACAAGGAAGAAAATATATTTTCTTGTGATTAAAGATTTGATATGACCATGTAATCCAATTATGTAGAGGTGAGAAAGATATTTTTGTTGAGAAAAAATAGGGAATCTTAAGTCCACTAAATTTCATAATTAAAAGATAAGATTTTCTAAATTTCAAATATTATTTTAAGAAGGACAAAAAAAATAGGCACTTTAGAATAGGAGAGAGATTTGTTGTTGAGAAAATCATGCTATACATATCTACGTGTATTGATTCTTATCTACACAATATATATATATATATATATATATATATATATATATATATATATATTATTAATTTTTAAAATCTTAAAATAACTAAGTTAAGAATTTTAGGGGTGTTACATCCTATCCCTTTTATAAAAATTTTCTTTCTCGAAAATCATTACTAAAACGATGCATGCATATGCTGATTTTTTCTTTTAAAAAAAAAGTAACGTTGTGAACATACTTATTTGTATGATAATAGCTTTGAATGAAACTTAATATGTAGCATAATGCATGTAACATATAGCA
The DNA here is from genome assembly GCA_030762865.1 of Paraleonurus japonicus. Classification (NCBI taxonomy): domain Eukaryota; kingdom Viridiplantae; phylum Streptophyta; class Magnoliopsida; order Lamiales; family Lamiaceae; genus Paraleonurus; species Paraleonurus japonicus. The sequence goes on along the minus strand of CM061055.1, from coordinate 21,316,438 downwards.
TGTGATCACCTTTTTCATGATCGAAAAATAGTATAGTGTATAAATATTCATGTCATAACTTTTTGAAGTTGTTGCGGCGGACGGTGGTGGATGTCATAACTTATAAAAAAAAACAATGCATACTTTAAATTCTATCGCGAGAGAATTTTTTTTCAAGACATAATTTTCTTCAAAAATAAAATACAAGACTCTAAAAGAAAGATATTTTTTTACAAGTCTACAAGAGCGTAGACCTACTCTGATACCACTCTGTCACGCCCCAATTTTCATAAATACAAATTTTCAAAAAATAAATAATAATTTTTTAATAAAAGGCATGAATAAAAGTTTAACTTGAGAAAAGGACTACAACTTTATTTGACAATAAAACAATTTTGACAATCAGCGGAAGCCTTTAAAATTTAAAATCGTGTCTCAAAGCAATTTATTTTAAAATATCAATTCGTACAAAAATAATATTATTTTATTAAACTTCACTGTGTAAAAATTGATAACGAATTAAAAGTTCATAAAAAATATAATATTAATCGAATGTCATCCACCGCCTCTTCTCACCAACAGCTCCTCAGTCTGAAAAAAATGTTAATGACATTGGGTGAGCAAAATCACTAGCTCAGTGAGGTCCCTTTGTCACAGTTAAATATCACACGTAAATAAAACCATCAACTTACATAATATTTATACTCAATATTTGTTCCTTGACTAAACCAAGGATGCGCAGGCTAAACCAACGATGTACGGTTTAATGCAAATAAATATGCGTTAACGAATGTCTAGAAAAGTCATAACATGCGTTAACGAAAATCATAATGTAAAATGCGACAAGCAACAATTAAACTCACATAAATATTTAAAGGTGACAAAGTAAATACGTAAGTAAGAAACCCACCTTGAATTAATAAATTTATGCAATACAATCCTATTGATAAGTCTCATTAATCCCGCCTTCGTAAATTGTTGAAAAGAAAACGATGAAAATTGGAAGAAATATTTGTGAGTATGAAATTTTTTCTAGGGCTAGGTCTTATATAAATAGATATATTAGGCATGGGCTTAGGCTTGGCTTGAACTTTAGTAAGATAAGTAGTAGAATTTAAATATTAAAAAAAAACTTTTAAATCCTTATCTCAAAACATTTAAGATTTAAAACATGGAAAAAAAAATATTTTTTTCTGATTAAAGATTTGATATGATCGTGTAATCCAATTATATAGAGAGGTGAGAAAGATATTTTTGTTGAGAAAAAATAGGGAATCTTAATTCTACTAAATCTAAGATTTTCTTAAACTCAAATATTTTTTTAAGAAGGAGAAAAAAATCGACACTTTAGAATAGGAGAGAGATTTCTTTGTTGAGAAAATCATGATATAGATAACTATGTGTGTTGATTCTTATCTGTTAGATCAGAAGAAGTTTTGATGAGTTAAAAACAAACAGACAAGAGTCAACTCATGCAAAGTAAGATGACCAGCTAAATGCGTAAGACAGCTGAGGAAGAGTTCTAGCACTAAGCTGATCAGACTAAGAAGAAGCTAGAAAAGTTAGCTGAGGACGAGAAAAAAGAAAGGATCATCTGAAGACGAGCTTGAGATAGTCATCAGTTAGAGACAACAATGAAGAGCTCAGATGAGGTCAAGACAAGCTGAGTAGAATAAGAAAGGCAAGTCTTCACCAAATCAGCTGCAGACGACTAGAATCAAGATCAGCTAGAGTCGAGGCGGTTTTCAAGAATAAGTTTGTTAATCGGTTTTTAGTTTGTTACAACAAACTAACCGTTTCTCAGGCTTATAAATAGATTTAGGCACAGTTTCAAACATAATTTTTTTTAGCACTCTTATTCACAATTACTCACAAATTTCAAAAGTCTCACAAAAGTTTTTCAAAGCGATATTCATCAATTTGAAGTGTTTGTAGAACACTCATTTGTATATCTTCAACACCATTGCACTGTATTCTAAAAATTCCAGGAAGATAGGAAGTTGAAGATAGGATTGAAGATAGAGATCTTCAGAAAGTTGTATTTGTAAGATTGTAAGTAAGAAAGTTAGTAAGTGGTCAAGACCTTTCTTCAAGTTGAAGAAGGAGAGTGGATGTAGGATCAGTTTGATCCGAACCACTATAAATCGTAGTGTTCTTTACTGCTTTATTTTACTTATCTTGTTCTAAATCCATTTTCAAACAAGTTCAATTTCAGATTCTTAATCAAATTGCTTTTGATCCATAATAGATTGAGTTTAAATCTATTTTCCGCTGTGTGAACTTTGATATTTTGAATTGATAATCTTATCTTTGAAAAAGGATTTGAAAATCTATTCAACCCCCCTTCTAGTTTTTCACTAGAAGGTTGTCTAAAGTTCTTTATTAGTCTACTCAATCCGTGGGACCAACATTATCTACACAATATATATATATATATATATATATATATATATAATATTATTATTAATTTTTAAAATTTCAAAAATAAAAAAGTTAAAAATTTTAGGGGTGTTACATATACTTAGTCTAACTATTAAAAAATATTATCACTTACTACTTCGGTTGTCTATACAATGTTTCTCAGTTGGTCATCTTATTTTACTACTCATCTTAACTTCATCAAAACTACATTTTTGTCCTAATATTTTTCCCCTTTTTGATGATGTTAAAACCACTCAAGAAAAGAAATGAGTTAGTAATATTAGAAATTATATATAAGTGATAAACAATTAAGACAAGTAGTCAGATATTCGGATGATACAGACAGTCAGACATTTAAGATCAGTTATTTTAAACAGATGAATTATTAAGAGAATTCAGATGTCACATCCCGATTTTCGAAGGTTTTTTCTTAAAAAAAAAAACAAACTCAATTAGCAACTTATTCAAAAACTAATTTTTGTTGTAAATAAACTATAAAGTTTTGAGGACTAGCTTAGTTGAAACTTTACACAAAATTTTGAAGAATAACATAGATAAAAAGATTTAACACAAAGACTCATATATTTATAAAAGGAACTAAAAACCAAATAATTTTTGATAAAACTTGCAGCGGAAGTAAATAGTGATAACATTAGTAAGTTTGAAAGTGGAACATAATCAATAGAAATTAATGTAATTTATTTTCAAGTATAAACAAGGTTTAATAAAATAAATGAGATGTGACTCCTAAGAAATATGTATTTAAAAATAATCCTAAAAATTTTTAAAATTCTTAGTTTGAACTTTAAATAAAAAGAACTTTAATTATTACTGGAATGCTTGTGACACATCCATCGGCCCTCCGCCACACTCATTTTTAATCTGAAAAATATTAATGTGATTGAAGTGAGCAAAACAACTAGCTCAGTAGGATCCCATTTGTCACTGTTAAATAACCAACACAATCAAACTTCACTGTGTAAAAAATGTTGCCTATAAAATTTTTCTAAGTTGGAGTGTAAAATATTAAGTGGGACAACATCCAGGGTGATGCGTAAAAAATGTACCTTTATTTTTTCCGCCTGGAAAGTGACGCGGATAATTTTGAATGACACGATTCAATTCACTTTCTTCTCGAATGCAAAGACCTGTAAAACACGCCGGAGGGTTCTCCGGCGTAGGCACTCCGACGCTCAAGTCAGATACCGAGAAAACCCAAGAAATTATAATATGATAAGTACGTAAGTTGAGTGTGTAAAATGTTGTGTCCCTTTTCTTTAATAAGATGTACTATGTATAATCATACCTATAATTATTTTCCCCGTCTGCATGTTATCACGTCCGGTCATCATGCGGTCATCATGTGTCCTCTAATCGACGGTTATCTCTCTCCCCTATCGCCGTAATGGCTGCATCGTGGAAGAGGTCCATGCCTTGGCCCCCAATTATCTCTCTTTTTGTTAGCTAATAAGGATATTCCCCCATATGGGCCATATACTCCCTTATTTCATCCCTTTTGGGCCTGTCTTTACTGAGAGGCCATCTAACTCTGACCGTCCCTTTCTCGGGCCCCATATGGCGATAATTATATACCCTCCTCCTTGGGCCCTGCTTAGCCGAAAGCCCATCAAGACTATTCTAATTTATATATGCTTTTGGCCTAGGGAGGTGGGTTGGGCCTTTCGGATCTTGCTATAAAATACCGTATCAACCACTCCCCCCTACTCTAGGGAGCGATATCCGGACTGGCTAAAGTAAAGAGGTTAACCCGCCTGGCTCCAGGTCTGCCGGGGCGAATTTTCCTTTCGTGCTAGGAACCGTGCTCTACTTTCTTTTTGAATTCTCAAAAATCCCGACGACGCATCATATCCCGTGTCTGTCAAATCGCAAACAACTTTACGCATTTCTCCTGTTTCTCATTAATCCCTTTTAGACACATATTTTCTTTTTTCTCCGTTCCTTCTCCAGAATTCTTTAAGGAAATCTTTGAGATTCTTCCCGTGGCGTCTCCTTCCTCCCAACAGCTCTTCGAGTCTCCGCTCTGCATATTTCATCTTCTTCGTTACTCCAGGTAAATACTGCTTCCTCTTTTGTTCTCCTTCTCTTTCTATTTTTTGTGGGCATTTATTCGCTATGTCTTCGGCCAATACTTCACGGTCCTCTTTCGAAACCCCGAATTCTCCCCAAAGCTCCTATCACTCTACCACTGACCATTCCTTGACTCCGTCTGTTCTCTCCCAAGAAAAAGTTCTTCTCTGGGACAACCTTTACGGTCCTACCAGACTCCTCCAAAAGAACCTGAAGAATTACCACGAGGAAGGGTTAATCCCTCTTTCTTAGAGTATTTCACTCCCCACACTTTCTGAGTGTCCCAATTTGATCTCCAGCCCTCGCCTCGCCTTCTGACATGCGCAATTTGAGGTGGGTCTCAGATTTCCTATCCCTAAATTTCTCTACCAGATTTCTGATCTTTACAAACTTCCTCTCAACCAATTTTCCCCGAACGCTATACGTATGATGATTTCATTTTATGCTTTAATGAAAGGGAATGGGGGAAAACCTACAGCAGAATTGTTTTTCTCTCAATTCACTTGTAAATCCACTGGCCCATTCTTCTATGTTCGCAGTCGCGTTAAAAGTCATTGTACCTTCCTTGGTAGTGTCCCCAACATAAATAAAGAATGGCCGAATTACTACTTTTTCGTGTCTCCACCCCATCCCTGGCCTTTTGAGAACCGCAAATGGGTTTACAAGAATCCTTTACCCCTTGTTCCATCAACCCTCATTCGTTCTTCCCTAAATCAGCAAGTAATCAAAAAATTAAATGCTCATGTCAAAGCCTTTGGATATTTCTATCTCCCAGAACTTTGCTCCAATCCTCGTCTCTTATCATTTTTCAAATTTAGCTCCAAGAAAATCCCGTGGAACCCGATGATGGTAACTACCTATCTTTTCTTGAGTTATATCTTGATTTCATCATTGCTAATTTCCTTAACTAACCTATTATGTGTTATAATTCTGGGTGCAGAGATGTCTTGGTTGACTAAAGTGGTAGCAAATCCGACTAAGTCCACCAACTCTGTTCCCCCGACTCCTACAGAGAAGTCTGCAGATGTCGCTCCTTTATCCTCTACTCCCCCTGGTGATGTTGAGAAAGACGCAGCCCCAGCTCCCTCTAAGAGGACACGGGCTGCCAAAGGTAAAAGCCAAGCCAGTCAGCTTGGCACCCCCTGGCGAAATGATCCGCCGCAAGTACCCAACTCGCCGAAGCCAGGGTATCCCTTCCCAGCCCATCGACGTGGATGCTCCATCTCCCCAGCCTTCTACCTCCAGGTTTTTCAGTGAATTCATAACATCTCAAGAATATGATTAGTTGTTGCAGCTTCCTCCGGATCAGCAAAAGCATCAAGCGGTGAGCCACTTTGCTCAGGTGTCTTTTATGATCTTGACTTTGTTGTCTAAGTTTTCTTATCTTCGGATTTATCTCCCGATTAATGGAATTGTCTGTCCTCCTACCTCTATAACAGCTGGGCGTATTACTCACGGGGCTATGGAAATCTTCCCATCTGCTCCCCTCTTCTGAAGTTCAAGAGCTGGAGGATTCCCTAGCTGCAGAGAGACAAAAGAATGCCTTGGTTTGGTCTCGTGTCAAGCGATTGGAATCTGAATCAGATGCTTTGAGGAAGGAGCTTATCTCCGAGAAGTCAGCTCGCATCTTAGCCGAGAAGGAAGCAAACGATTTATCAGTTCATTACTCCCTCCAGGAATCAAAAATCCATCAAGAGATCCTGTTGAAAGGAGCTAGGCTATGCCTTGATAACCTCTTTATGGCAGAGCTGGGACAAACCTTCCTGCATTCTCTCCACTTATCCCTTCATGATACATACTTACAGCATTCCAACTTTTTGGGTGACATGGGCCCTCACATTCGCCATTTTTACGAGTATGGCTTTGACTCAGCAGTAAAGTAGCAATCTGACCCCTCCTTCACCGATATTTATGACAAAGAAGGCACTCTTGCTGATTTGCCCCCTCCTCCAGATTTCCGCAGGGATCCTACCCGTCCTATAGAAGAAGCTTGGTGGCTTCCTATTTTCAAACAAACCATTTCCTCCCAGCTGAAGTCAGACTTGACCCTTACCGCACTAAATCCGATGAAAAATCCCCTGTATCCCGCAATTATTGATCATCCTACCTCTCAAGAAGAGGCTTACATGGTGCCCGCACTTGATGGTGAAGGCACTGGGTTTGAGGCGGAAGAACCCCCTAGCTCCTCCCCCGTTTAGCCTCATATCTCTCTACTCCTTCTGAACAATTTATTTTATGTATCATATACCTTTTATTTTTGTTTTTTGTGCAAGTATGGTGCACTAAACTTCTTCCCCACTTCTGATGGGGATCATTTGATGGCGGATATTTCCTTTTGCTACTCATATCTATATATTTTATATCTCTGCTTATTTCTGCATGTTTGTTGAGTATTTTTCGACTTCTTGTTTCCCTTGCTGGGAATCTATATGATGCATACTCGAGGATTTTTATATGCTCTTTTATCCATTGTTATCGTACAGGTTCCTTGGTTCCTCAAGGTTTTCTCTATAAGTTAGACTTGCTATTGTCTGCTGTTGTGTATCCCTTGCTGGGAATTAGCTAATGCATGTTCTAGGTTTTCTTCATGCTTTCTAATTTTAACAAGTTTTCATGCAATTTGGCAGGTAAGAATCATCCTTAGTCTACTAGGACTCCTCTTGAGTAGACTTAGTATCTTCGGCCTATACCTCTTTCACACGTTAGCCATGATTTCAGAATTTTAACTTTGTTTCCGTCGGTAAAACCCCTTCTGGGCCTCCAGCCGGGCTCATATGTTTTTCCTGGGTTTTTCTGACTACCATAATGTTTTTTTTATACAATTTATCTCTCTCTCTTGAAACCTTATCTAGGCATCCAGCTAGACTTATCGAGTCTAGCTAAGCCTTTATAAAATTTCTTAATTCCATTTTGTCTCAAACCCTTCCTGGGTAGTCAGTCAAACCAATCGAGTTTAACTTAGTATATCTCTTGAAGTTATTTCTTAACTTCAATTCTCGGAAAAAACCCTCTTTAGGTAGCTAGTTAAACTAATCGAGTTTAACTTAGTATATCTTTTGAAGTTATTTCGTAACTTCAAGTCTCAGAAAAAACCCTCTCTGGGTAGTCAGTTAAACTAATCAAGTTTAACTTAGTATATCTTTTGAAGTTATTTCTTAACTTCAATTCTCAGAAAAAACCTTCCCTGGGTAGTCAGTTAAACTAATCGAGTTTAACTTAGTATATCTTTTGAAGTTATTTCTTAACTTCGCAATTTGAGCACTGTATATTTGGCAATGACACAATTTTTCTCATTTCTTCCTAAGGATACCCCATCCCACTCAAACTCAACTTTCTTTGGGATATATTTGAGAAGACGCAATAGCAATTTAGTCAAATAATAGCACATTAGTTAATGCCTACAATTGATTGTAATAATATAAATTAATATATATATATATATGTGTATATATATATAACATCTCCTATGAAGAATTCTATAGAACGGAGGAAATATTAATTATTTTCATTACATATATAGTAGTATAACTATTGTACAAATTAACGTATCAATACTCAAAAAAATCAACAACTTCGGTGGTCGTGAAATCTTGTCTAAGTAGGTATTAGAATAAAACTTTGTACACCTTGTTGAGTAAAATGATGATCATAGAACTACTCAGAAAAATTAACAACTTTGGTCGTCGTGAAATCTTGTCCAATTAGGGATTGGCCCAGGTTATTGACACCACCATAATTGGTAAACACACCATCCAAAATTTTTGACAAAAAAAATTACACATGAAAAGACTATATTGTCCTTTCGAACACGTAATAAGATACATGAATTACCAATTAAACATATTTTCGAACTCAACTATGGTGGTGTCATTCGATCAAAAAAATAAAAAACTATGGTGGTGTCATCGAGTAAATAACCGGCGAGAGAATAAATTAAATATATTTATCACAGTGAATTAGACACTACCGAGTTTCATCGAGTCACCACTAAATCACCGGCGAGTCGACGATACGATTCACAACAGAGTCAAAATAATAAGTTTCATTTCAAATATTTTGAAAAATATACAAATATTCTAAGAAAAAATTCAAAAATAAATAAAAATAAACAAACCACATCTGTTCAAAAATTAAATTCGAATACCGATCAATATTTCAAAAAAGAAAATCGAAAAAACAGTTATATTTCGGAATTTTTTTCCGAACAAACCACATGAATTCGAAAAAAAAATAAAAATATTAATCGAATTTTTTTTCCGAACAAGAACACATATTTCGAAAAAAAAAATCGAAAAAACAGTTATATTTCGAAAAATTTTTCCGAAAAAACCACATGAATTCGGAAAATGATAAAAAAAATGCTAATCGAATTTTTTTTTTCGAACAATAACATATATTTCAGAAAAAAAAATCGAAAAAAATCCAATAATTGGACGGATTCAGATTTTTCGAATAAGAACACAAATTTAAAATCAGATTCCATTGAATAAAAACACAGATTCAAATTTCGAAAGAAATCATAAGGAAAAAGTAAAAAAAATGTTTATCAAATCTTTTCAATAAATACATAAAAAAAAAAAGAACCTGACGAAGGACGGAGAAGACGACGCGGCGGAGAAGAAGAGGGGGCGACGACTGGGAGGAGGAGGGCGCGGAGGAGCGACTATGAGGAGAAGGAGATCGCGGCGCGAAGAAGGAGAAGAAGAGAGACGAAACGGGGGCGGCGCGGAGGAGGAGAAGAAGAGGAGAGGCAGAACGTGGCGGCACGGAGGAGGCGGAGAGGCGCAGAGAAGAGGTTTGCGTGAGCGTGTGTTAGGTTTTGATGGAAGAATTAGGGTTTTGTTTGATTTAAGGGTATAATTGGTAAATTAGACATGGTGTGTTTACCAAATAATTTAAAGTGGATGGTGTTTTCATCCCAGAGGTATTTTTAACAATTATGGTGGTGTCAATAACCTGGCCCTTAGGGATTAGAATAAACATGAAATAATAGAATATATATAATCATGTCTTTGGATGACATAAAGAAATATGTACACACATAACATTTGCGTAATGGCGCGATGTGTCGGCAATTATAATATTTTTATATTTATTATTTATTAATAAGCCCTAATTAGTATAATTAAATAACAGGTGGTGTATCTGAACACACTAATTATTCGTAGATACGTACTTTTGTGTGCCATCGAACTTTTAAGTATTTTGTGCCACTAAAATAGTCTCTTATTTATTTTTTAATATGTTCTAAATTATATTTTTGTTTTTTATTTTAGTTATTAAATATTTATTTTTTATCAAATAATCTTGAAAGTGTGAGTGGGTGATTTAACATTCGAGGCATTAACAGATCCATATACTATCAATTTTTATTTAGATAGGTACCCTCAAACTAATTTTTTGTTTTAAAAAGCCCTTCAAGTTTTGGAATAATATATCACAAGCTCCTCCGTGACGAATTTTATTTTAGAATTATCTTAATTATCCGTGAAACAATATGTACGTTAAGTTTATTAATATTCAGATGTGTTTAGTACAAGTCATTTTAAATCCAGTATTTCAGGGGATGAATATGTAAATGACTTGCGAAAATTACTTTTGTGTATAATATAAATCAAATAAAGCTGACATGTACGTTATTTAACGGGACCATTAAGGTGAATCGAAAAATTCTTAAAATTTCATCTTGAGTGAACTTTTGGAATAATTTTTTGATATTAAATGACATTTAAATTAAAAAAAAATAGTTTAGGGAACTATCGTAACAAAAATTGATAGCTTAGGGACCTCGTGATGCATCATGCCTTTATTAAATGATATATCTCTAAACCAGGTGGCTTAGCCCACCTGGCCACCGGGTTCCTCATTTTAGTGGGAGATTCAGGTTCGATCTTGCAGTAAATAAATCACCTTATAAAGGTTCAATATATTTAATAATAGAAGGTGATTCATACCCGACATATATTCCCAATCTCCATTGGGGCCCATTTTAGTACAATGAGGTAGTGCAATTGGAACATAAACCGCACACCCAAAAATTCGTAAATGAGAAATATTGGGCTCATAACCAAATGTTAATTGTAGGGGTGTGATGCGTAGGACAAAGTCACGCTAACAAGAATCAAACCCGTACCTGAGATTCGCGAGATCACTCTTCAAACACGTGCCAAAACAGTGCAATCCGAACCCGAACGCGAGCTTCGAATACCTGCAAAACACGCCGGAGGGGTCCCCGGCGTAGGGACTCCGACGCTCAAGTCAGTGATTGGAAAGTGTGTAAAAGGAGGGCCCTAAATACCCGTTTAGGGACCTCTGGGAGCTAATATAAGTTAACTGAATAGATGCTAATAGAGATAATTTTTACGTGCTCAAAGTGTGATTAGTAAGTCAGTGAATTCGTACCTTCTTCTTTTCATGGATCATACATAAATAGTACCTGGAAGTGGACGGTTATCACCACCCTCCGATGAAGCTCTCCACTCTTCATCGTGTTCCTCCCACGTTAACGTCCATCCTCCACGTCCCACTCCTTATTCCCCGGAATATTCCCTTCCAGATCTTTCTTGATACTCTCTTTGTGCCCTCTTTGACCGAGTCTTGGCTTGTTCCTTAATTAACTCCTTACGTTTATCCTAACCGCCAGCCCCTTTTCTTGGTACTTATCCTAACTACCTATGATATTCTTGTTAATCTGATCCCATATCGGTATTTTGGGCTTACTTTTGGACTTATCCTTATGCTTCCCGCTCTGGGCCCCTCCTTGGGCTATAATTGGGCCCTCGCCCATTTTTTGGCTTTCTACCCTTATTTGGGCCGAACTTGGCCCATAACATATTTGTACCGTATCAGGGAGAATAATTATTATAATTTGTTGGCCGAATTCTCAGAAGTGTTGTTGCATGTAATATAGCATGTCCCCAGCAGATAAAGGGAGTTTTGATTTCATTAACAATGGTCGAGCAATTAATTGTAATCGTTTAATAAATGATTCAGCTAAACCATTTTGTGTTTGAACATAAGCTATAGGATGTTCAATAGTTATTCCACTGGACATGTAATAATCATAAAAAAACTTGTGATGAGTATTCACCAACATTGTCTAAACGAATTTTCTTAATCGGATGATCTGAAAATTATGCTCGCAATTTAATTATTTTAGCAAGCACTCTCGCAAATGCCAGGTTGCGATATTATAATAAACAAACATGTGACCATCTTGTTGATGCATCAACTAACACCATAAAATATCAAAATGGTCCACATTGTGGATCTACAAGCCCACAAATATCACCATGAATTCGTTCTAGAAATGCAGGAGATTCAATACCCACTTTACCTGGTGAAGGTCTAACAATTAACTTTCCTTGTGAGCAAGCAACACATGAGAATTCATTTGAATTTAGCAATACCTTTTTATTTTGCAATGAATTTCAATTATTCGTCTCATCATTGTGGAACTAGGATGTCCAAGGTGATTATGCCAAACCATAAAATCTTTGGGATTACTGGACTTCTGTTCTATTAGTTGATATGCTTCAACTGTATTTATTTTCGTATAATATAAGCCAGAAGAGAGTGAGTACAACTTTTTTAACACACATTTCTTTCAAGAAATATCTTTTGTAATCAATAAACATTCATTATTTTTTTCATTTAGATTCTACATATGATTCTAAATATCTTGTCGTAGGCAATTCATCCTGTAAAATATTCTCAGTAAATTGACAACCTGTAACGGGTCGAGGCATACTAACCCGATTTTCCAACTGGTGCTTCATGTTATCCATCTGTCTCCTTAGGGAGCTGATTTGATCCTTCATAGCTTCTGACTGAGTATCCCCAATACCCTCCTCTTCGTCTTCGATCTTATTCCCCCGCTGCTGGGGGGCGGTTTCCCTCCCCCGTGCAGCTTCTTCTGGACCAGCCTCCCTTGGTCGAGGAACTGCTGATCTTCTTACTTGGACTCCTTCCGCTCCCAGGGCTTCCTCCTGGTTTCTAGACTCCGCCTCTCTCCTTCGTTCTTCTTGGTCCTCATCCTGCCTACCCCCCCATGGCTGGCATCTAGCAGGCAAGTTTCCTAGTCCTGCTTCTCCTGTCCTTCCTGCAGGTGGGGGTCCTCCCCCCTCCGTCGTTGCTCTTGCTACAGCTTGAGCTATCATATCATCCACACTACAAGAAAAACGCTGAAAGACAATGGTTTTTACCCGATGTCTTTCCAGAAAAAAAGACGTAGTAGCCAACGTTGTAAAAGGTGGGCGCCGAAAGACAACGGTTTAAAACCGTTGTCTTTCCACTTCTTTTACAACGGTTACAGATGTTGTCTTACTTCAAAAAACCGTTGTAGTAAGCAACAAAATTATCTAATTCCGTTGATTTCCATATAATATACAACGTTTTATAACCGTTGTCTTTACCTAAAAAACTGTTGTGTATTCCAGCAAAACACTGATAGACAACGGTTGAGAACCGTTGTCTTTATAAAGAATATACAACTGTTTATAACCGTTGTTTTTACCCAAAAAATCGTTATTTATTCCAACAAAACGCTGAAAGACAACGGTTGAAAACCGTTGTCTTTACACAGAATATACAACGATTTATAATTGTTGTCTTTACCCAAAAAACCGTTGTTTATCCCTAACAAAACGCTGATAGACAACGGTTAAGAACCGTTGTTATAATTGTATTACAACGTTTTGGAACCGTTGTCTTTCTATACAGAAATCGTTGTTTATCACACGTATATACAACGGTTTAGAACCGTTGTTTCTATTTTATTACAATATTTATTACCCGTTGTCTTTTTATTAAATAAGCGTTGCGTTAACTTCATTATAGACAACAATTTTGGAACGTTGTCTTTTTAAATTTTTTATTTATTTCCTAATAAAAATTATTATTAATTATATCAATAGCAAAATAAAAATTCAAAATAAATCCATAAACATTCAACTATCAATTCGTCAACAAAACGAAGTTTACAAAAATATTTTTCCCATTTAACTACAACCAACAATAATTTCATAAAGTTTTGAATACCACCAACAAATCATTTACAATAATTTTTTAATATCATTGACAAAAGGTTTGTCTACTATTTACCAACATCCATGCAAAAAATAGACAAGCTAGCCATATTCTTCCACCAACATTTGTGCACCATCTCTCTCAACACTATATTACAAAGAAAAAATATAAGTAACAAATAAAATCACACACATATAGTCCAAGAATGGAAAAATAATTAGAAAAATAAGTAAACAAACCTTGATATATTCATACATATGTTCCAGAATGCATTCAGCCCATTCAATCCTCATTTGATTGATTTCGTCTACGGAGTAAGTGTTTTTCTTAAACTATGAAATATAAATGAATTATGAAAAAAAATAAATAAAAATGATTGTAAAGAAGCTATTATCACTACGAATGAATTATGCAATATGAAAAAATATTACCAATGACTGCAACGAAGCTATTGCCACTTGTCCATTAAATTCCAAAATTTCTTCATTTAGCACAGAACAAAAAATCTGCATTGGTAACCATCAGGTGGCTTAGGGACCTGGGTATGGAAAACACAAAATGAACAAAATATTATCATTCGTTAGAATATGTGCTTACTACTTTATTTTATGTACCTTAAGTATTCTCCAGATGGTGGGTTTCTTGCAGGCCTTTTCCATCCCTGCATCAGTCAATCTTATAGTCCTTCACATATTTCAAAAAAAATACATATACTACATTAGCTAGGTGTAATTTAATTACTTTTTCTAGTTAAACTAAAAATTATACCCATAAAAAACAAAAGAAAATTATTATTATGATTGAATTAGTTGAGATCGATGGTCATGGATAATGAATATTGGCGACATGCATATATGCACCAGTTTTCCTAATCTCAAATCAAGTGCATTTTCTAAATTTGTTAGGATTTCATTTTCAAAAAGTTCAAATTGAAAATTGTATGAAACCATTTATGAGTTCGAAATCCAAATATAAAATTAGCTTCCCATTTATTCTTTACTAGAGGTATACGTATTCATTGTCTGGCAAACAAAATTGATCTCATATATATACAACATATATATGATCAAAATGCAATGAAAATACTACACGAGACATAAATTTTGGCTATTATTCTTGATCAATGAGACGGAGTGAGCAATGAATAACTAAATTAAAGCTCGTTTACATTAAGGCTTGAAGGGTGCAAAGACAGCAACAGAATTTTGGCCACCAAAGCCCATTGAGTTGGATATGGCTGCAAAAAAAAAAACAAGAAAAAAAAACTTAATCACTAAAGAAAGATAAAAATGCATGAAGCACAATTTGAATCACAATTAGGGTACAAACTATCTCAATTGATCAACAATCATCAACAATCATAGCACAAGGCAATCAAATCATCCTCAATTTCAATTATCCCAAGCACAAGTGGATTAGCTCATGGAGCAAAGTGCAAAATCCATGGGTACAAAATCTAATTGCATAATAAAAAATCTAATCACAACAATTAACAAATAGAAATGAGTAGAGAGGAAGAACATCACCAATTGAACCAAAATGTTCACTATATTGAATGCTTGAATGACACGACCACATTTTTCACAACTAAACGTAATATGAACTTAAACATAAAACAATCAAGAAAACGTGCTATAATTTTTTTTTCTTTCAAACGGCATAACACTATCACATACTCAAAACATAACCTGTTCACATTCATACCAATTCTTAACAACCCTAATCCACAAAACACACCAGTCATTGCTTGCTTATACTGTACATATCCAAAACAGACATAAAATACAATAGCAGAAGCAAAATAAGTCACGGTCCTGCCCTGCAAGAGCGCCACGACTTGTTCAGTAACCTCATCAGTAATCATCAGGATTACCTACAATGCATAAACTGGGTGAGATATAAATCTCAGTAAGCAGAAATTATGCATGATGCAGTGTTTAGTTCGAAAACCTCCCAATGCACAATGCACTCTCTTTAAAATCATCAATTTATTTATGAAACACTCGTTAGGGCCCCTGACTCACTACTATGCACCAGAAGATGAGCACTAAGCTCAATTCATTTATATTTAAGTGGTCACTATATGTATGACCTCGACGTGAGGCCCATCCTCTTGTGGCCACCGAGGGTCCCCTCCATCGCGCCCCTCATGACCACCAAGAAGTTATCCCTCCACACCGAAATACTGTTGAGGTTCTCACCCTCTAACAGCCTAGCAAGGTCCATCACCAAACCTGACCCCCTGTCCGTTAAGAAGTACCCTCTGTAAAATCAATATATGTGCGACAACACCATAGCACATGTGACGGTGGCCTACGCTAGGTAGCATACACTAGGATCTGTCTGGTCGCCTTAACTCCTAGGTCGCCCCTGCCGTCCTCGGTGCATAATCAGTGGTCAATCACACCATTTGATAAAACATTTTCATGTTAATGCATGATATGCATGATGCAATGCAGCATATACACACAGTAAAATCACATGCTCAAGACACTCTTTCCATTTCTGCAATATCATGGAATTCACAAATTCCTTTCATTATAATCTTTGAACTCACAAGTTCAATTCACAACAATCACTGAACTCACAAGTTCAATTCACAATACTCACTGAACTCACATGTTCATTCCATTTCAGATTTGGAGCTCACAGACTCCTTTCACAATAATAATTGAATATCACCCAGATATCACAATTAACCAAATATTCACATATCACCAATTAAACATAAATACTTCATAAAACACTATATATATGCATTGTACGTGCAAATGAATTTCTACTTACCTCAATTCCGCAAAAACATTGCTAAATCAAACCCTTAAACCCTTCCATCACCTTTCCAGTATCAAATAAGAACAAATATTAACGATTTGAGGGTAGAATTTTGTTCTACTCGTCGCGAGCTTCAAAACGGTATAAAATTTATCAATTAACAGAAGTCGAAAACTTACCAAAATACTTCAGAATTTCTCCTTCTCTTTCTCTTCCTATCTTTCTCTCTGTGTCTATGTGATCGTATATGGCTGATCT
This sequence comes from Paraleonurus japonicus, assembly GCA_030762865.1. Taxonomy (NCBI): domain Eukaryota; kingdom Viridiplantae; phylum Streptophyta; class Magnoliopsida; order Lamiales; family Lamiaceae; genus Paraleonurus; species Paraleonurus japonicus. The sequence continues at coordinate 21,299,890 of CM061055.1, read as the reverse complement.
TGCTAGGATAATTAAGCCACTCCACCGCCTAAGTAAACTTACAGGGTTTATTAATATTAACTTGATTCGTGGCCCACTGATAACTTGTGAAATATAGTTTATCATATATATATATATATATATATATATATATATATATATTACTATAGGACATATGCTAATATTTTAGTAAACTTATCAACTATTATTATTATTATTATTATTATTATTATTATTATTATTATTATTTTTTTGTTAAGCTAGTAATAGTTGTAGGAAGCATATAAAATGATACAAACCACTCACAGATAGTACACGTATATGCATATACATATAAAGAGTAAGATTTATTATTTTAATTAATAATACCATGTCATCAATAAATATATAAGGGTCTTCTCACCACTAAATATGTAATGACATATTTAATTAATTCAATATTTAAAAGCACAATAAAATAATACTAGATAAAATATTTAAAAACACAAGTAGCACATAATTAATTAACATACACTCAATGCATGAAATATATTGAAAAAATGAGTAGTGAGAGTCTCGGGTATCACATTGAATCTTCAAATATAAACTCTTCTCCACTTGAATTACAAATTGGAATGAGAAAACTAATGGATCAAAGTACAATCTAAGGTACAATTAATGAAAATCTATCTAAATCTAACAATCTAATCAACCTACAATGAGAATTATGCTAAGAATTCAAAAAATCGCCCTAAAAACTGTAAGTAACTGCTATGGGGAAGGTTATTCTCTATTTTCCACTCATATGGCTTTAAAAGGCAAATTTCTAAAAATCGGCACCCTCGACTCAAGGTTGGGGCCCTCGAGTCGAGGCTCTTTAAATCGTGAATTCGCTTTTCCAAAAAAAACTCCAGCCTTGACTCGAGCTTCAGCCCCTCGAGTCGAGCTTACCACATTTGTCATGACCCTCGACTCGAGCTTCCAGTCCTCGAGTCGAGGTGCCTCTAAAATTTGTAATTTTTTTCTCTTGCCTGCACCCTCGGGTCGAGCTCCCTGGACCTCGACTAGAGGTCGGGTCCAGGGAATTTTCTCGACCCGACTTCCGCCTCCAGCCCCCATTTTTGCCCGTCTCATTTGTCTCTTCGCCGTATGAATGCCGGTACTCTCGGTTTGATCAAATTCCACCGATTTACCTGAAAACGGGATGAAAAATATAAAAAATCACACAAGTGATACTTTTCAACCAAAGAGTGATACTCTACACTTTTAAGCACAAAATCTAACACTTTTGACCACTTTGTGCACCAAAATACCCCCTCAAATCATGCATCAATTCACTCCAATCACTTATGGAGTAATAACCGTTACCACAGTGTTAGGGCATTATCCCGCACGTTCCCTCATGATGTCGTGCGTGGATATCTTCTCTCTTAAGAAAACTGATTGTGCCTACGTTTTCCCTCCCTGGACGGAGGTTGTACACAGTCAATGAGGAATATGGGGAATATTCCTTGACTTGGGCCTTAATCTTCTCAACCGCTTGTTATCTTTCACATCTCTCGGTCTTATCAGGTAATTTGCCCGCGTGGGCCTAGTCAATACCTGTTTAAGGGATTTAAACCTCGCCTGGGCCTCGCGACCCACCTGCAGTCAGGTTCGGGCCTCGCGGCCTTCCTGCAGTTAGGTTTGGGCCTTGTGGCCCACCTGCGTACAAGCCTGAGCCTCGTGGCCCGCCTGTAGGTAGGTTTGGGACTTTGCAGCCTCCCTGTGATCAGTGTGGGCTCGGGCCCACCTCATGTTTTCCCCCCTCTATTGAGGATATTTGGTTACGTCATTGGGCCCTATTGGGCCGGATATCCTTGGGCCCTACGCGTAGTTGGGTTCGTCATTTTTATCCGCATTGGAAATCCTCCCTGCAGCTTTAGCTTTCCAGGATACATCCCCCCTCGCTGACTGTTGGAGTCTAGTGACTCTTCGGCTCCCTAGGCCGCCAGCTATCGAGCATGCATCTGTTCTTCAGTTTCCGTACACTGATACACGTCTCAATTAATTTCCTTCTTTATTTCAAATCAGTTCCGCTTCTTCTCCCTTTCCCTCATAATTCCTTTTCGCGAAATTTCTCCTCAGTCCAGGCTTTCTCCCATCGTCTTCTCTCTCGTATTCCGCTCTTCTTCTTGAATCCAGGTAATTCTCTCCTTTATTTTCTTGTTTTAGTTTCCCATATAGAATTTCGGGCAATGTTTGAGTCACGTTCTTCTAAGACTCCCTCTCTCACCCGTAATTCTTCTGAAAGTTCTCATCACTCTCCTATTATGAACCCTCACGAGAATCCTTCCCCCATATTTTCCTCCTTGCCCGAGGTGGATAGGGTTCACTTCTGGGATTCTTTCGCGGGTTCTTCGAAACTTAAGGCAAAAGCCCTAAGCAGTTATTTCGACGATAACCTGATCTCTTCAGGTTACCACATATCTCTTCCTAGCTCAAGTGAGCGCCCAAATCTAACTTCTTCTCCCACTCTCGCCTTCTGGCATGCCCAGTTTGAAGCTGGGCTAAGGCTTCCTCCTTTTAAGTTTTTATGCCAAATCTCTGACCTTTACGGGTTCCTCTTAACCAGTTCACCCCAAATGCCATTCGGATGATGATTTCCTTCTATATTCTTCTCAAGGGGAATGGGGGGAAACCATTAGCTGAGTTATTTTTCTCCCAGTATAACTGCAAAAGTACGGGTCCTTTCTACTACGTGAGTGGTAGGGTGAAAATCCCAAATATCAACAAAGAATGGAATGATCATTATATTTTTATCACGTCTGACCGTCCTTGGCCCTTTAAGCATCAGAAATAGATTTACAAAAATCCGTCTCCTCCAGCTCCTTCTAATCAGATTTCCTCTTCTACCAATCGCTGGGTAATTCACATGTTAAACGCCCATGTAAATACTCACGGATATTTCAACTTACCCGAACTTTGCTCCAACTCTCGTGTCCTTTCCCATTTTAAATTCAGCTTAGCGAGGATTCCCCTCGAACCGAATGATGATAACTGTCTTTTTGTTGCTTTCTGCATTTATGAATATGATCATATCTGATGCTGACTCATGTTGCTTTCCACTTCCAGAAATGTTGTGGTTATCTAAGGTCCTAGAGGGTCCCGCTGACTCCTCTGATTTAGCGCCACCTTCTCCTGCCTCACAAACCGATGCTCAAGACGTGCCTCATTCATCTCCCGCCACAGATCCCATGGAAGATCCGGAAGCTGATGCCCCTCCCTTGAAGAGGTCGAAGACAAACAAGGGTAAAGCTTCAACTAGCCAGGGCTCGCTCCCCTCCAAAGATACATTCCATCGTAAGTACCTAACCAGGCGCAGTCAAGGTCTCTCTTCTACCCTGGTTGACGTCGATTCTTATTCCTCGGGTACTTCTGCCAGTAAGTTTTTTGGTGATTTGATATCTGCTAAAGATTGTGAGAGGCTCGTCAACCTCCCTCCTGATCAACAACAACACCAGGCTGTAGGTCATTTTGCACAGGTAATTTCTACCTTAGCATGCCCGTTAGCGTGTACTTTTCAAGATAATTGTTAACACAGGTTGTGCTCTTTGCGTTTCAGTTAGGTATTCTGTTATCCAGCTTGTGGAGCCCTTCCAACCTTCTCCCTTCATCTCAGTTCAAAGAATGTGAGGACTCCCTCCTCGTGGAGAAGAAGAAGACCACTCTTGCCTCTCTTCACATCAAGAAGATTGAGGCCGAGCTGGCAAAGGCCCAGACAGCGCGGGAGGCCGCCGAGAAGGAGACCAACAATCTAGCTGTCCACTATGCTTTTCAGGAATCTCAGGTGCACGAGAAAGCCCTTGTGGAGGGAGCGAAATCCTTTCGTGATCACCTCTTTACTTTTGAATCAGGTCAGCAGTTTTTACACTCTTTGTGGGTCAACCTTAAGGATACTTATTTGCAGCATCCTAGTTTCTTGGGGGACATGGGTCCCTATATCAGACACTTCTATGAGTACGGCTTTAATGTCGCAGTGCAGCAGCAGACCGACCCCTCCTTTACTGGTGAATTTGATAGAACCGGTCCTCTCCAAGCCATGCCCACCCCACCATGCTTCAAGGGGGATGCTACTCGCCTTATAAAGGAAGAGTGGTGGCTTCCGGTTATGAATCAGGCAGTCTCTCAATTTCTGAAGGCTGAAGTGATGTCTGCCACCCCTGCCTCTATGAAGCAGCCTTTATGCCCCCTCGCACTGGATAATCCCATTTCTCGGGAGGAGGCTTGCTTGAAGCAGGCTATGGAGACAGAAGTGAACCAGGATGCTGCTGCCGCCGAAGCAGAAGGACCCCAGAACTCCCCCAAGTAATAGACAATTTAATTTTTGCTATTTTAAAATAACCTTTCTTGATGTAACAGACAATTTAATTTTTTCTGTTTTATGTGCTGGTTTAGCACTCGAATTCTGTTCTCCCCTCTGTTGAGAGCTTTATTTTCTAAACTTTGTTGCCCCCTTGCCGGGGGCTTTTATTGTGATGAATCGGTACATCCTCCTCCCTTGCCGAGAGTTGATTTTTATGCATGTTGCTTGCCCTCCCTTGCTGGAAGTTATTTTCTTGCTTAACATAGCTTATATCCTCCCTTGTCGGGAGTTGCATGTTTTTTATCTGCACTTTTCGTGTCTAATTTATGTTGCATGTTCTCACACTGCTTAGCCTCTAAGCTGCTAGCTTGCATGCATGACTTAGGCGCTAGGAATCTCTTTCCCAGCTATAGCTTGAATGTATGCTTTCTCTCATAAGTTGGTAACCCATTTGCTTGAATCCCCTTTTTCCTTCCTAGGAGTTTATGCCTTAGGTTCCCAGATTTTTCCTTGACTTCGTAGTCTAGGAGTTTCTCTAGATAGCTTTTCTAGGCTCCAGGTTATCCTATCTTTAGGCTTAACATAGTTTTCTTTCGAAAAAACTGGTTAAGACCCTTCTTCTCAAATTTAGGTAATTTCAACCCATTTTTATAGGTTCAACTTAACATTTTCGAAGCTTTCTTAGCTTCCTTCTAAGTTAACCAAACCCTTTCTGCAGGTTTATGTTAATCAACACCTTTTCACAGGCTTAACTTAGCTTTCACTTAGGAGACCTTTTTCAAGTAAAAACCTGGTTAACGGCCCTCCTTTAGCTTGTCCTAGGCTTTTTCTTAGCCATGGACCAGATCCTTCTTTCGTGGGCCAGCGGGGGCTGTCCTTCCCCAAGCTGGTACTAGTGCAATCAGTCTCATTGGTGTACGTTCACTAGTCATAATGTCTTTCTTTCAAATGATAGAAAAGAAGTTGAAACTCACGTCTCATCTCTCCTTCCCACAGACGGCATCAATTGATGCGTAAAAACTGACATGGGCCTGTTTCCCCCCTAGGTTCCACGTGGGTAAAACCTTTACGCAATGTAACCCCTAGCTCCCTTCTCACGAACGTACCTGCAAAACACGCCGGAGGGTTCTCCGGCGTAGGCACTCTGACGCTCAAGTCAGATTACCGGAAAACACTCAAGAAAGTACGTAGAAAGTAGCTAAGTAAGAGTGATAGTTATTCGATACCGTTACCTCCCTTCTGAGAGTGTTATTTATACGTACTTGTGGAGTAATAACCGTTACCACGGTATCAGGGCATTATCCCGCACGTTCCCTCATGATATCGTGCGTGGATATCTTCTTTCTTAAGAAAACTAATTGTGCCTACGTTTTCCCTTCCTGGACGGAGCTTGGACCCAGTCAATGAGGAATATGGGGAATATTCCTCGACTTGGGCCTTAATCTTCTCAACCGCTTGTTATCTTTCACATCTCTCGGTCTTATCAGGTAATTTGCCCGTGTGGGCCTGGTTAATACCCGTTTAAGGGATTCAAACCTCGCCTGGGCCTCGCGACCCACCTGCAGTTAGGTTCGGGCCTCGCGGCCTTCCTGCAGTTAGGTTTGGGCCTCGTGGCCCACCTGCGTACAGGCCTGAGCCTCGTGGCCCGCCTGTAGGTAGGTTTGGGACTTTGCAGCCTCCCTGTGATCAGTGTGGGCTCGGGCCCACCTCATGTTTTTTCCCCCTCTATTGAGGGTATTTGGTTACGTCATTGGGCCCTATTAGGCCGGATAATTTAATTAAAGACTAATTATTAATACTAATACTCAATTTATTAAAAATAATTAAATACAAATATGTATAATTCAGGTAGTGATTTTGGGATGTTACAAGTCGAACGGGGCTCGTTCGTAATTTTTTAATTTTTTCACCTCATTTGTACCTATTTTTTGTGATAGAAATAGTGCGATAGCAATGACACATAATCCAGTTCTGCACACTAGGTGTAAGTACATTTATGTTAGACATCACTTCATTAGAGATCATGTTGAGAAAAATGATATTAGATTAGAGAAAATTTACACTGAACTGCAAAGGGTAGACATTTTGACAAAATCATTAGCTGAGGCTAGATTTAAGGAAATGTCTATAAAATTAGGATTACTTGATGTTTCATTAGTTAGTCTGTAATGTAACAGACAAGGTAGATCTCATCATCTATTTTAATGTTTAGATGAAGTTACATAGCTTGTCAGATTTATTAAGGATTACTAATTGTTTGAAAAAGTTTTTCTTATTCTATTTCTTTATTATGTCAAGAAAGAAAAATATCAGACTTGAAAAGTTTCACATGGACAATCACAGTGCTGATATCTTGACCAACCCTTTGAGGAATCAAGAATCAAGGAATTGTCTATTGGACTTGGCTCACTTGATATTTTTCTTATCCGACATCAAGTAATTCAGATAAGGACATAATAGTCATTTGTTTTGATATAAAACAAATGAGTATAGGTATCTTGTCTGATTTACTAAAAGACTACTAATGGTTTATCTAGTGCTTTGATAGTTGGAATTATCACAGATAACATTGTTAGATTACATAACCTTCCTTAAAAATATAACACCTCTCCATCTGAATCCAACCAAACTCGTTTTTGCTAAAATTGTGTTTGCAAAGAAAATTCGCACAACTTATCTATTTCAAAACTTTTCAGATAATTTGTTTTTAAAAAATCTAACTATGTTTAATGTCTTTATGTACTAGTTATATAAAGATATAAAATTTATTATTCTTAATAATGGCTCAATTAACTCAGAACTTAAAATTGTCTTTGTTTCAAAGAATCAGATTAGTAGTGACACGACCACCTTTTGAAAACACAACTAAAAACACTAATTTCACAAGAAAAATAAGTTTTGAATAATTTTACAAGAAATGACTCGTGCGCACGTGCGACTTTATTTTTTAAATGCTTTAACAGAAAGACAATGAACACTTCCAAACATAACAAAAAGAACTCATAATATCCATATACAAAATTTTATAAGATATAACTCAAAATACACGCCCACAGTTTGACCCAACAGGTCGTCATCTATGTACACAGACACTCAAAACCCCGCAGGAGCTACACAACTTGTCCAGTAGAACCACAACATCACGAATCATCAGATTACCTACAATGCATAAACTATGTGAGATTTATAAATCTCAGTAAGTAGAAATTATGCATGATGTGATGTTTAGTTCGAAAACCTCCCAATGCATAAAGCACTCTCTTTAAAAGCATCAATTAATTTATGTAACACTCGTTAATGCCCCTGACTCACTACTATGCATCGGCAAACGAGCACTAAGCTCAATTCAATTATATTTAAGTGGCCACTATATGTATGATCTCGACGTCAGGCCCATCCTCTTGTGGCCACCGAGGGTCCCCCCCCCATCGCGCCCCTCATGACCACCAAGAAGTTATCCCTCCACGCCGACCCATACTGTTGAGGATCCCACCCTCTAACGGTCTAGCGAGGTCCATCACCAAACTTGACCCCCTGTCCGTTCAGAAGTCCCCTCTGTAAAATCAGTAAATATGCGACAACACCATAGCACATGAGATGGTGGCCTACTCTAGGTAGCATACGCCAGGATCTGCCTGGTCGCCTAAACTCCTAGGTCGCCCCTGCCGTCCTCGGTGCATGATCGGTGGTCAATCATATCATTTGATAAAATACTTTCATGTTAATGCATGATATGCATGATGCAATGCATCATATACACGCAATAGAATTACATGCTCATAACTCTATTTACATTTGTGCAATAATCATGGAATTCACTAATTCCTTTCACTATAACCTTTGAACTCACAAGTTCGTTCTGCAACAATTAAGCTAGATGACCCACTCTAGGTAGCATACGTCAGATTCCCTCTGGTCGCCTTAACTCCTAGGTCGCCCCTTCCGTTTTCATTTTGAAATCCCCTAATTCATTTCTAATCGCGTACCTAATTCATTTCTAATCGCTCTCGCCTAATTCATTTCTAATCACGTGCCTAATTCATTTCTAATCGCTCTCGCCTAATTCATTTAAAATCACAACTCACAAATTCAATCACCCTATTCATTTCTATAATAATCACAGAACTCAGGAGTTCGTTTCACAATAATCATGGAACTTACAGGTTCAATTCACAATAATAACAGAACTCACCTATTTAATCCACCTAAAATATTGAGCTCACAGGCTCTATCACAATAACCATTAAATATCAATCAATTATCATAATTAACGTAACATTCACGTATCATCAATTAAGCATAAATACTTTACAAAATAGGTGCAAATGAATTTCTACTAACCTCATGTCCGCAAAACGTTGATAAATCAAACCCTTAAATCCTTTTTATTGTCTTTCACTATCAAATAAGAATAATTATTAATGATTTGAGGATAGGGTTTTGTTCTACTCATCACGAGCTTCAAAACGGTATAAAGTTTATCGATTGACGAAAGTCGAATACTTACCAAAATACTTCGGGATCTCGTACAATACCTCCCTCCCCCTCTCTCTCTCTCTTCTCTCTCTCTCTCTACGGCTATCTCTCTCTACCTATCTATCTCTCGGCCTTTTCTTATTTAATCTTCTAAATAATATGTTTAAACTTCCTATGGTGATATACATATCCCTCACGGCTCCACCGCCTTACTTCCTTTAATAGGTAAGTTTTGTTTTATTTATTTATTTATTTATTATTATTATTATTATTATTATTATTATTATTATTTTATTCACCTTACTTAATATACTACACATATATATACACACTACAATTATATTATATGTATAATTAATAGAAACAATTAGTACTATAATTAATTCCATTAATACCACTAATAATTATATTATTTTTATTAGTACTCAAACACTATAAAAATCTCAATCACTTATAAATTAATTTTCTCACCACTAAACATATAAAGGCATATATAATTAATTCAATATTTAAAAATACAATAAAATAGTGCAAGATAAAATAATTAAAAATCACAAGTAGTACTTAATTAATTAAAAATGCACTCAATACATGAAATATATTAGTTAATGAGTAGTGAGAAGCTCGAGTATCACAATTATAATTAACTTTCACATTAACACTTAAGGTAATAACAATTGAGTATTACAACAAGAATTAAATATAATCTTATAATAAAGTTAATTATTGTCTCATCACTAAGTGGGTAAAACCATATATATAATACAATAATTAAAACAAGATAAAATAGTAAGAGATTACAAGTAGCACACAAATAAATAATTGTATGAAGTATATTGACTTATGACTAGTTGACACTTAATTTATTTATATTACTTTAGATTTAACAATTTAGGTAGAAGTTTATGACTACCAATTCAATAAAATATCATATATTTAAAACTTAAGGAGTAAAATGAAAAGAATTATAAATAAATGACGTGTCACTCATATAAATTAATAAAAGTGAGTAAATTTTATTGGTAAATATCTAATGAGAGATACGGATATCACATCCTTCCCTTCTTATAAATATTTCGTCCTCGAAATTTAGTGTGATACAAAACCTAATTCGTGTCTATTTGATAAAGGAATAGTCCTTTTATCTTAATTACCTGAATGATTATTTAATTTTTATGTTTACATGTTTTAACCTTTAGAGATTTATATCATGCCAATATAATTTATTTATAACTTTTAAAGAGAAATTTATTGACTTCTACATAAAAGAGTATCAAAATGGAGTAAGGATTAGATAATTATCTCTAAAAACTCACTCAATATTAGGCCAGTGTGCAATAATTAACAATTTATTTGTCCGTTCCACAAAATAAATGAAACCAATATACAGTGACAACATCACCCTGCAAACCAACACTGAAATTTCTTATCATGTCGAATTATATATTCCTATGATGTACCGTCCTCGTCTATATCTGTACAGTTCATTTATGCACATTTTTATTTTTATATGGTCTTCATGTGACCTTAAACTATTTCTCTCATATATTTCATTTTCTAAGCTACCAAGTATTTCGGTTACATAACATGTCTCTTGTGTAACATATGAATTTGAATAGTCTAGAAAATTTAATTTTAATGTGTCTACGCATTTCATTGTCAGTAACATATATTCCATTCACCAATATTTTATCAAAACATATTTTTCAGCAATCTTGATACATCTTCTTTCTTCATATAATGCATAACAGACGAAGCATAATTCACTTTTGTAACTAATGATGTGAGCTAAGAAGATATCATATTGAAATAACAAACAAGATCATGATACGAAAAATTGTATACCAGACAATAGTGTTCTTTAGATAATACAAATATTTGCAAAAAGGACAAAGATCATGGACACAGAAATTTCAAGTGACCTATAAATATTTTATGCTTTTGTTGGAATATAACTAGAACATAGGTCATATATTATTACAATAAATTAGAAGTTTAGTTCCCTTATAAAAGAAACAGAACCCAAAAGAATTATTCCTACACAAAACTGTGTTCATTTTAGTAAGGTCTGTCATGTGGATTGTGCCCTAAAATAATTTAAAAAGTTCATCTCCTATTTTTATTTTATCACTTTTAGAAATAATGATCAACTTGTTCTTAGTAGTTATTCATCATACCCTTATTTCTACATTCATTATTTTCATTTCAGGACTTTAAATATAATTGTTCATCTATATTGGCTCATCCTTTGAGATTGTTCTAGGTCCCCACATGATGGCATCTCATTGTAATGTTGTAAGACAATTATCTCAACATTAAATATGTCTATATTTAGCGAGTTTATTTAGTTGTTATCCTCATATGTCTTACTCTAAACTCTTTGATAGTAACTAGATGAGTAAATGTGGTGTAATGCCCTGTGTTGCCTCTTCATTTATATACTTATCGATATATAAAAATGAATAATGTAATGACACATGTAAAATTAAACCAAATGGCAACAACACATTTTACTTTAGATCATATAAATATTTTCAATATAGGTTATTTATGAGATAATAACACAATATGATAGCAAATATATAGAATAACATAAACTTAAAGCGATCGATTCTAAATAATCAGAAACGAATCACAATTGTTTTAACGTAGTAAAGTAGTGAAATAAAATAAATAAAAAATCTCATATTTACTTACTTTAATTCAACCATATTCTTTCTTTCAGGTCATCACGTAATTCACTTCAGTATCACTAGTCTTTGTATCACTAGGGTATTACCGCAAATTAACTCTACCTATCACATAACATATGCATGTGAAATAACTCATCTAACGCAAACCTAAACTCCCAAAATCATAACTACCACACACGTACTATGCACCGATACACATGCACGACCACACACGCTGTTGCAGTCAGCGGCTCAGCGGCGGCGATCAAACAATAGCATCTTAGCCACAGTAACATTATGCGGGAGTAAGATATTTGGAGTCATTCTATAGTATTTCTTATGTATTCTATTCCGTCGAATAAAGTCATATATATAGTTCTCTATCTTTATTAATATCCAATTTCATCATATGATCATTATTTCTCTTTTCTATTCTGGATGAAAAATAAGATATTTCAGTGACTTGTCAATATTAAATGTGTTGGGTGGAGGGGGTATGGCAATGGGAGTGGAATTGGAGGAGGGTCTTATTTACTCGTGAAGAAGAGTCTCTTAATAATTTGTTGTCTGATATTAACAGGACTACTTTAAAGCAGGGAGTTGCAGATCGATGGATATGGAAAGCTGCAAAGGATGGAACGTTCACTTTAGGGGAAGCTTATAGATACATCTTGAGTCGGAGGAGTGAAGGGAACGAAGCTGTGGCAGGAGTTCACTGGAAGATTTTTAAATGGACGTGGGATAGGATCTCTCCAATCAAGGTAGCGGCGTCGGCGTGGAGGGCGGTGATTGATAGACTCCCGACTCGATCGAACTTGCGAAGGCGTAATATCCTTATCGATACAGATGACGTGCATTGCCCACTATGTAGAGAATGTACTGAAAATGCTCAGCACCTGTTTTTGGAATGCACTGGTACGTATAGAATCTGGTATGCTTGTCTTCAATGGATTTCTGTTCAGGGGCTGGTTCTTAACAACCTGGGCAGTCAATTGGAATTTCTTAGAGGTTTATTCAGAGGGAAAAAAGGGAAGAGGCTTGGGATAAGTTTATGGGTTTGTATTATTTGGGAAATTTGGAAAGGGAGAAATGAATTGATTTTCGAAGGAAGACCTTTCAACTGGGAGCGTATTGTGGAGGATATCAAAATGCGGATTTGGAGTTGGTTTTCGATCACTTATTCGGATGTTTGTACCTATTCTTTTCATGACTGGCTTATGAATCCTTGTAATATTATTGAGCACTTGTAGAAAACACTACTTTGTATTCTTTTGGTACCTCTGGTACCTATATTCTTTAATGAATATTTTTTACCGATAAAAAAAAAAATGTGTTATGAATGAAAGTAGAGCTTCTTCTAATAGTTCTGACAAGTTTCTAGGATATCTCTTTATAATCCATAAGACATTTGAAATTACGTAATCTAAAAATTAGTAATCATTTCATTATGCATTTATTTATTTATTTATTTATTTATTTATTTTCATGTATTGGTTCTATACCATTAAATTTCAATGTTAAAGCTAAGTACTATCCCATCCGAATGTTAACTAAACAACATCATTGCATTTATTACCTAAAATCACGAGTCCTCCAAACACTAGTGTCTCATATCTACAAAAATATCATTCATTTAATCTAACAATAACATTGTTACGCTAACAGCAAAAATAACACATGAGAATTTAAACATCATTTGATTCATATAATGAGAATACACATTGCTTCACATTACATACAACTTACTGGCATAGTTGGGCTCCCCAAGTTTAGAGTTCGTGTACATAGACAGTCTACAGGACCCAAACCGTGCTCTGATACCACTCTGACATGACCACCTTTTGAAAACACAACTAAAAACACTAATTTCACAAGAAAAATGAGTTTTGAATAATTTTACAAGAAATGACTCGTGCGCACGTGCGACTTTTTTTTTAAATGCTTTAATAGAAAGACAATGAACACTTCCAAACATGACAAAAAGAACTCATAATATCCATATACAAAATTTTATAAAATATAACTCAAAATACACGCCCACAGTTTGACCCAACAGGTCGTCATCTATGTACACAGCCACTCAAAACCCCGCAGGAGCTACACAGCTTGTCCAGTAGAACCACAACATCACGAATCATCAGATTACCTACAATACATAAACTATGTGAGATTTATAAATCTCAGTAAGTAGAAATTATGCATGATGTGATGTTTAGTTCGAAAACCTCCCAATGCATAAAGCATTCTCTTTAAAATCATCAATTTATTTATGAAACACTCGTTAGGGCCCCTGACTCACTACTATGCACCGGCACACGAGCACTAAGCTCAATTCAATTATATTTAAGTGGCCACTATATGTATGACCTCGACATGAGGCCCATCCTCTTGTGGCCACCGAGGGTTCCCCCCTCATCGCGCCCCTCATGACCACCAAGAAGTTATCCCTCCACGCCGACCCATACTGTTGAGGATCCCACCCTCTAACGGCCTAATTCATTTCTAATCGCTCTCGCCTAATT